>SJYA01002594.1:323825-551888 GCA_006410615.1 Neotragus moschatus | reverse complement strand
TGTCTCCCCCCCCCCCGCAGTGTTCTTCAGAATCTTTACTTTTTGTTTCTTGTGTCTTTAGTCCCTCTTTCCTTGCAATGTGCAAATAAGGGCCTCTTCTTCAATTATTTAAAAAAAAAGAGAGAGGGAAATACATGCCTTCCCTGGCCGTGCCACCATTGCAGACTTGGTCGGTTCAGTTGCTCAGTCATGTCCGACTCTTTTCGACCCCAACTGTTTCTTTTTCTCTCTTGTTTCTTTATTTCTGACTGTGCTGGGTCTTTGTTGCTGCTCTTGGGGGCTGCTCTTTGTTGCAGTGCACAGGCTTCTCATCTCAGTGTCTTCTCTTGTGGTTGAGCATGGGCTCTGGGGCTCTAGCAGGTTTCAGTAGTTGTGGCACATGGGCTTAGTTGCTCCACAGCATGTGAGATCTTCCTGGACCAGGGATCGGACCCGTGTTCCCTGCATTGGCAGGTAGATTCTTAACCACTGGACCACCAGGGAAGTCCTACCCCTTTCTTTATTCCTCTGGTTTTTCTTCTTCCCTTTTTAGATTTCTTGAGGAAGAACTCTACACTTGCTGTCTCTGGTTTTCCACCTCTGCTGACATTTCTGGTGATAGTATCTGATCCTGTCTCACCACTCCATTGAGACGTCCCCTGTTAGGGTCCCAGATGACCTTCTTTCTTATTTGCCAGGTCTTTTCTTCTTGCCACTCATCTCTGTGCAGCATTTAAAGTTGGTGACCTCCCCAGTTTCCTAAAATGTTTTCTTCCTTGCCTGCCATCATGTGATTCTCTCATAGTTCTCATTTTACCATAGTAACTGTTCTTTCTCTGTAATATTTGCCTCTTAAGTGTTCGCGTTTTCCAAGACAAAGTCCTGGAACTTGAAAATTTTTTGCTACCGTCTTTCTCTAGGGAGCTCATCCACTCCCGGGGTGCCACTTTTCAAATCTGGGTCTCCAACATGGTTTTTCTCTTGAGTTTTTCAGACTCGTACTTCCAACACATCTCTGCCTGGGTGTCTCATGGATCTCTCCAGTTGAACACATTTCAGACATGAGCTTTTTGTTCTGGCCTGCTTCCCCAGGGGTCCCCAGCCTTGTTTAATGGCATTGTCTTTTATTTAGCCATCCGTTCCGTGAATCACCAAATCATCTCTTAAAAATAAAACAACCTGGTTCCTTTTATGGAAGTTTTTGCAAGTTTGCTATAGATGGTACACATTGCCAGTGGGACAGTGTGAGAATGTGAAGTTTCCCTACATACTGGGCAATGATAAGTTACTATCCTTTTTTATCTTTGTTCTCTGATAACTGAAAATGGTTTTATTGTTACTTTAATGTGAATTCCTTTGATCAGTAGTGAGGTTAAGGTTTTTTCCCCCATAACTGCTGGTTATTTGTCTTCTTTTCTGAATTGTCTGTGTTTCTAGAGCATTTTCCTAGGGAGATATTTGTCATTTTATTTATTTAAAGCATATATATGTGTGTGTATGTGTGTGTGTGCATGCGTGAGCATCTAAAAATTATGTGAGAGGGGACTTCCTGGGCGATCCTCTATGCTTCCACGGCAGAGGGTGGGACTCAGGTTCAGTCCCCTGTCAGGGAACTAAGATCCCACATGCCATGTGGCCAAAAAATAAAAATAAAGATTATGGGAGATTATTATCTCCTTGTTATGAGTTGCAAATTTCTCCTCCAGCTTCTTTCAAATTTTAATTTTTTTTTTAAATTGCCTGGTAGAAGTTTAACTGATATAACCAGTCTATTTCTCCCTTTTAAAAAGTGATTTCTGTGTCCACAGTCTTGTTTGGAAAGGCCTTTCTCATTTCAAGGTTATATGACCATTCATTTATTTATTTTTAAAGGTTTTAAATTTTTAATGTTAACTTTAAGAATTAAAAATTTTTAACATTAATTTTTAAATGTTTTAAAATCTCTAATCCACTTGATAGTTAATGTAAGGTCAGGAGCTTTTTTATTCCCCCCCCCCCCATTTGTCTGTTAAACCTTCATCTTTCTCAGTGTCCTTTTAACCCCTACTCCCAGTCATATAACAGATCCTCAAGTGGGGTCAATTCTTTCTCTGAAATTGCTCATCATTTTTCTTTCTGTTTCTGCCATTGCCCTAATTGAAGAGCCCGTTACCTCTCACCGGGATCCTTGAGGTAGTTGCCTAATATTTCTCTGTTGACCTGTCTTCTGTGCTGTTGTCCTAGTTACCGTGCTAAATGTCAGATCTGACCAAGCTGCTCTTCTGCTCAGAAAGTTTTGTGATTTCCATTGCCTGCAGATTAAAACCATGATGTTCCAGACACATCTCCACGTACTCCTCTACCACAAGGGTTTGTCATTCCTTAAGTATGCCATTTGTTTTCAGCCCTTTTTGCTCTTTTTTTGTTCTGTCTCCTTTATCTTCAGTGTCTGTTTTTCCCGTTTTCACCTCTCTACATACAATTTATCTTACAAAGCCTAGTTCAAATATCATCTCCTATTGTAGCCAGTAGTTTAAGCATCTCTCTTCTCCGAGGGGTGATCTCCAGGTATTCAGCACTTTTTTATGACACTGTAAGGTTGCACAGAGTGATCCATTAGAAATGTTTCCTAAATGGGTACGTAACTGTCAGAGTACATTTTTAAAATACGTATAAATCAAAGTTTTATCAAAATAGGCTAAATATGAAATTATATCAGGACTATTTGTAAGAATTATTATGCCATTATAGTAAAGATGGGCTTTTATATAAGCATGTATTTTTCACACTAAGGGTGTCAACTTCAGTATTTAATAGGTCTCCTTTTTGGTACTTGATAGAATAAGGGTTGTTAATGAGGGCCATGCCCTGTAGTTTAGGATGTTTCACAAGCATCAGAACTTGAGCATTAAGAACTTGAGTATTAAGTAGATGATAACTATTATTATTTTCAAAGGAGGCAATATACTGCAGCAATTGAGTATGAGCTTTAGAATCACATCTACTTGGGTTTAATTGTGTGAGCTCAGCCACTTACTAGACAAGTAATCTTGGAAAAGTTACTTTACTTTGAGGAGCCCATGTTTTGCTTTTTTTTTTTTTTAATCAGTAAAGTAAGAATAATAATACTATTTACCTTAAGGGGTTTTGCAGGAATCAGCTGAGATACTGCATGTGAAGTAGTTAGCTTAATATCTGCCAAAATTAAAACATGGTGTTAGAGATTTTTTTTTTAGCATTATTTCTTGAAAATGAACCATTTAAAACTTAACTTTTCCTGTTTAATAGTTGTGTTTCAGGTAAGATGTCACTTAATTTTTTTTTTTTTTTTTTTAGTAATTTTCATTTGAGTTAGATTTGTTACAGCCGTTGTAGGATTAAACTTGAGAAAATGTTCAAAATTTATATCCTTTTTGTGGGAGGAAGGACTAACAACTCTGTTCTCCATTTCCTTAATGTTAGGAGTTTTGTCGCTGAGGTCTGTCTGTGGCCCTGGTGGAGACACCTCATCACAGATAAGAGTGTGCTGGTATCACCAATTGGTATAATATTCTCAGAACTTTTTTTTTTTAAGTGACTTATTTGTTAAAACTTTGTACTTGAAGAAAAATTTAAAAATCCTATTTGTTGCCAAAACGATTTTCTAAAACACAGGTCTTATCAGGTCACTTCTGAGTTAATCCTCCAGTGTCCCTTGTGACGGATAGAGAGGTTTCTTAACTGATAAGCAGGCCTTGCACCATCCAAGCTGCTCTTTGTTTTCTACCTTCCCTTCCAGCAATATCAGTGCCAAGCTGTTCTGTAACCCACTGTGTTTTCTCAGCCCTCCCTTCCTTTGTACATGGTATGCATTCCAAACTCCACTAGTATTTATGGATAATGTGAAGCTGGGAGAGAAGTTAGTATTTTGGGCCACAGAATTAGGATCTGCAAATATGTTGACATTCGGGACAGTGGGCTGAATCAGCAGAAAGAAATGTACTAGAGATGAGTGTAAGTAAGAATCTAATATACGGAACTGCAGAGATCAGGTTTAGCAGCTGTATATTCGGGGGAAAGCATACTAAGAAACTCTGTTGATTAGCAGAGTGTTATACAATAATATAATCAAAGCTTTGTCTGTGGTTCTGGTCTGTTCAGAATGAAGAAGTGATGTTCCAGTTCCATTTCAGGCCAGTCAGACCACACCTGGAACATAAGTGTTCAGAGATGAAGAAGGAAGATTCGAGGGGCAGGGAGTCACATCTCAGACTCCTGGTAGCACCAGCTGATGCTCTGAGTGGTAACTTTATGCCAGGCACTGTTCTTAACTCTGTGTGGTAATCTCTTTTAACCTTCACGGTCGTCCTGTGAGGTAGGTGCTATTCTCTTTTCTTGAGGCACACTTGAAGGAACTGGAATCATCTTACTGACAGAAGTGTCAGCATGCGACTCACCATATGAGAGGAAAGGAGGAAAAGCACATATGTTTTAAAATACCGGCCAAGCCCTGTGCTTAAGTCCTGCATTTCATATGTAATCTTACTTAAGCCTCAACAATAGACCTATCTGGAAAGTATTGTTATTCCCTTTTAACAAATGAAGAAATTGGGTAAGAGACTTTCGGTCTTGATAAGTAACAGAGACAAGATATAAATCCAGGTCTTTAAAAGTCCCCGGCCATTTCTGGACACATTATATTTTAATTCCATATGTTGTCTTGCTCCATGAGGCATCTTAGGGTGCTCATGGGGAGCTGATGCTGGCTTAATAAAAAGCTTTTTGGCTACTAGAATCCTGAGATGAAATGGGTTAATAACTTGAATGTGTGATTCTACGTCAGCATCAGTGATCAGAGGTCAGCCTGGATGCTTATATACTTGAGCTCACTCAGTCCCGTCCAACTCTTTGTGACCCTGTAGACTGTATCCCGCAAAGCTTCTTTATCCGTGGGATTCCCCAGGGAAGAATACTGGAGTAGGATTTTCTAATCCAGGAGATCTTCCCAACCCAGGGATCGAACCCGCCTCTTGTGCCCCCTAACTTGCAGGTGGATTCTTTACCACTGAGCCACCACAGAGTCAGTTTACAGCATGATTTGACCAAGATGTTTTGGGGGTATTCAGGCGTTAAAGTGAGAGGGAGTGGGAGGTGAGAGGGGAGTGGAGGAGTTAGGTAGACTGGAAGGGTTTTAATGAGCCTTCCAGCCATAAAATTTGTGAATAGTAAGATAGTTTTCAACATGAGAGTTGGTAACATGAGAATTATGTTGGCTAATGACTTTTCTTTTGTGCATAGGTTTTATTTATTTATTCATCCAGTTTTTGTTTTTTTGGCCTCACTGCATGGCATGTGGGATCATAGTTTCCCAGCAGGAATCCACCTTGTGCCCCTTGCATTGAGTGTGTAGTCTTAGCTGCTGGACTGCCAAGGAAGTCCCAAATTTATTTTATTTTATTTAGATTTCAGCTTTATTTAGGTACAAGTAGCATATAAAATCAGAGAAGGAAATGGCAACCCACTCCAGTGTTCTTGCCTGGAGAATCCCAGGGACGGTGGAGCCTGGTGGGCTGCTGTCTTATGGGGTGGCACAGAGTAGGACACGACTGAAGCGACTTAGCAGCAGCAACAGCAGCAGCATATAAAATTGTAGGACTTTGAAAGCAGTACATTGTGGTGATGTGATGTATGTATGCACTGTGAAAGGATTTCCTCTGTCTAGTTAACATATCCATTACCTCACATGTTTATCTTTTTCTTTGTGTTTTGGTGAGAACATTTACAGTTCTGCTCTTTCACTTATACAATACAATGTTATCAGGTATAGTCACTGTGTTTTATGTTAGAGCCTCAGACCCTATTCATCTTACAGGTGTACGTTTGCATCCTTTTACCAATCTCTCCCTATTTTCTCTAGGCCCTACCTCCTGGCAAGCACTAAAAGTTTGACTTTATTTATTTATTTTATCAGATTCCACATGTGATTGATACCATACAGTATTTTTTTTATACCCTTTGGTTTATTTTAGTTAGCATACTGCCCTCAAGGTCTGTCCATGTTGTCACAAGTGGCTGGATTTCCTTCATTTTCATGGCTGAATAATATTTCTTTGTATGTATATGCATACCTGATGCTGGGAAAGATTGAAGACAGGAGGAGAAGGGGACAACTGAGGACGAGATGGTTGGATGGCATCACCAATTCAATGGATATGAGTTTGAGCAAACTGGGAGATGGTGAAGGACAGGGAAGCCTGGTGTGCTGCAGTCCATGAGGTCACAAAGAGTCAGACACAAGTGACTGAAAGCAACAACAACAACAGTACATATATCATAACCTCTTTATCCATTCATGCATTTGTGGGTCCTTGAGTTGTTTCCATATCTTGGCTGTTGTAAATAGTGTTGTGATGATTGTGAGAGTGCAAATATATTTTCGATATCCTGTCTTCATTTCCTTTGGACATACAGTCATCCCTCTGTATCCGCAGGTTCATAATCTATGGATTCAGTCAACTGTGGATTGAAAATATCCAGGGAAAAAATAATTCTGAAAAGTTTCAAAAAGCAAAATTTGCTGCTTGGCAGCAATTATTTACATAGAATTTACATTGTATTTACAATAATTTACATAGCATGTACAATGTATCAGGTATTATAAGTAATCTACAGGTGATTTAAAGTATATGGGGAGGGTGTGCTTAGGTTGTATGCAAATATGCCATTTTATATACAGGAGTTGAGCATCCTCGGATTTGGAGTCTTACCTGAGTCCAAGATTTGGGTCCTGAAACTACTCTGTTAATACCCAGGGACATCTGTATACCCAGCAGTGGGACTGCTGGGTGAAAGGCAGTTCTGTTCTTAATTTTTTGAGGAATGTCCGTATTGCCTCCATAGTGGCCACACGAATTTATATTCCCACTGTTGACTGGAAAAAAAAGTACAATCTGAAAGTTGAGAATTATGTTTTATTTGGCTGACTTAAACCCAAGAAACAGCCTCTCAGATAGCTCAGAAGGACTGCTTCAAAGAGGTAAGGGAGGAGCCAGGGAAAAATGAGAATTTTTTGGAAAAAAAGCCCAAAATACTCAGGTAGTCGGAACATCATAAGATAATTGCTATCAACACCACCACCACCACCCAGACATCTCAGGTTAACAAATTTAGTGCTTTTCTACGTATGGGAAGATGCAGGAGTCTGAACTTATTGAAATTATTCCTTTTTTTTTTTTTTGGTAGTACACTGTGCACCTTGTGAGATCTTAGTTCCCCAGCCAGAAATCAAACCTGTGGTCCCCTGCACTGGAATCACAGCCTTGTCTAACTCAATGAAACTAAGCCATGTCGTATGAGGCCACCCAAGACAGACGGGTCACGGTGGAGAGATCTGACATGTGGTCCACTGGAGAAGGAAATGGCCAACCACTTCAGTATTCTTGCCTTGAGAAACCTATGAACAGTATAAAAAGGCAAAAAGATAGGATACTGAAAGAGGGACTCCCCAGATCAGTAGGTTCCCAATATGCTACTGGAGATTAGTGGAGAATAACTCCAGAAAGAATGAAAGGATGGAGTCAAAGCAAAAACAACACCCAGTTGTGGATGTGACTGGTGATAGAAGCAAGATTTGATGCTGTAAAGAGCAGTATTGCATAGGAACCTGGAATGTCAGGTCCATGAATCAAGGCAAATTGGAAGGCGTCAAACAGGAGATGACAAGAGTGAACATCGACATTCTAGGAATCAGTGAACTAAAATGGACTGGAGTGGGTGAATTTAACTCAGATGANGAGGCCTGGCGTGCTGCGATTCATGGGGTCGCAAAGAGTTGGACACAACTGAGCGACTGAACTGAACTGAACTGAAGATCCTACAAGCCTTGAGACGTAGCCGGGGGAGGGGGGAGCTGGGGGGTGGGAATCACGTGCCATGAAATTCACCATTTTAAAGTACACAATTCAGTGGATTTTGTTTGTTCACAGAATTGCTACATTCAGGTCTGACTTTAGGAAACATAAGGAAATATTTTAGAAACATCATTTTCCAGCTTTTGAGTAACTAAATCTGTAGGGAGTATGAAGGGTTTATTTTATATTTCAGATTGTGTAGGCCATATAATGATGTTTACTTCTTATATCTGGTCTTGATGGCTGTAGTTTGTTTTTATGACAGCTTTCAGTTCAGGCATGTCCGACTCTTTGCGACCCCATGAATCGCAGCATGCCAGGCCTCCCTGTCCATCACCAGCTTTACTGAGGTATAATTGATGGCAGAAAAGTGACACATATTAACTTTTACATCTTGAGTTTGGAATGATGGCTGTAGCCCTTTTTTTGGCTGCACTGAGTCTTCGTGGCTGCTCTTGAGCTTTCTCTGGTTGCAGAGAGCAGGGGCTACTCTCTAGTTGCAGTGTGCGGTTTCTCACTGTAGTGGCTTCTCTTGTTGCAGAGCGCAGGCTCTAGGCATGAGGGCTGCAATAGTTGCTGCATGTGGGCTCAGTAGGTGGAGCTCCCAGGCTCTAGAGCACAGGCTCGGTAGTTGTGGCACACGGGCTTAGTTGCCCCATGACAGGTGGAATCTTCCCAGACTAGAGATCGAACCGGAGTCCAATACATTGGCAAGCAGATTCTTATCTGCTGCGCCACCAGGGAAGTCCACAGCTGTGCTTCTGATATGGCAGTAGGCATCTTTGAGCATTTTTGCTCCTGAGTTTGTTGAGTGCTGCTCTTAGTGAAATTGCTCTCTCAAATGTTGGGCTGCACCTCACAGGCTGGCAAGCCTTGAGGTTGCCCAGCTTTGAGACTGAAGCAAGAGCCCAGAGACAGCAAGAGAGACATCCTTGGTTTATTGGATAGGGGATCTTTCGCGTCTGGAGCAAGCTCTGGAGTAACACCCTGCTGTGGGTCGCAGACAGCAGACAGAACATGGAAGCAGTCTTTGCTGTTGGTGGTGCAGATGGGGGGTTGTTTACCACTTACTTTGGCCCAGGGAAAGCAGCAATAGAGCACGTCCCTCTTGGCCCCTCGAGCAGAAGTCTTCCCTTTGATAAACTAGCACTGTGGAGCTATTCTGATCTAAAGATTAGAACAGTCACTAGCATTTGCTGATCAGGCCGTACAGTTAAGAGGGAATGTCAGTCATGTGAGTAGGGTATAGGTGAATCAGGGACTGGTTGAGCAGGCGATGTACAGAAAGCAAGAGAATCACTGACCTGGGTGGTGATCATACAACCAGCTACCCAGTCCTACCTTGAATAGCCAGAGAGGTCATGATGTAGTATAACTGTTAGAGACAAGGACAGCTTTTATTCCCCCCACCCCCACCATCCATTGACTTAAGCATTCTCCTTCTAGGAATTTATCCCCACCCACACCCCACCAGCTCAAAAGAAAAAAAAGAAAAAAAATTAGATAAGCACAAAAAAATATTATGTAAGGCTTTCCAGCATTGCTTATGATGTAAAAAATTGATAGGAAACCACATGTTCCTTCACTCCAGGTATTAACCATGTTACAGCCCATCAAATACTACTGCTGCCGTTGAAAAAGGATGATATCAATCTGTATACCTAACTGTGATGTGTTAAGTGAAAAATAAAATCAGGCTAAAATTATACAATTTTGTGTTCTGGCTTAGATGAGGTCAGGATTTTTGTCTAAAAATAGAGTGTTCTTGGGAAAAATCTGCAGACAGAAATAGTTTTCATTTCTGTGTGATGGAGTTAAGGGTGGTTTTCATTCTATTTATACTTTCCTGTGGAGTCTAAATTTTTGTAACCAAAGAAAGATTCAGAAGAAATGTAGAGTATCAGAGGGTGGCTGAAGCCACTGGGAAATGAGCGTTTGGCATTTTGCTCAGCTCACTGAGCACACATGCCTGTTGAATTGAGTTTAACTCAGAGCTGCTCAGTTCACTGTTGCACACATGCCTGTTGAATTGAGTTTAACTCAGAGCTGCTCAGTTCACTGTTGCACACATGCCTGTTGAATTGAGTTTAACTCAGAGCTGCGTCTTGGCTGAAGAGTAGCTTGTGTCCTCTTTTGTTCAGAACAAAGTGCTGAAGCTCTCTTCCCTGGACTGGTACATTTGAGAATTAAGCCCCACACGTCAGGAAATGCAATACGTCACGCTCTTACAGCCACTAGGCCTTTCTGCACACCTGTAACTTCCTGTTCCTGTTTTTTATACAGTATGCCCCATGGGCAATGACAGTTTAACCTTTTTGAGTGATACTAAGAGCTTTGTTAATAATTGCTCTTGCTAATAGTATTTTTACTACAAAAATGCCTTTTTAATAATTTAATTTTATTACCTTTTTTGTTTATTAAGAGTAGTACATTTATTGTCCTGAACCACAGTCTCAACAAACAGAATCCCCCAAAGGCTGTCAGAACAACTGTAGAAGGGAATGGCAGCCCACTCCACTATTCTTGCCTGGAGAATTCCCGTGGACAGAGGAGCCTGGCAGGCTATGGTCCGTGAGGTTGCAAAGAGTCACAGCTGAAGTGACTGAGCCCATGGCTATTAGCCTTGCTCTGTAGGATTTAAGTCCAGAAGATTTCTGAGTAATGTAGACTAAAGATGCTTAGCCTAAAAATTGTGTTTTTGCCTATAATATAATGTGTGCTCAATAATTGACAATACATATATAGTATTTTAAAAATTTTATTTATTTTTAGTTGGATGATGATTGATTTACAATATTGTATTGGTTTCTGCCATATATCAACAATATATACTTTTATTGGGATGTCTTTCCTAATCTTTTTGTGTGGTACATACAGACTAATTATAGAGACAATATAATTTTTCAATTTTTATCCACTTGACTCATTATAATTGGTGCTGTTGGCCAGCTCCTCCATGAAGCATGTTACTGTTTTTGCTTTTTTATTTTATTATTATTATTTTTTTTTTTTTTTTACTTTACAATATTGTATTGGTTTTGCCACACATCAACGTGAATCCACCACGGATGTACATGTGTTCCCAATCCCGAACCCCCCTCCTACCCCCCCCACACCATTATTTTTAATCTGCCTGATAGTCCTCTGTTTTCTTCAGCTTTTCTACGTTCTGTATCCTAGTGGGCATTCCTTCAGATGCAGTTCTGTTTTTAGCCATATTCTCTGATTCTCATGGTTTCAGTTGTTTTGAAGACTCTTTGCTTTATGATAAACACAGCGTCTTCAATTGGCTACTGGACATTTCTCTGTGGATAGCTTTCTATCTCTTGGATTTTCTCGTATCTAAAACTGAACCTACCTTTTCTCCCAAGTGAACTTCTCTTCTGTGTAAGAGGTACCGTGTCATCATTTTCCCAGTCATCCAGGCTCAAAGCCTTGGAGTTTCCTTGGACTCCTAAAGAGTCTTTCCCCAGGCCTTCCTCAGTTGTTTGCAGTGTCTTTTATCTGTTGAAACCACCTCCCAGCCTGGTTTCTCCAGCTTCAATCTCTTCACTATTCACTGTATTCTGTGCCTTGTCTGCAGTCAGATCTTCCTGAGGCTCTGTTTTTAGCTTTGGCTTCGAAGCTAGGACTTCTCTGAGGCTTGTATATCGAGTTCAAACTGGTCTGACTGTCAAAGTCCTCATAATCTTTCTCTGTCCTATCTAACCAACCTTGCTTTTCTATTACTTTCTAAAATGGATTCTGTAATATTTGGGGGGAAGGATGGCTGACGTTGACCATGATTTTCACTGTTTAGGGGAAGGCATTTTAGTCTTAGGAAATGAGCAAATAAAGTTTTAAAAATTATCAAAAGAGATGATTCTGGTACATCTCATCTCTCTTTTGGTGCACAGTTCTTTCTTATTGGGAGCCATAGGTGGGAGTGGTGGTGGTGCTCAGTCATGTCCAACTCTGCGACCCCATGGACTGCAGCACGCCAGGCTTCCCTGTCTTTCACTGTCTCCTGGAGTTTGCTCAGATTCATGTCTGTTGAGTCAGTGATGCCATCTAACCATCTCATCCTCTGCTGCCACCCCTTTCTCCTTTTGCTTTCAATCTTTCTCAGCCTCAAGAGCTTCAGCTTCCAATGAATTCCTTCCAGTGAATATTCAGGGTTGATTCCTACATTAGTAAGGTTGATTCCTTACATTGCTTATGATGAATTGTCTGTTCACCCTAATGAAGTTATTTGCGGAACACTGATGATCTTTGCTAATTGTACAAAGTTTTACTTGTATTAGTGATGGCTGGTAAGTGATTAAATGAAACCAAATGGATGCATACTTGACTCTACTTCTTTTATTTCTCCTTAGATTTTTTATCCAGAAACTACAGACATCTATGATCGAAAGAACATGCCAAGATGTATCTACTGTATTCATGCACTGAGGTAATCGGGTTTTCTTGGTAGAATAAGCAGTGTATAGATACAGAACACAGATTGGTAGTTGCCAGAGGTGGGGGTTTGGGAGTGGGCGAAACGAGTGAAGGTGGTCAAAGGTACAAACTCCCCGTTATAAAATAAATAGGTTCTGGGAATATAAGGTACACCATGGTGACCATAGTTAATAACACTGTATTATATATTTGAAAGTGGCTAAGAGAGTAGATCTTAAAAGTTCTCATTACAAGAAAAAAAAATTGTAATTATGTGTGGTGATGAAGTTAACTGGACTTACTATGGTGCTCATATTATGCTATACACCTGAAATTAATGTAACATTATTACGTCAGTCATATCTCTCTGAACTATGCATTTCATTTGAGATATAGCCCCTTTCTTTTAAATTAAAATCTCTTAAAATTATAAAAAACTATATATATTTGAGAACTTACTGTTTACCATTTTGTTTCAACCTGATAAACTGAATTACAAAATACATTGTGTCTTTTTTTTTTAAACTCTATTAAATAGTGGAGTATAGCCAATTAACAATGTTGTCATAGTTTTAGGTGAACATGAAGGATCTTAGCCATACATATACATGTATCCATTCTCCCTCAAAGCTTCGTCTCATCCAAGCCACCACATAACATTGAGCAGAGTTCCGTGTGCTATATATACAGTAGGTCCTTGTTGGTTACCCATTTTAAATATAGCTGTGTGTGCATGTCCATCCCAAGCTCCCGAACTATACCTTCCCCCTGTCTTTCCACCTCAGCAACCATAAGTTCGTTCTCTAAGTTTGTGAATCTTTCTGAACATAATACTCTATGTCTTGATACTGATTGGTAACATAGTACCAGAAATTATCAAGTGGTTGATTGATAATTTGTTTAGTTATCTAGAACCTTGACAAGTCATTTGTTCCTTAAATAATTTTTATGACAATGCAAATACAATAAATAGGAATTGAAACAAGGTATAATTTTTTTCTCAGTTTCATAGTAAATTTGGAAGATCACTTAATTTCAGGTCCTCAGCCCTTAGAAGGAGCACAGTACTAAATTGGGGGGAGGAGGTGATCTCTCTGGGGGGAGGTAGGATGGGAGGGGAGTAGGTGCTGGTAGTCTAGTATTTCAGAGTGGCTTAGATTTACTGGATGGCCATAGGACTAAACCAGAAGGTGATACAAATTGGTGAGTATAAGAAGGAACATTGAGTATGAGATTTTCTTTTCTTTTCTCTTGGGTTGTTGTTCTTATATAGCATCCTGTGTATGCACCTAATAAATGTTAATTGTATATATGAATGTATGTATAATGTTGTTGTACAAGAAGCCTGCTGTCTCCAGTTTCTTGATCAAATGTGTGCCAGACCCTGGGTATCACTGAAGTCAGCATGAAACCCGTAAAAGACAGAATGTAACTGAGGGCTGGTAGACCTCTTATGTGGACTGATGGATGCATTAACCCCCTCAGAGGGTCCCCCTTAGGCTCTCTACCTTCTGGTCCATCTGTTATGCTGCATTCAGAGCTGTTTCCAAAACAGCCTTCATCTTACCAGACACTTCATAAAATGCTGTGATGATTCCTTTGTAGTGTCACCTCTAGTCATTCCCTCCCGTGTATCTGTGCTCTAGTATCTCATGCCTTTGATTCTGCTGTCTCCTCTGCCTAAAATGCCCCTTTCTCCCTGGTTTAACCTGTGCTCTTCCCCGAGTGCCACCTCAGGATGCTGCTCTCAGTATTTCTCTTGCTTTTTCCTTCTGAAGCAGAATTAGCTACTTAGAACATCTTTGCGCTCCTTTAGCATTTTGTAACATACCTCTGCTCCACTTATCTTACTTGTTACATTGTCCTCTGGTTACTGTTTGTGCTTGGCAATCTTGTGGACTCCTTAGGGGCAGAAGCATTTCCTTTGTTCTTTATCTTTCTGTTGTTAGTGCTTAGATGCCTAGTATATAACCACAATAAATGGTGTGTCCAACTTATACATTATAACAAATCTCCCCCCCTTCCTCCAGCCCAAGGGGATAATTTGTGCCCTTTCAGTGAAAATGGAAATGGTACTTTGTGTTTATCAAAGGGCTCTTCATGTTTGTCTCTGCTTATCCAGTCACCTTTCAGTTCAGTTCTCACTTTCTTGGTGAAGTTTCTCCAATGACAGCTTTTATCTTTTTCTAAGCCTCTGAATTTTTGTTTGTTTGTTTTGTGTGTGTGTTTAGTTATGTATTCCTTCTTTCATATCTTTTCTTCCTATTATATTTATTAGCATCTTAGTGACAGAAGTCATGCAGTACTTTTTTTTTCCTCTCAAAAGTACTTGGAACAATGTTGGACAGACAGTGGTAAAATGAGGATTTAAAAACATTGTTTAGGAGTAGGTGATAAGTCAGAGAATTTTCAGAATGTAGCCATTTCAGATGTATCTGTCTGAGCTAAAATCAGATTAATTCTGAGTGCTGTGGTTGGCTCAGGGTTCAGTGAGGCCTGTCAATGTTGACAGTCTTGTGAAGGCAGTGCCCACCATGGATATCTGAAGTTGGCAGGCAGAGAAGCCAAGCTGGCAGAGTTCCTTGCTGCTAGGTCTGTGGCTACGATTCTCTGCCATGTAACCTGGGTCCCAGGCCCTCACTTCCCTGAAGAGAGCCTGAAGAACTAACTGTGCCTTTCTCACGATGGAATCAGAATGAGAAAGGGAGGAAGCCTGCTATTGTTCTCCGTTTCTCTTCAATAGGCAGTTCGTGCTTAGAAAGTGTATACAAGCAGTGTGTCCTGGTTGGTGATTTACAATTTCTTTCCTCCCTTACGGTGTTTTTCCTGAGGGGTTGGTTGGCCACTCTTGATAATGTGTAGGAAGTATTTCTAAGTGCTTGAGGCTCTTGTTTACCCTCACAGGACAGTGTTCAAGGCAGTTCCCTCACTTCACCTACCTGTTTTGGGTGAGGCACTATTTCCCTTTTGGATCAATAGTGATAAAGAAGCATTATCTCCTTGTTTTCCCCCTTCCTGCCATCTGTCCCCCACTCCCCCACCGCCCCAAGTCTTGACTGGCGTTATTCCTGAGGTAGTCACTGTACTTCAGTCAGACTAAATTACTCTTGTAGGTTAAACTCCACTCTCAGATAAGACCCAGCCTCTCCATTATTCCAGATGTATTTGTATACATCCTTTCAATTCCCTACCCACATGCTTTATCTTTTTAAGAATTCACTTTGGGGTTGCTGCTGCTGCTGNCCCAAGTCTTGACTGGCGTTATTCCTGAGGTAGTCACTGTACTTCAGTCAGACTAAATTACTCTTGTAGGTTAAACTCCACTCTCAGATAAGACCCAGCCTCTCCATTATTCCAGATGTATTTGTATACTTCCTTTCAATTCCCTACCCACATGCTTTATCTTTTTAAGAATTCACTTTGGGGTTGCTGCTGCTGCTGCTAAGTTGCTTCAGTTGTGTCCGACTCTCTTCGACCCCATAGATGGCAGCCCACCAGACTTCCCCGTCCCTGGGATTCTCCAGGCAAGAACACTGGAGTGGGTTGCCATTTCCTTCTCCAATGCATGAAAGTGAAAAGTGAAAGGGAAGTCGCTCAGTCGTGTCTGACTCTTCACGACCCCATGGACTGCACCCCACCAGGCTCCTCCGTCCATGGGATTTTCCAGGCAAGAGCACTGGAGTGGGGTGCCATTGCTTCTGGTTACATGTGCTTTAATTTGCTTCCTGGGGGTCCTGGAGGCTGCTCTCTAGGCGGAGGCGCTAGGCTGGGCTCTCCTGCAGCAGGCCCCCCACACCAGCCCTGATAATCCTTTCTTAAATTCAAAAAAACACGCCCAAAACTGTGAATTTTGGTTCAATTCAAACTCATTTGTTGGCAAGATCTTATCAGTAGTAATTGAGATTACATAGAATGTATATCTACTTAATGTGATTATTCAGATGTTTCTCTGCAGAGAAGGTAATGTATTTGATTAGGGCTGCTTCCCCAAGACTTGTTGGGGGTGTTTTATAATGCTGCATACACTGTACAACTTTTCTGAGAAATCCTAAATTAGTATTTGGCCCAGAGAATTTAATGTGGGCCTATACTAGATTCTGTTTCCTTATCACCTGCTGTGTTTAAGAGCATTTGTTAGTGATCTTTGAGATTAGCATAGTGATTTCTTTCATAGGTTGCTCTACAGTCATTGATTTGTGTTCCCTGGTGGCTCAGACAGTAAAGCGTCTGCCTGCAATGCAGGAGACCCGGGTTTGATCCCTGGGTTGGGAAGATCTTCTGCAGAAGGAAATGGCAACCCATTCCAGTACTCTTGCCTAGAAAATTCCTTGGATGGAGGAGCATGGTGGGCTATATACCCCATAGGGGTCGCAAAAAGTGGACATGATCTAGTGACTTCACTTTCACTTTCTTTCACTTTCATAGTCATTGATGATAATCAGAATCCAGATAGGCTGACACAAGCTTTTCCTCATTGCTATAGAGTATAACTTAAATAGGGAAAAAAAAAAGAAAAGAAAAGAATTTCTGAACTCAGTTACAGGCTGATTGTGATAGGTAGCTGATAGCTTATTTGTGAAAGCAAGCATAGGAGGCCAGGAACAAAAACTGAAAGTGATGTTTATTGTTAGGATTTTTGTGTTTTAGCTGTGAGTTTAAGTGCTTTCGAACATGGAACAATATGGAACACAACAGACTGGTTCCAAATAGGAAAAGGAGTACGTCAAGGCTGTATATTGTCACCCTGCCTATTTAACTTATATGCAGAGTACATCATGAGAAACGCTGGGCTGGAAGAAGCACAAGCTGGAATCAGGATTGCCAGGAGAAATATCAATAACCTCAGATATGCAGATGACACCACCCTTATGGCATGCCAGGGTCCAGCCCCTGTGGATCCAGGGAATTTGAAGCGAGGATGGTGTCAGCAAGAAAAAACTTATTTATTTAGAAATATAAGATTAGGAAATAATAGTATAGTGGGAAAATTAAGTGGAGAAAAGAGGCTGAATAACTTGGTTTACGTGGAAAGCCAATAAAATCTCAGGACAAGAGATTTGCAACATCTACGTGGGGTCACTGGCACCCGCTTGAATCTCAGAGGGTGCCCTACCTTGGACTCCTTCTCGCGTGGATCTTAGAAGCCAGGACAAGTAAGTAGACATGGCAAGCCTCCACGCCCCAGATGGGAATTCAGCCTGAAAAGGAGAGGGAGGGAGAAAGAGAGAGAGACACAGGGGAAACCAGTCCTTCCAATGACTGGTCCCAGCCCCTATTGTCCTTCAAGGCCTTTTATACCCTTTTTGATTGTACATAGGGATCAAGGGGTAATACAAAATTATGCAGCGTTAGCAACCCAGATACTTATCAAAACCAGGCTTTTCTCTCTGCATACCTAGTTGTATACAAAAGTCTTAGGTGATTTACATCATCTTCTGGCCAAAAGACCAATTAACATTATACGGCCCTTTTCTGATAATGATTTGTTAACCAGAAGGCTTATTTGTGTTAAAAGTGTTGTTCTTCCCAAATTCTAGTGCCAAAAAGTTACATTCTTACATAGCAAAGATATAGCAATTTGTAACAAGTAAAAGAAGTACAGTGATTTATAACAAAAGAAAGGTAATTAACTCAAAAGTCTAGTGTTGCTAACATCAAAACTACTATATATTTTTTTCCATATCCCGTTTACATTGATTGATTAACATCTTCCCAGGTGCCTAAAAGATAAAGAATAAGGAGATCTGGCAGCAGTCATTGAGTCAACAGTGAAATCCTGTCACCAATAGGATTTTTAGCTCTTAGAAAAGGCTCTGTAACTTTAAGATACTTTAAGCTTTGTGCCCCTTGCAGTTGGGGGCTGTAAGCAATTCACAAGCTGTAAAAGGTCCGGGGAACCTGTTAGGCAAGTTAGAGCGTTTAAGTTAGAGCATTATCAGAGGGGGTTGAGCTGAAACACTCCTTTCAAATGCAGAAGACTAAAGGCCTGAATTAACTTTTTCCAGAGAGTGTCAGAATAGAAAAATACAATGTCAGGCAGATTCTCATTTTTGGGGTACATGCTCAGGAAATACCAGGGGGAAACCCTGAGACTCAAGTTGTCCTTGCCCATTGAGGTCTCTGCCACATGACCTTGTCATGGGTGGGAATCCTCACTCTGGCTCCCGGCAGCAGGCATATTCTGGTTTCCTTTTTCAGGGGGTAGCTGCTCAGGGGAACTCAAGGGGAACTCCTGAAATCCGAATCACCTTGCCCATTGGATTTCTGCCACATGACCCTGTCATGGGTGGGATTCCCACGCTGGCCCCCAACAATGGCAGAAAGTGAAGAGGACTAAAAACCCTCTTGATGAAAGTGAAAGAGGAGAGTGAAAAAGTTGGCTTAAAGCTCAGCATTCAGAAAACGAAGATCATGGCATCTGGTCCCATCACTTCATGGCAAATAGATGGGGCAACAGTGGAAACAGTGTCAGACTTTATTTTTTGGGGCTCCAAAATCACTGCAGATGGTGACTGCAGCCATGAAATTAAAAGACCCTTACTCCTTGGAAGAAAAGTTACCAACCTAGATAGCATATTCAAAAGCAGAGACATTACTTTGCCAACAAAGGTCCGTCTAGTCAAGGCTATGGTTTTTCCAGTGATCATGTATGAGTGTGAGAGTTGGACTCTGAAGAAGGCTGAGTGCTGAAGAATTGATGCTTTTGAAGTGTTGTGTTGGAGAAGACTCCTGAGAGTCCCTTGGACTGCAAGGAGATCTCCTCTCTAAAGGAGATCGGTCTGGGTGTTCTTTGGAGGGAATAATGCTAAAGCTGAAACTCCAATACTTTGGCCACCTCATGTGAAGAGTTGCCTCATTGGAAAAGACTCTGATGCTGAGAGGGATTGGGGCAGGAGGAAAAGGGAACTACAGAGGATGAGATGGCTGGATGGCATCACTGACTCGATGGACGTGAGTTTGAGTGAACTCCGGGAGTTGGGGTCACAAAGAGTCAGGCACAACTGAGCGACTGAATTGAACTGAACTGAACTAAGTGCTTTCGAGGGTGTATAAGAGGACCCAAGTGGCCATTATGATTCCATTTATAGTTTCAGTATGTCCTTAAAATATTCCTAGTAATTAAAATGAGATAAAAGCAAGATGTTGCCCATCTGCTTTCAGCTTCCTTTCTCTGCTTTTTACAGCAACTAGCGATAGCATTGTGACGCCTTTGATTATCATTGAAGACGTTAGGAACTCACTCTTGTTGGGGCTGTGAAAGTAACATGCTCAAGCTTTTGTTGAAGCGTGGCAACCACTTTTTTGTTCTATGGTAGAAATAAAAGAGAAATAAGTTTCTGGAGAAAAATATTTTTACTAATTTAGAATGCAGATGGAACATACTGTACAGGGAAAGTACATGAAGAAGCATATTACATGTCCAGAAAGTTATTAGCTCTTTGACTTTGGAAACTGTATTGAATAATGTAAAATCTTTGGAGAGAGGAACTTTATTTCCATCTCGAGCATTTTATTGTAAAGAAAAGCCCGTAATTGTATATGTATCATTTGTATTTGTACTTACCTGAGAAAATGATTGGTTACTGTGGGTGTATATATTCTAATGTGTTTTCCGAATACTTGATTTTTTTGATTATGCATTTGGGTTTATCTTACACAGTTTGGATGCTGATCAGTTTTGTGAATGCAGTGTACATGATACATGTTTGTATTTAGATAACATTGAGATGTAGAAATTATCTGCAAATGCTCTAGGCTGCTTTGTTGAGTTTCTGTGGTTTGTTTCTTAGATGTTTTTTATTTCCTCTCTTATCACTAGGCTGTCAGTGTCTTGCTCATGTTAATCCCTGTGGAGTGGTTTTCTGATCTAATTTATTCTTAGCTGGTAGAGCCTTAGTCTCTGGTTAATCTTATTCATATTTATAGACATCCATTGATCTGTGAAATATTGATTATTATTTATTAATATATGTCAGGCTCTGGGTAGGCCACTGGTAAACAAGACTTTTATTGACCCTGACTTCATGGGGCTTAGAGTCTAGGAGATTTTTATTTAAAGAGTAAAGATTTATGATATATACTTTATGTAAAACTCTTAAAGTACCTGAATTAAACTTTTCCACCAGTAATACGAATTCAGCTTAAGTAAGATTTACTGAGTCATTTTCATGAGACTTTTCTAAAATGTCTTTTCAGTTAAAACTTACTGATCACAGGAAGTTAAACAGAAGTGAAGAGACTTCACTTGTATTTGTTATATTAACATTTATATTAATGTCTGATTGCTTATTAGATTTGTCCTGGAGCTAGGACTTGTGTCTCCTGATTCCCAGCCCAGTGCTTTTTGCATTACATCAGGTGACTTTTAAGGCCCTTCTTGTTATATAAAACTAAATAAAGGCTCTGAGATAAAGTATCATAGCTGTTGAGTGTAATATGGCAGAGTCCTGGGAGTCTCCAGGTTCAGAATGCTTCTGTTCTTTATGCTGGTTTTCCCCTTTGACTTTAGAGCAGCAGAACCGGCTGGGAGTCCTGACTCTTTTGCGTATTATGTCTTCTAGTTTGTACCTGTTCAAACTAGGCCTGGCTCCTCAGATTCAAGATCTGTACGGAAAGGTTGACTTCACAGGTAAGAAGTTCCAGACCTGGCGGCAAGTGCTTGATTTATGTGGAAATAGCCTGGAGAGTCAACTGTACCAATCTTAAAGATGAGGGGCTTTAAAAACACTGTGCCAGCAGAGATTTTTAAAAAAGCGCGAGGAACCTGCTTCTCCTGGTATGGTGGAAGGAACACAGGACTTGGGGTTTCAGGCTCTTTCTCTCAGTTATGACATTGTGTGGTTGAGAAGTCTCCGTTTTCTTATATCTAAATTAGAAAGAATATTAACATCTAATATTAAATGTTCATATCCAGTGAGAAAAACTTTATGTCAGTCTTTCCCTTTCCCTGCTGGTGAGCACCATTTGTAGGCAAATGAAGTGGTGTGGGGGTGGTGAGACGATACAAAGATAACAATTTACTAATTTTAAAACTTTAGTTTACTTGGGTGGGTGTTTCTGTGTGTATTTGCTATAGCCAAATCCTTAAAGAGATTGGGGCTTGGGGAGAAAAAGCACAGGGGGAATATTGGTGAATGGTAAAATAGAGTCAAATCTTTTTGAACTGGTGATTATTTTATAGGCCTTGAAGTTTTAAAAATTGGTAATACAGCTTTTATCTATGATGTTTTTTCTTCCAGGGAAGTTGTTCCCCAGACTCAGGGCAAGGGCCAAACCTTAACATGTTGTTTTCTTTATCATTTGGCTTCTGGCCTTAGACACAAAATTGTTTAGTAGTAGCTAGTGACTTGGATTATAAAGACTAAGATAAGTGGTTTGTGATTCACTTCTTGTTCGAGGTCTCTTTAAAGCTACTCCATTCATAAGTTCATTAGAGGAAATGCCATTAGTAGCAGTTTGGGAAAACTATTCTATATAGAGCCATTCTCATGTTACGGTTATTTCTGATGGTCTTGTTAGTACTAGTAATAGTTCCTGTGTCTATTGAATGCATGTTATATACCAGATATCAGGTTAAGTGCTTTCCGTGTATTATCTTATATAAATCCTTAAAGCAACCCTAAGAGTTAGATATCATTTTATCCAGTACATTTTGTGGTTAAGGAATCTGTTTCCTTCTAAGTCCTGAAAAGTACTTACCTTTGGGTCTTAATTCTTTCCTGTAGAAGAAGAAATCAACAACATGAAGATTGAACTGGAGAAGTATGGGATTCAGATGCCTGCCTTTAGCAAGATTGGGGGTATTCTGGCTAATGAGCTGTCAGTGGATGAAGCCGCACGTAAGAAGAGAGTGATTTCATGGGTTCAAGTGGAGTTGTTGCTTCTGCTTTCAACGATTAATACTATAATGGTGGTCTTGGACATGAGGCATTTTGCCAGCAGGTGTCTAGTGGCTCAGACAGTAAAGAGAGAGTCTGCTTGCAATGCAGGAGGTCCCAGTTCGATCCCTGGGTTGGGAAGATGCCCTGGAGAAGGGAATGGCAACCCTCTCCAGTATTCTTGCCTGGAGAATCCCCATGGACAGAAGAGCCTGGTGGGCTACTGTTCATGGAGTTGCAAAGAGTCAGACATGACTGGGCAACTAACACTTACTTCTTTCTTTAGGTCAGTAGATATAGTTTCAAACACAACTATATAGTTGTTTATGCTGTTACTTGGAAATAAGTGAGAAAAAAATCAAATAATTTTGATTAAAATAAAAGCACTAGAAAGCAAATTTTACATTTCAGTGCCTTTTTTAGTTTCTTATCTTCTATTGGAGTTTACATGATAATTAAGGGTGAACATTTCCATAACAAATGCTCAGATGCTTCCTGCAAAGTCCCTTACTAAATGTTTTCCCCATAAGATTCCAGGTTGAGCATTTCAGATATGGATTATAGGCAGAGCTGTGACTTTTGTGTTAGGGAAAAGACAGGGCTCACAAGTTCTTGGGATTCCTCTAACACCTCTGTCTATGAAAACCAGCCTCTGTTTGTGCTGGGGGATTGCCGTGTTTGAATGTGTAATGTACATCCTTTGCTTTGTATAACCTCAGTGTTCTGTGTTTTGAATTCTTTTTTTTTAGTACATGCAGCTGTTATTGCCATTAATGAAGCTATTGACCACAGAATTCCAGCTGACACCTTCACAGCTTTGAAAAATCCCAATGCCATGCTTGTGAATCTTGAAGAATGCTTGGCCTCTACCTACCAGGACATACTTTACCAGGCCAAACAGGACAAAATGGCAAATGCTAAAAACAGGGTAAAAATGGAACATTTGCTCTTTTTAATTGATCTATAGGGGCTTCCTTGGTAGCTCAGCTGGTAAAGAATCTGCCTGCAGTGCAGGAGACTCCAGTTCAATTCCTGCATCGGGAAGATCTGCTGGAGAAGGGATAGGCTACCCACTCCAGTGTTCTCAGGCTTCCCTGGTAGCCTAGCTGGTAAAGAATCCGCCTGCAATGTGGGAGACCTGGGTTCTATCGCGGAGTTGGGAAGATANAGCTCAGCTGGTAAAGAATCTGCCTGCAGTGCAGGAGACTCCAGTTCAATTCCTGCATCGGGAAGATCTGCTGGAGAAGGGATAGGCTACCCACTCCAGTGTTCTCAGGCTTCCCTGGTAGCCTAGCTGGTAAAGAATCCGCCTGCAATGTGGGAGACCTGGGTTCTATCGCGGAGTTGGGAAGATACCCTGGAGAAGGGAAGGGCTACCCACTCCAGTATCCTGGCCTGGAGAATTCCATGGACTGTATAGTCCATGGGGGTCACAAAGAGTCAAACACAACTGAGCGACTTTCACCTTTCACAATTGATTTACAGTCTTTCATTATTTAATATGACTCCATTTTAAAGATCAGTTTTATTGAGATATTAATTGATGTATAATAAAACCCAACCATGTAAAGTGTACAGTTTGATGAATTTTGACCAGTGTATACAGATATGTGACTACCACCCACAAAGTTCCCATATCTCCCTTTCAGAGTCAACCTCTGCTGCCTCCCTCTGTCCACCCCTGACCCCGGCAACTCCAGGTCTATCGTCTATCACTTTAGCTTATCTTTTTTGGAATTTTATATAAATGAAATGGAGTTACCAATATGTAGTCTTTCAGTATTAGATTCTGTTTTGACATCTCCTTCTTGAATTGTGTGCAAACCTGTGAGAGGCTCTGAGATCTAGTCTGAGACAAGGATTCAGGCTCCCAGATGAGCAGGGCAGGGTTCACCAGTGTCTCCTTCTGCCGGATTCTGGAAGAACCCCTTGAGCTTGTTACTTACGAGTGGATCTCCTTTCTATGTTTTTGGTCACAATCAGGTAGCACTCTGCTTTGTTCTTTATTAAGGATTTTAAGCTACACCCTTCCTTGCTGTTGACTGTCGTGGTGGGGGAGGAACACATGTATTTCTGTGGTCTTCCTAGAGACCTCAGCTAATTTAGCTACACCTTTTATTCATCTTCAGACAGAAAGCTCTGAGAGAGAAAGGGATGTTTATGAGGAACTGCTCACCCAAGCTGAAATTCAAGGCAACATAAATAAAGTCAACTGTAAGTATGTGCCCCCGTCAGGCCCCTAAAGGAATGTCACTAATAATGGGCCTGTGGATCTGTTCATGGTTTAAGTTTACATCAGGCACTTGTGGGTTTGCCTGGGAACTGTTGCTTATTTACTGTCTTTTGTGTTCCTGTGTCTTCTCTTTGGGCTACCATGGTCCTCAGGCAGCACGCCCCACCCCCTGCCCTCGGCACCCCCCTCCTTCTGTTGTAACTCACAGGCTGGAGTTTTTGGCTGCAGTTTCACTCTTTTCACCCTGTGTTAGACACTTAAATCTGAAGAGGGATTTTATTTTTCTATTTTTAAACTAATACTAGTTTTGTTTTTCTTTTAAAGAGTAATACAAGTTATCCAAAAATGAGCCACAAATAAAAAATTAGACTCCTAAGAATAACCATGCTTGGTATTTTTAATATATCTTTCAAAACATATATTTAAACAAAAATGAGGTTGTCCTGTTCATCTTGTTTTTTGTGTATGTGTTACACAAAAATTAATTTGAAAAATTAATTCCTTGAATTAATTTAGTCTCTCTTCTGCAAAAGAACCTGCATCAGTTTTTTATTACTTTCCAGTCAAAGCGCTATTCCCTGGCCTCGTGGAGCTCTTTATGCACTGTTTCATGCATACAACTCTTTGTAGACACTCATGTGCCTACTCACCTCCCACGTTCATTGTGTGCATTTTATGACTCACGAAGAGTGGCTCTGGAGTTGTTCAGACCTGGGATTTGATCTCTTGCCCTTGTATTAATCACTGTGGGAACTGGGCACCTGTGGCATAGAATCATTATACGTGTGATGAGATAATATGTGTTAATTGGCTCGTATTTAGTAAACACTCAATAATATTATCATTACTGTTGTTAATCATGTAACTGCCCCACTGTAATGCCCTCACGCCTCATCTCTTACCTCATCCAAATTATACCCATCATTCAAGATTCAGCTCAGTTCTCACCTCAGCATGTATCCTAGCTCACAGAATACTTGCCTTTCACATCTCCTACAGCATCTGTATGCTTAACCACACGATTTTGTGTTTAATTCTCTGTTGTCTTAAAGCGCTTTTTTTGTTTTTTGCATGTGTATAGACTTAAACTTGAGTTTACTTATGAATTCTGCTTGTTTTTAAATCCTCATAATTCCTAGCATAGGGTTAGAGTCACCGAAAGAAGTTAAAAAAACCTTGTTTAATTCAACCAGACTTGACCTTATCTTATTTTGATCAAGGTAATAATAGTAGCAGAAATAGTCATCAGGGTCCTCTCTGTTCTTTGGAGATCCTAATTTCTCACTTGTACTAATGCTCTGAATAACTGATGAGACTTTATAGATTTTACCAACTCCTTATGGTAGAGAGTTCTGAATCCTGACCAGGAGTCTGTGTACTATTCCATTCTGGTTCACTTAGGATAATAGCTTTCTGAATAGACCTGTAGTTCCATTCACGTATGGGTGATTGGTTATGCTGTATCTGTGTGAATACTGCTTTAGTCAGCAAGTATAAACCAGAATGTCCTTGCACTTAGTTCTCTCTGTAGAAGAAAGTCCAGCACATTTCCTGCTGCATACACTGCATAAAATACTCTTTTATTTACTAAGGGACTTTTCTCTACTATGTTATTTGGGGCCTTTATTGCTATACTTGGCTGATTATATTAGGGTTAGTTATAAACTCATAAGGAAAGAAACATATGTGTATATTTTGAAAGTGTTCCATGCATATTGTTCTTACGTGGTCAAAGGAACAAAATAGTAAAAATTCCCTCAAATATGTTTCAGTGAAGAAGGTAGGCAAATGTGTAATTTCAGGGCAACTTGGCTGGAACAATTCAGTGAGTAATTTCAAGGCAACCAGAGAAATACAGTCATAGAGTAAAGAAAAGAATGATGACTTTTCCTCAGGGTTTGTACATGACCCTTCACTGGGGTTCTTAGGATAGATAAGGAGGTGAGGATAAGGCAGAATTCTCAATAGAGGGACAATCTTTTCCTAACAGTAGTGAAAGTCAGAGACAAGGGAAAGTTGGAAGACAGGGACTTTAGGTCCCAAGAATTATCTTAATGTAATTATAGATATGATTCTTTCCCTAGGGCTTGAGAACAAGCAGTGAAGCCATTGTGCTGCCCCAGAAGAAAGCTGCAGGCCAAATAGTTAAAAATGAGAAAGAGTTCTCATTTTTTTGTTAAGTAGGACAAGGAAAATTAGATAATTAAAGCATAGTGGGAGAAAGTATGTGAATAATGTTCTGGACCAGTGGTCCCCAACCTTTTTGGCACCAAGGACCAGTTTTATGGAAGGTAACTTTTCCATGAACCAGGGTGATGGGGGTTGGGGTGGGGAATGGCTTCAGGATTATTCAAGCGCTTTATATTTCTTGTGCACTTTATTTATGTTGTTCTTACGTCAGCTCCACCTCAGATCATCAGACATTAGATCCTGGATGTTGGGAACCCCTGTTCTAAACTTTATAGTATGCTGCTGCTAAGTCGCTCAGTCGTGTCTGACTCTGTGCGACCCCATAGACGGCAGCCCACCAGGCTCCCCTGTCCCTGGGATTCTCCTGGCAAGAATACTGGCAAGAGTATAAGTATTAGTAAATATCCACTTAAATATTTACATATTTATGTACATAGTAAGTTACGTTTCCAGTGAAAGCATAAATGACTAGATGCCTTTGCAGATAGATCATCTGATACTATGTGTTACAGAGAGGAAGCTGGGTTGTTACCAGCCTGTGTTGCTTTTATTTCCAGTCCCCCACTACTACAGAAGCTCCCTGAGGATGGAGACAACCTGTTTGTTTTGTTCCTGACTATGTTTACAGCATGGTCCTTGTGGTGGGAAAATGCTTGGTTAGTTGGCTGGCGGCCACGTAGATCTGCAGCCATGATTCAGAGAGCTGCTCACCTCCTCTGAGTGGTGACCGGTGAGCCAAATCGTAGGGGAGAAGGCTGGGGAGAGGGGAGCAGTCTTAGGGATCTAGCCTTTCATCCTTTTACCTCTTGGTGTTAGTTATTAGTTCTGGTTTGAGACTTTGTTTTTTCTTGGACTGTTTTCTTTATGATATCTTACATGAATTTTCTTCTTCTTTTTTTTTTTTTTACAAATGAAAACAGTTTAAACTGATAACCACTGCTATGCCCCCAAAATTTTGATTTTTAGTATTTTATTATTTGTTTTGCTACTTTGGTGATAAGATTAGATGTTCATTCCTGGGTGGGGCATGGGAAGGAGAACCCTATTTTTTCTTCTAAAAATAGGGAAACTTAAAATAATAATTACGATTTTCCAGGGGCTGTCATTTCTGAAATCAGAAAATGTATTACTTTGACTTTCAACTTAATACCTTATTTATTTTATAATATGCAAAGTACTTTTGCGTGTATGATTTCATTTAATCTCATGAGGAATCTTAGGAGGAATATACCTTTATTATCATTCTCAGATGAAGGGAAATCTGCATTTTTACTGTCGATAATGTGTTAATGACCTTGTGTGATGTCAGGTTCTGTGACTAGAAGTAGAGAATGTTGAGGCAGCGCGGAGAGCCCCTTCTGCTCCACACGGTCAGACCAGCCTTGATGTCTCGGCACTGCTTAGGGGCAGAGTACCTTCAGGAGATGCCAGGATGTTGGAGGGATTCAGAATGATGCTGTATAAGGAATATTTGAAGGAACTAAGGCTCTTTAGTCAGGAGTAGACTGTCACAGGGAAGAGGGGTTGGAGATACTCAAGTATCAACTCTAGTGTGTAAGCTTTAACAATTATTTTTTTAAACAGAATCATCCAGAGATGTAGTAAATTGCAGTGGGAGACACTTTCTCCTGTGTAGTAGTTTAGTCTGGATAAAGACTTGGCATTTTAGCGGGAATGGAAGCATGTATTATTGGTGCCTCTTAAATTGCTGCCCTTATTGGTGCCAAGCTGTCTACATCTAGAAGTTTGTAAGTAAGCCTAGGGTGTGGTCTAGGAATCTGTTAATTCTGAACTTGGAGACTTTAAGGTTCTCTTCCACCCTCAAAGCCTAATGCAGAATTCTGCGATGCTCCACAGGAAAGGCTATCTAATTATATTTCCCCAGTCTAAACTGAGACTGGCTTTTGGGAAGGAAAAATATTCCCAGCTATGATGTTAAAATAGTTTTGTCTTAAGTGTTTGCCTTTTTTTCCCTCTTCAGTGCTTGCTGCATTAACAAATATAGACCTAGCTTTGGAGCAGGGATCTGCACCAGCCTTGTTCAAGATCCTGCAGTCACCTGCGCTGGGCCTGCGAGGGCTGCAGCAGCAGAACAGTGACTGGTACCTCAAGCAGCTCCTGAGTGACAGACAGGAGAAGAGACAGGTAACATTTTGAGTGGCACCTGGAAGGCTTGACTTCCATGCATTTCAATCTCATGCTGTGGTGTAAAGATACCTGTGGGGCCTTCCCCGTCCCCCACCCCCGCTAATATAACTGTTTCTCCTGCATGTGAATTAAGCTGTTTAATATCCTCAGGTAAAGTGCACATTGTCTTCAGCTCTCTTTTCCTTGTAGAGTTGTAAATCCCCTCTTAAATAGCTTCGCCCACCCGCTGAATCTCACCACCCCTTCACTTGAAGTCTGTTAAATCCCCAACTTGAAGCTGTTGGACAGAGGACTTCCCAGGTGGCTCAATGGTAAACTATCCACCTGCCAATTCAGGAGATGCAGGTTCAATCCCTAGGTTGGGAAGATCCCCTGGAGAAGGAAATGGCAACCCACTCCAGTATTCTTGCCTGGGAAATCCCATGGACAGAGCAGCTTGGTGGGCTATAGTCCATGGGGTTGCAAAAGATTGGACACGACTCAGTGATTGAACAACAACAAAAGCCGTTGGAGAGAACCAGAAATTTTATATTCTTCAGGAATTTCCACTTAAAAAAAAACACACCTCATGAGTTTCCTCTCACTAACACTGGGAAAGCATGTAATATTGCGGTAAGAGTAGACTGTGTGGGATTGTCCTTGGGTTTTTATTTTTTAGAACAAATACAAGGGGCTTTTTTTGTTTTTTTGCTGAATAAGGACTAGTATACATTTTATAAATTCTCATTATTGGCCTGAGAACGCAGCATTAATGTGCTAATGCTTCTATAAAGATTTTATCTTAGAACATTTCGAGTTCTTTACAAAATATTCTTTTAAGTGTGCTGGCATCTGGAAAGTCATACTTCCCCAGATTTGACAAGGGTTTCTGACTCCAGTTCAGACTGCTGCTTCAGCTGCTTGTAGCCTGAGCTGTCTCTTAGGTCGGTGGCTCAGTGTCCCCAATGACTGTTGTTGAGATGTGAGAACTGTGAGGTCTGGACATGCAGGCAAGAGTCATCTTTACCTGAATGTTCTCTGCTTTCCTCAGGGTGGTCAGGCTGAGCCCCTGCAGAAGGAGGAGCTACAGTCTGGAGTGGATGCCGCAAACACTGCCGCCCAGGAATATCAGAGAAGTAAGAGTCCCCTCAGCTGTGTATCCCCTGAGGTACTGAGTAGGGAAGGAGAGTGCCTTTGTGTCACGGAGGGGCCTAAGAGTAGATTCTGTCACTCCTCAACCCACCCCAAGCCTATTAGCCACAGTCAACTACCAGGTACCTTTGGTGGCAAGTAGGAGTTCTCCAGTTTTAAAAGTAGAACCAGAGTCTGTGTAGGCTTACTTTGGCTCTAAGCACGTGCTTACGTGGTTGGTTAGGACTTCCTTGGTGGCTTGGTGGTAAAGAATCTGCCTGTCAATGTAGGAGATATGGATTTGATCCCTGGGTCAGGAAGATCTCCTGGAGAAAGAAATGGCAACACACCCCAGCATTCTTGCCTGTCCTGTGGAGAATCCTGTGGACAGAGGAGCGTGGTGGGCTTCAGTCCATAGGGTCACAAAGAGTCAGAAACAACTTAGTGTCTGAACGACGACAACAACAACTTTGCCAGGCTCTCCTTGATGTAGGGGAGGGATGTTTTAGGTAGAGTGTAGTGGTGGCAGGCAGGAGGAGTTGGAGCGGAAAGAAAACGGGTGAGGAGAAGAGAAGAGGAAAGAAAATAGGTTTACCGAGATGTGGCTCACATACCACTGAGCTCATCCTCAGACTGAGAAGACCACTGTCTGAAGGTAGAAGTTCCACTTCAAACGTCACAACTAATAGTTTAGCTGCAGAATACGATTTTCTCCTGTGAAGACTGGCGTCTACGCCCCCTTGGGGCTCTGGGAGCCAGTGGCTTTTCTGACCTCGAGTTCTCTACCCAGGGTTGGCGGCAGTGGCAGCAATCAATGCCGCAATCCAGAAGGGTGTGGCCGAGAAGACTGTCCTGGAACTGATGAACCCCGAAGCCCAGCTGCCCCAGGTGTACCCATTTGCCGCCGATCTTTATCAGAAGGAGCTGGCCACCCTGCAGCAACAGAGTCCCGAGGTGAGTTCACCAAACCTGTGCTGTTTGTGAGCAAAACAAGAGTGGACATGAATTTAACACCCACTTCTGGGTGTAGTTAGGCAGGACCTTTTTTTTTTTTTTAACCAGAATCTTAGACTCCTTGTGGTTTTATTAAATGGCTGACCTCCTTGGGTCTTCCAAGATGTCCTTACTCTTTCCCCATGTCTCCCTTTCTCTGCAGCATAGCCTCACCCACCCTGAGCTCTCTGTTGCGGTGGAGATGCTGTCATCAGTGGCCCTAATCAACAGGGCATTGGAATCTGGAGACATGAACACAGTGTGGAAACAGCTGAGCAGCTCANTGGGTCTTCCAAGATGTCCTTACTCTTTCCCCATGTCTCCCTTTCTCTGCAGCATAGCCTCACCCACCCTGAGCTCTCTGTTGCGGTGGAGATGCTGTCATCAGTGGCCCTAATCAACAGGGCATTGGAATCTGGAGACATGAACACAGTGTGGAAACAGCTGAGCAGCTCAGTGACAGGCCTTACAAACATCGAACAGGAAAACTGCCAGAGGTGGGCGCCCCGACCCTGAGCTCTGTCCCCTGTGAGCCAGCACTCATTTTCTCTGCAGGGATCGGGCTTCCTAACCACCTTTTGGTTCCCTGCCCCATATTTCAGTTCATTTTATTATGCTGAAGGATGTGTAGTAAATTACAGATACTATAGCATTCCACTCCTAAATTTATTATAAACATGCTTATTTAAAACAATGAGGATATTTGTCATATAGTCAAAATAACACCCTTATACCTTGTCAAGTCAGTAATACTTCTTGAATATTTTCTAAACCTAGTCTATTTCCTTATTTCTTCTCTTGTTCCCAAAATGTTTATTCTTTTCAGCTGGTTATTCAAACCAGGATACAATCCATATTGTGTCCCTTTGGTAGCTTTTATTTATTTTATTTAATATATTTATTTATTTTTAATTAAAGGATAATTGCTTTATTGTGTTGGTTTTTGGCATACATCAACATGAATCAGCCATAAGTATATATATGTCTCCTTCCTCTTGAACCTCCTTCCACCTCATACCCCCCCACTTTGATATTTTTTAATCTAGCATTGTCCCTTTCTTTATAGCACTGACTTGTTAAAGAGTTGGACCCAATTGTCCTCTAAAATGTCCCATCTTCAGTTTTGGTTGCTTCCTAATATTTGTTTAATTCCTGTAAACTGGAAATCAGGTCTAAAGGCTTGTCAAGATTCAGTGAAGTATTTTTGGTGACACGTGTTTCATATTTTCTCATATTAAGAGGCATGTAATACCTGCTTGTCCCCACCATCAGAGGTACTGAGATTGATCCTTGGATTAGGCAGTCTGCTAGTCCCTTCATTGTATATTTATTTTTCTCCCTTTTTTTTTTGTACCTTTTACACCATCACAATGTCCAGTTTCCCACTAACCGTTCGTCTGATGCTTTTAACTCCAACTGATAATCCTTGTGTAAACCCAGACTTTGAGTGAGAGCTGCTGACTGTGATTTGTTGATCTGTCATTCCTTCTACGTTTATTAGCTGGTGCATGACCTTGATTTCTGATCCTCAGAGGGAATGTTTGAGCTGCTACCTCTGATTCCAGAGTTAGTCTTACCTGAAATTTAGAACAAGTAATATAAATATTTTTCATATAGATGTTAAGAACTAGTGATATCTTTGTATTTTTACCCTTTGTTCAGGGTAACTCCTGGGTCCCAAAGCTGACCTCTAGAGTACATCAAACTTTTGGGTTCCTCAGCCATCTCTTGGATCCTGTGCCCCCACGTCGTCTTATTCCCGTCCACAGAAATAACCCTGCAGGCCCCTTTTCTAATGTTGCACTTCTCTCTTTTGTTGGGGGAATGGGGCAGGTATCTGGATGAGCTGATGAAGCTGAAAGCTCAGGCCCGTGCAGAGAACAATGAGTTTATTACATGGAATGACATCCAGGCTTCTGTGGACCACGTGAACCGGGTGGTGCAGGAGGAGCATGAGAGTGAGTGAGCTGCTTCCGCTCCCCAGGCCGTGCCCCAGCCATGCATGTGTGATCCCACCCTCCCAGGGACACTACCCCAGGGGACTTCTGGGAACTGGAAAAAAAAAAAAAAAAGCCAGTCCATTTAACTATCTCAAAAAGCTATGGTTGTCTGTTATAGCAGGCCACTGCTGTAATTGGAGAAGTATGTAAAGAAAACTAAGGTTTTTCAGGAGGTGAATTGAATGTGATCTGTTACTTTTAAATGCTGTTTTAACAGGTTCTGACACTGCCTGGAGCTAGATCATATTGCACAAATTGTCCTCCCTAAGAGGTCTCTCACTTTAGACACCAGCTTTGAACCTGGTGTTCCCAGCTCACCGCACTTCCGAAAATATATTCAGGGGTCCCCTCCATCCCCTCAGTTTTGGTAATTGACTAGACTGAGTTACTAAACTCAGGAAGGCACTGTACTTGTGGCTATAGTTTTATCATTGTTGTTCAGTCACTCAGTCGTGTCTGACTCTGCAACTCGATGGACTGCAGCATGCTGGGCTTCCCTGTCCTTCACCACCTCCCGGAGTTTGCTCAAACTCATGTCCATTGAGTCAGTGATGCCATCCGGCCATCTTGTCCTCTGTTGTCCCCTTTTCCTCCTGACTTCAATCTTTGCCAGCACAGGGTCTTTTCTTATGAGCCAGCTTGTTGCATCAGGTGGCCAAAGTATTGTAAAGAGTACAAATTGAGTTTTATTGTACAAGAGTACAAAAAGAGTTTTATGTAGAGTACAAATCAGGATCAGTCAAAAGAAACCAATGGGGTGTTGTCTGGAAGGACCCCAAATTCAAAGCTTCTGTGTCCTCAGGATATGTTGCCCTTTCCAGCCCATCGATGTGTGTCATATTTCGGGAAGGTCACCTGAGCTTTGGCTATCCAGAGGCTTTACTGGGGCTTCATTACTTCTGATTGATTGAATTACTTGGCAAAGCAGTGGCCAAGTAATTGAATTCAATTGCCAGTCTGCTTTTTGTGTCTGGAGTAGCCAAGCTAATATTCCTAGATCATAAGACTCAAAACCCCAACCTTCTGATCACATGGTTGGTCTTTCCAGGATGACCAGCCCCTACCCCAGAAGTTTCTAGGGGCCCAACAGGAGTCACCTGTTTGGCATAAACTCAGGTGTGATCCTAGGAGCCTACCAGAATACAGTAAAGAATCTGCCTGCAGTGCAGGAGATCCGGGTTTGGTCCCTGGGTCGGAAAGATCCCCCAGAGAAAGGAATGGCTTCCCACTCCAGTATTCTTGCCAGGAAAATCCCATGGACAGAGGAGCCTGGTGGGCCACAGCCCAGGGGGTCGCATGGAGTCAAGACACGACTGAGCAACTTTCACTTTTCAGAACCAGAGACAAGGACCAGCCAAATTTTTTATTATACAGTGGAGTCATCACAGAAGCAGTGCAGGGACTTCTCTGGTGGCCCAGTGGTTAAGACTATGCACTTCCACTCTTGGGGGTGTGGATTCGATCCCTGGTTGGGGAATGAAGGTCCCGTGTGCCATGTGGTGTGCCAAAAAATAAAAATTAAAAAAGAGTAGTCCAGCTGGCTGAGATACTTAAGGAGTGAACATTCCTAGTTTTATTTAGTGTTTCCTGTGAGAAATAATCAGTGATTTAGTGGGAAGAGCCTTGCCTTGGAGAAGGAGGTCCTGAACTTTGATTTTCCATCTGCCGCTTTTTTGCTGTGTGATCTTAAAGAGGTACCTAAACCTCATCCTTTTATTTTTTTCTATGAAAGTGTTGAACTAGGTGATGTTTAAGGTTCCTTTGAATGGTTGAGTTTGGGATTGACATGTGCAGACTCCTATATTTAAAATGGATAACCAATAAGGACCTACTGTATAGCACAGGGAACTCTGCTGAATGTTATGGGGCAGCCTGGATTAGAGGGAGTTTGGGGAAGAATGGACATGGGTATATGTATGGCAGAGTCTCTTCGCTGTTCACCTGAGACTATCACAGCATTGTTAATCAGCTATACCCTAATCCAAAGTAAAAAGTTAAGAAAAAAAGATTCCCTTGAACCCTAGACTTTTTGTAAATCAAGAATAGCTTTGATCACATATTGGAGTATATACTTGAAAGCTCTCCTGTAAAGCTAGTTTCACAGTCCTCATCACTGTTCAGTTAGACCAATTAAAAATAAAACAAAAAGGCTTGAGATTTCAGTAGGAAAATAGATATAAGGGAGTTAACTTAGATGAAAAAAACCCACTACATTTAAAGGAAAAAATTTAAATGCTGCTTAACATTTTGGATGGCAGATTGTAGTTTAACTCATGGTAGCACTTGGGTAGAGGATTGATGGTCACTTACCTTGTTTAAAGACTGATTTATTTATACAGTTTCTTAATTTAAAAAAATAACCTTCTGTCCATCCCTGTGTAGGGATTTTAGCCATTGGTTTGATTAACGAAGCCCTGGATGAAGGTGATGCCCAGAAGACCCTGCAGGCCTTGCAGATTCCTGCAGCTAAACTCGAGGGGGTCCTCGCAGAAGTGGCCCAGCATTACCAGGACACACTGATCAGAGCAAAGAGAGAGAAGGCCCAGGTGAGTGGCCCTGAATTGTTCCTTTCTGTTCAGAGAATGCCATCCATCCTAGAACTGAGACGGAGGGGTGTTCACTCAATGACTCTTTTCCTTGGGCACCCTTAGATTCAGAGCAGTGGAGTACACAGTGTAAGAGTCATAGACTCTGCCTTCCAGAACGTGTGCTATTTGACACATTTGGTTTGTTTGTTGGTGTTATGGTTGTAGACACACCTCTTATGTCTCTTTACATAAATTCTCTGTTGAAGCATAAGATCCAGGAAAATGTGTCAGTTATTTAAGTATGCAGCTGTATAAATGTTCAAGTGAGCATACCTATGTGACTGGTGCTCGGATTATAAAAAGCATTAAGAGAAACCCCCTTATGTTCCCTTACATCCTTATTCATTCCCTGCAATGTGCTGGTAACCAGCGTCCTGATTTCTAACACCCCAGTTGATTTTTGTCTGGTTTTGAACTGTATTTAAATGAGATCATATATTTACTCCTGAGTCTGGCTTCTTTTGCCCCACATAATATTAGTGAAATTCATCCACGTGGTTGCATGTAGCAGTAGTTGGTTCATTCTTATTGTTGTGTACTATTCTGTTTTGTGGTTCCATATTCTGCTGTTGGTGAAGTTTTGGTTGTTTCTCACTTGCTATTGCAATCAGTGCTCCTGTGAATATTCTAGTGCATGTCTTTTGGTGAATGTATATATGCATTTCCATCAAGTATACATTTAGCAGTGGAATTTGTGGGTCATAGGGAATACATATGTTAAGCTTTAGTAAATAATGCCATAAAGTTTTTTTAAAAAATGATGGCTTTATTGAAATACAGTTCGCATGCCATATAGCTCACTGCTTTAAAATGTGGTTTTTCATCATTCATAGACAATCAATTTTAGAGCATAACCAAAATCAGTTTTGCAGCATTTTCATCACCCCAAAAAGAAACCTAGGGAACTTCCCTGGTGGTCCAGTGACTGAAGCTCTAAACTCTCAGTGCAGGGGGCCCGGGATCAGCCCCTGTTCAGGGAACTAGATCCCACATGCTGTGACTAAAAGATCCTGTGTACTGCAACTAAGACCCAGCAAAGCCAAGTAAATAAACAAGTATTATTTTAAAAAAGAAAGAAACTTGGTACCCGTCAGTACCAAGTTATTTCCCTGCTATCTCTTCAGCTCTAGGTACCCATCAGTCTACTTTCTGTCTGTGGGTTTGTCAGTTCTGGACATTCCATATAAATGAAATCATCAGTACAGGGTGTGGTCCTTTGTGACTGGCTTCTTACACTTAGCTTGGTTTATCCAAACTGTAGCATGCATTAGTATTTTCTTTTTATTGTTGAACAACATTCTGTTGTATGGCTGCACCACATTTTATATATCTATTCATGAGCTGATGATCATGATTCCACTTTGTGGCTGCTAGGGATAATGCTGATATGAATGTTTTCCAAAGTAACTGTCACACAGACAGTTTTAGAAAGTTTGTTTTGCCTCTTAGCCAGTTTGTTGAGGAGATGGATGAGATTTACACCTGTTTTAGTCCTCTTGATGAATAGGAAGTCGTGATGCATTTAGTAGGCCCTCAGTTTGTTCTGTAAAGTGTAATGACCATCTGTTTGTCTGAATTGTGGTTCATCTCCTTTTAAATTCTTCCAACGAGTTGAATAAGGACCTCCTCAACAGTTGTGCTGAGACTCACAATTTTGAAGATCCTTGCCGTGAGGTTCTTGCAGCAGGCAGAAGAGCTAAAAGAATTTCTTTATTCAGGAGGTCAGATTCTTTCTGAAAAGTGAAAAGTAGTAAAACAGACCAGTGCTTTTGTATAATTGGAGCTTTTGTACACTGACACCCTTGTGGGTTCTGTAAGTTTGGGCTGTGGGGCAGGAGTTGTAGATAATACAATTTTTTTTTAAGAGGCAAAAATCAACTGTGGTATTAGTCCAGTGCCTAGATTTCATTTTTAAAGTTTGTGTATTTTTTAGGCTGCATTGGTCTTTGTTGTTGTGCACGGGCTTTCTCTAGTGGTAGAGAGTGGGAGCTACTCTAGTTGCAGTGTGAGGTCTTCTTATTGCAGTAATTTCTCTTCTTGTGGAGCATGGGCTTTAGGGTGTGTGGGCTTCAGTAGTTGCGGCACATAGGCTTTTGGTGCCCCTTGGCAGGTAGGATCTTCCCGGACCAGGAATTGAACTGGTGTCCCTGCATTGGCAGGCAGATTCTCAACCACTGAACCACCAGGGAAGCCCCATGATATAATGTGGCTAGATCCTTGATTCTGTTGTCATGAGAGTACTTGACATTAATGTGTCCTAAAGGTATACATGTAGCAAGTACCAGGTTCCTTTTAAGAGGGTCATTATCATGCATGTCAGTTCATCCTGTGCTACGGGTTGAATCACAACTCCCAGGAAATTCTGTAGCCAGGAAATTGAGACAGAGACATTAGCTGGTTTTAGTTATCTCTAGTGAGAAACAGTTGGCCATAGGAAGCCATAAGTGGAGGTCTGTCTGTGATAACAGTTTGTTGGATCAGAGCTTCCCAAACTTGACTGAAAGGTCATTTTTAAACTGTAGATTCCTAAGCTTTAACTCTGTTTCTACTAATTCAGAATCTCTGGTGTGGGGCTTGGCTGATATGATTCTGCACAGGCCAGTGGTGGTCATGTTGTCTTTTGCTGCCTTATTAGTCCAAAAGGAGTGGACTTTGAAAGAATGAACTAAGTCTGGGTCCATGTCTAAAAAAGGAAAGAAGATTGAGGATATAAGTTGCACCTGCTCTCATCATGTGACGGGCCTCACTGCTCCTTTTGTTTGGGTCGTGGGAGTTAAACTTTTAGAGGATGTGACTGGAGTTTGAAGTATTTCCTTTTGCTGTGGAATAACTTTCCAGAGTCCATCAAAGGCAGAAGAATAGGGAGAATTAGAGGAAAATTTACTTACACTGCCAGGCTCAGTTGGGTACACTATAGTCTAGGTATAATTGTCTTCTTGTTAAGCTTCAGCTCAGCTTTTAAGTTCTTCTTGGGAGTAGTTTTAAAAATAGCCATCTGAGTTCCAAATTTAGCAAGCGAAAGAGCTTAATTTAAATTTGGTCTGTTTTTCTTTATCTCTGTGTCTGATTTTGGTACCAGAGTAATAAAGGCCTCATAGAATGAATTGAGTAGTGTTTCGTCCTCTTTTATGTTTTAGAAAAGTTTGTAAAGGATCAATGTTACTTCTTTAAACATTTGGTAGAATTCACCAGTGAAGTCATATATATGGTCCTAAATTTTTGGTTTGGTTTTATTTTTGTAAGATATGTTTTGATTTTTTTTTTAAAACTTATTTTTATCTCTATATTTGGTATAGATCTGTTCAGATTTTCTTCAAGTAAAATGCCTCTTTTTCTTTCACTTTGCCTTTAGGGAATTCCATTATGCATATATCTTCTGTTTACTCAAATCTGCTGAATCCCTCTAGTGATTATTTCAGTTATTGTATTTTTCAAGTCCACAATTTAATCTGTTTCTTTAATGTGTGTGTGTGTGTGTGTGTGTGTGTGTGATATATTCTCTGTTTGGCAAGGCATTGTTTTCATTTCCTTTAGTTATTTGAACATACTTTGGATTGCCGACTTACATTTTTGTCTACTATATTGTCTGCTTTATTCTTTTTCCACTTTGGACCATGCTGTCTTGTTTTTTACATATCTTGTAATTATTGGCTGTGACACTTATAATAATATAATAGGGAAGGTTTGGGAATCAGATTCTGCCCCTCCTTGGGGTTTATTGCTGTGCCGGTTCATTTCTGTTGTTGTTTGCTTAGTGATTTTCAGTTCTTTCAAGTCTGTATTCTTTGTCATGTGTGCCCACTGAAGCCTCTGCTTGATTAGCTAGTGGTCAGCTAATGATCAGACAGAAATTCCCTTGAATGTCTAGAACCAGCAAAGCTTCCAGCCTTTGCTGAGGGGCTTTGTGTGTTGAGGCCTGCCTTCAGCACTCAGCTAGGCAGTTCACAGTTTTGCTTTAACCTTTACTTCATGCTTGCCCAGAGCCTCGGGGTCAGCCAGTGGTCAGAGCTTACAGTCTTATCAGATCTTTTCTGAGCATGTGCAAGCCTACACATGCACCATCATCTCCTAGATCCCCATCCCAGGAACTTGTCAGAGCTTTTCAAAGCTGTCTGTGGACATCTCATTCTCTAGCTTTTCCTTTGGAGTTTGTTTTATTTTTTTGTGCACCGCAGCTTGTGGGATCTTAGTTCCTTGATCAGGGATTGAACTCCAGGAATTGAACTCTACCTCGGCAGTGAGAGCATGGAGTCTTAACCACTGGACCAGCGGGGAAGTCCATTCTTTTAAGCTCTTCTGTAGCCTCTTTTTGCCTAAGTGTTTATCCACTGCCTCAGACATCTCTGATGTGAAGCAGTTACCTCTTACTGTTTTGGACAGATACTCCAGAAAGGCTGTTTGCACTGGGCACACACTGAGTCAGGTCAAATAAAGAGAACCTAGCCAGGGAACTCCCTAATGTGTCAACTAATGACAGTTCTCTGGGAATAGATAGATTTGAAAGAGGAAGGTGTGTACCGGGTGGGAGCCGAGTGGGTGGGCAGAGCACAAAAAGGGAGTAAAGCCGTTTAAAGCGCCACAAACCTCACTCTTCTTACAGAGAGTCAACTGTTCTTGATAAACTCTCTCTGACTGCTGGAAGCCTTTGGTTAATTTCTGGAGTTTTGAAAAAGTTAATTCTGAAGATTTTTGCCAGTGTTTTTGTTGCTTTTATGTAGAAGGGATATTCTGAGGTCCTGCCTCCACTGTTTTCACCAAGTCACTTCTCTCTTCATTTAAATTTAGTACCTTGGGAATACTTGCTAAAAGTAGATTACTGGTCTAGTACTGTTTGAATGCCAAGGTATGGTATTAGTGATGCCTAAAGCTCAGCTTCTATGTACAACAGTGCAAAATCGAATCTCAGAGACAGAGTTTTGAGTGAAGCAGAAAAGAATAGCTTTATTTGCTAGGCAAAGGGGTACACAGCAAAATCCTGCCTTGAAAAGCTACATGTCCCCACTTGGGGAAGACAGTAAGAAGTTTTATAGACTGATGGATGGGTAGTGAGGTAAGGAAGAGTCAGTATCATCAACCTTTAGGTCCAGTTGGTCTGGAGTCTACATGCTTGTGGGCAGAATACCAAACTCAGGGAAGGTCACAGAGGCTGAATGAAAGCTGTTTCCTGTAATCAAAGAAATGGGAGACAGAAAGACCTTATGCCCTGGGACCCCACAGGGCCCTGCCTAAGTATCATTAGGGGTTCTCAAGGAACTCAATTGTAAATATGAGTAATGTTTAAGTCTTGCTTCTCCTCACCCACCCCACAGTCTGTGTGTACACAGGCACGCATACATGCATGTAGCTAAAACCCAGCAGGTGTGCACTGACACAGCTGGACCAGCTGTTAGAATATTGGATACTTTTGTTTGGTACACTGCTCCTGTCCCAGACCTCCCAAATGTGTGGCATCCCCAGTTCTAGCTCTTTCCCTGAGCGTTTACTGTGAGCAACTAGAAGATCGATACCTAAACCATCAAGGCTCCATTTTGATTGCTCAGCACTTGTGTTAATATATGTTTTATAGATTCGTGTGTGTATGTTTCATGTGTATATGGTATGTATGATGCTTTAATGTATATCTATATGTATATATAGCATGGTTAATGTATGTGATGAGTGCTGTTACATTTATATTACACATATATGTGTCTACACATTTATGAATATTTTAGAAATCGTGGCATGTGCATCCATGCCACATAAAACAAGAGAGACTTTTAAGGAGGTTTTAAGGGGTGAGAAGTGCCCTTTTTGGGCTTCCCTGGTATCTCAACTGGTAAAGAATCCGGATCAGGAAAATCTGCTGGAGAAGGGATACGCTACCCACTCCAGTATTCTTGGGCTTCCCTGGAGGCTCAGACAGTAAAGAATTCACCTGCAAGTAAAGAATTCTCCTGGGGAGAACCTGGGTTCAATCCCTGGGTTGGAAAGATCCCCTGGAGAAGGGACTCTATCTACTCCAGTATTTTTGACTAGAGAATTCCATGGACAGAGAAGCCTGGCAGGCATGGTGTCGCAGAGTCGGACACAACTGAGTGACTTTCACTTTCACAGTACCCTTTGCAAATGTCTGTGTGCTTTCCATATATACACATACAAATGGCAACTGTTCTTTCTTTTGTCTGTCTGCCCTTTCCTTTCCCTGTATCTTGTGGCATCTCTACCTCCTTTACCTCCAATCACTGCCCACTACTTGGATTCTTATTTCTGGTCCCTGGCTCTTTACCTCTTCTAAAACGCAGAGTGCTTCAAAGTGTAGTCAGAGATGTTAGGGGATGTTATTTTGGTATATTTTATATGGCATTTTCACATTAAATCTGTTTCATCTTAATATCCTCCACAATATCTCGTCAGGTTTTTAACTCTCTAGAGTGNATTTCAGGTGCCTTCCTTTGGCCTCACCCTGTCACCAAGGCACTTTGTAAACTGTGGGGATTTGTGACTTCTTGGCTTGGCTGAGTGAAATAGTGTGTCTCTCCCCAATAACACAGGAGGAAAACCAAGCCTCCTCTAAGATTTCGTAGTTTCTGCAACTACTGGGCATGCTAAGACAGTGAAACTTTCCATTTTTTCCCAAAGCCAAGACCCTGCTTCATCTGACAGCACAGTTAAAGTGACTGACCCCAACCATCTCCTTGGTGCCCTGGCAAATTGTATTTATATCAAGCAGTCTCAAAGGATTTTTTGAGCTACTATTTATCCCAACTGCTATTAGCTCAAGCCTCAGGAGTAGTTACTCTTTCTAGGTCTGCCATGGTTGTCTCAAACACAACTCTCCCAGCCTGGTCACTTTGAAATCCAAGGTGCCCTTGCCTAAAAGGAGAAAAAGACTCCATTTCTGCCTCATTCTTGTCCCTAGTATTCAACTCAAACTACACCGTGTGCTGGAGAAACTCTTGTTGGCCATGCTGAGTAAACTAATCACCATTTATTATGTTTCTGTGTGAAGATGTGTCTCTAAGTTTCCAACAACTGATTTAACTTCCAGGTTTTAGAATATAAGTCGATGATAAGCTTAAATTCCCCTAGTGACTCTTAGCTTTACATGTGATAAAGTCTTGATGGTCTTAAAAATAGTGGTCATAGAGAATGTATTTTTGTTGTTGTTTAGTCAGCAAATCGTGTCTGACTCTTTGCAACCACATGGACTATAGCCCACCAGGCTCCTCTGTCCATGGGATTTCGTAGGCAAGAATACTGGAGTGGGGTGCCATTTCTTTCTCCAGGGGATATTCCCAGATCAGGGATCGAATCTGTGTTTCCTGAACTGGCAGGTGGATTCTTTACCACTGAACCACCAGGGAACCCCCAAAAATACATAGAGAATATTTACTCCCTCTGAATATTGCTGGCAAAGAAGGCTTTTTTAAAAAATGTACTGTGTATTCATATGCATGCTGTGGTCCTTGTCAGTGTTTAAGTCCCTGGGTCTCTTCCCAGTTTGTACCTTTTGCCCCTTCTAGCTATTCTTGTCCTCCTGAATGACTGGAATTCATCTTCCTATATCCGTCACTTACATTTGAGACATTTCTCATGTAACCCTTTTACTAGTTTTTGACGCTGGCTTCTTCCAGTTGATTATTCCACATGTCTTGTATATTTGAAACCTCTTCCTCTGTTTCTCACTGAGTCCCAGAAGCCACCATCATGGCATGTACCCTGATTTCATGCCCCTAATACCGTTTTGCTCTTAATGGTTTATAGGAAACCCAAGATGAGTCAGCTGTGTTATGGTTGGATGAAATTCAAGGTGGAATCTGGCAGTCCAACAAAGACACTCAAGAAGCACAGAGGTGTATGTATCTGTTTGTTTTATTTCTGTTCTGATGGAAAGTGGGGAGTGGCAAGGTGTTCCATAGCTCAGTACTCAGCTTGACCAAGATAGAGGGCTGGGGATTCTCTGATTGCCTAGTGGTTAGGATTTGGTGCTTTCACCGTGGAGACCCAGGCTCTATCCCTGAATGGGGAACCATCCCACCAGCCGGGTGGTGTGGCCAAAATTTTTTTTTAAAAAAGCTAGTTGTAAGGGGGACAGTATGCTAGTAAGCAAATCTAGATGCTTTCTAAACTATTCCAGTAACCATTCTCTCCTGGGGTAGTTGCCTTAGGAATCTTTGCCATCAATGAAGCAGTGGAGAAAGGCGATGTTGGCAAAACACTCATCGCCCTTCGCTCCCCCGATGTCGGCTTGTATGGTGTCATCCCCGAATGTGGTGAAACTTACCAGAGTGACCTTGCTGAAGCCAAGAAGAAAAAACTGGCAGCAGGTGAGTTATGGGTAAATCAGTCTGTGTCAGTAAGAGCTTAGAAATGTCATGGAACAGAGGAAGAGGAAAGGGCCACGCTATAGGGAAAGGCACCGTATACAGTACGGGGCTCACTGCACAAGGAGATAAATACTCCCGTGTTTAAAAATAACTGTTTCTGCCCCTTGAGTACGGCTACTGTTAAGGTCAGTTTTCTGAAAATGTTTCTTTCATAGGATATAGTTCTGATTACCTAAGCCTATAAGATACTTAAAAGTAGTTTATCTGCAGAAAGGGGGAAATAGAGATAAGATATTTTATTCCATTTTATGCCCCCTCCTTTTTTTTTTTGAAAATTAACTAGAGAGACTGAGTGGTTGCAAGTCTTTTATGAGAATAGTTTTCTGATACACGCGGTCTTACTTCGGTGTAGGGTTTGAAAGGAACAGAGGTAGACGAGGTCAGTTTCCCTATGTGGACTTCGTAGGGATTTTCTTTTTATAGTGTGGACATGAAGGAGCTAAATGAGACGTTACAGAGCCATTATTTAAGAGGCACTTAGGATCCCTGTTTACTCTCAGAGACACAAGGGGCAGGTTTTGGGAATGGTCTTCATTTAGGTTGTTCAGTGAATGATCCTATAGGATTAGACATGTGGCTGTGGGGAGTGTGGCTCTGAGTTTCTCTGATCTTTCCTTTATTTTATGTCAGGAGATAACAACAGCAAGTGGGTGAAGCACTGGGTGAAAGGTGGATATTATTATTACCACAATCTGGTGACCCAGGAAGGAGGATGGGACGAACCCTCAGACTTCGTGCAGAATTCCATGCAACTTTCTCGGGAGGAGATACAGGTAGGTCACATTTCTTCACAAAAGAAGCAGCTGAGAGACAGTACCTGCAGTTTAGAGGTTATACTACTTAGGAAGAACAGGGTGTGTGGTCAGAAGCCCTAGACTAAAAGTAAGGCTATGAGAAAGACCTGGCTGGGCAGCACAGGGAGCTCTGCTTAGTGTCACATGGCAGCCTGGATGCGAGGGAGTTTGGGGAGAATGGATACATGGATGTGTATCATTGAGTCCCTTCGCTGTTCACCTGAAACTGTCACAACATTGTTAATTGGCTGTAGTCCTATGTAAATTAAAAAGGTTTAAAAATAAATAACAAATTTTTAAAAATAAAATTAAGGCTATATAATTAATTTGGAATATTTTTTCTAGTACGAGTCCCTCAGATCTAAATTAGTAGAACATCTTGATTATAGAATTAGGTCAGATAAATTGTGTGCTTTCTTTCTTTCTTTCTTTTTTTTTTTTTAAGAAAACTTGGATGGTCCAGCAAAAAGAAAAATGAAAAGTTGTTCTGATAACTCATTAAATACAACTGCTCTTAATCTTCCCCAATTTACATGCTTAATCTCTTTTCTGACTATCCCACAAACTCCAAACTTTATTAGACTATAGCCTGCACTTTCACATAAAGTTAGCATTTTTTTAATCTCAGCTTTCAAAGCGCATCTTTACCATCCCCTGTGTCTTTTCTGATGCTGTTCATTCTTTTTAGAATTTCTTCATTCATTTGACACTTTCTGAACACCTCCTATCCTCCTACATGTACCAGATATTCTACTCATCAGAGGTGTAATCATAAACAAAACAAAGCCCCTGCTCATGTGAGATGTCCCTCCCCTGCCATCTACATCTGTCAAAATTCTAGCTGTCCATCTCAAGTGTCACCTCCTCTGTGTAACATAGATCAGTGCTCTCCAGAACTTAACGTGTGTGTGTGAATCATCTGGGGATCCTGGTGATGTGAAGACTGACTCTGTGGGTCTGACATGAGGCCTGAAATTCTACATTTCTGACCAGCTCCCAAGTGATACTGGTACTGCTGCTTCAAGGATATAGTTTTAAATACCACCTACATACATAATCATGTCTCCTTTGTCTTTGAAAAAAAAAAAGACAAAAATTTTAATTCTCTAGCGGTCTCCTGATTCAGTCTTGCCTGTAAGTTCATACTCTGTTCTTACTAAATGCCTTTAAGTTCATCTATCCTTCATGAATTAATTTTCCATTACCATTCACATCTTAGCTCATGGCTATCCAGCTCTTACTTTAGTAAAACTCCTGCTTTAGAATGCATCAGTGGCCTCTTAATTGCCAAGTTCAGCGAGGAGGTATGCTCTCATCATAGATGACCTCTCAGTGTGTTTGCTTCCTTAAACACTCGACTCTTTCAGCTTCTCCAGCGCTGTTCTCTTCTGGTTCTACTTCCGAATGTACCTTCTTAATGTCTCTCTCCTTTCGTTTCCTCTGACTCCACTTATGTTATATTTCGGTTCCGTCAGCCCCCTTCTCTTCCTCTCTAGTCTTCCTCAGTCGTCTCATTCAAGCTGGCAGCCCCAACTTTGGCCTGTGTGCCTGCAAACCTAAGTCTCATTCCTTCAGACTCACCGCCTGCCACCTGAATCCTTTTCTCCACCGCCAGATGTTCCTTTCCATCTGCAGTCTAGAAGTCCAGCAGACACCTCAGCACAGTTTCACAGGAAAATCGGGGCTGCAGTAGTACATAAGAGTGTATTTTTTTTTCCTCACATAAAATAATTCTGAAGTTGAGCATCCAGGGAAGGTGTGGCTCCACAATCTGGTCTGTCCCAGGGTTCTTCTGTCTTCCTGCTCTGCCATTCTCAAGGTCATCTTGTCCTCCAGAAGGAAGGCAGGCAGAAGTAGGAAGACGGGGAGGAGAACAGGCAGGCCTGAGGCCAGCTGTCTGTCTCTCTTAAAGAGTTTTCCTTCCCAAAGATCTTACCAAGCTGCTTCTGCTTGCATCCCATGGACTGTCCCTAGGTCATATAGTCTTTTTGTTTCTGTTTATTTGGGGTTTCTTTTGGCTGCACTGCATGTTGTGTGGGATCTTAATTCCCTGACCAGGGACCAAACCCATCCCCCCTGCAGTGGAAGCACAGGATCCTAACCATTGGACTACCAGGGGGGTCCTCATGTAGTCTTTAACTGTACACATTGTGGCCCGGGGTAGGGGGGAATAGCTCTGACATCAAAGACAAGAAGAGACCATGGCTATCAGGTGGGTTTGCAGCTGTTCTCAGGAACAATTCTCAGCACTCCTGCCCTCACCCAGGGTGATCCAGGGCTGCTCTCACTTGGATCATACGCTGCCCGCTCACGCTAATCTGCCAGCTACTCAGCTAACTGTGCTGCTTTTCTAAAAACACATCTGATGGTTTTATTCCTCTTTGAAGGTTTGCTAGTTCTCCGGAGCTGGTAGTAACAGTCGAAACACGCTAGGCTGCTTCCCCAGACCATCTGTAGTCTGTCCACTCCCCCACAGGGCCCTCCTCTGTGGTGTTCCAGGGGCTCCAGGCCTTGGTGGCACCTGTCTCTCTGTCTTCTTGTCAGTATGACCCCAGATCAGCAACCACAGTTCCTGGGATGGTCAGCATTAGGTAGGTGAGTGAGTAAAGGAAATGACATGAGGTCGAAGAAGGATGTGAGGACAGTTTGGCCTTGAAAAATAGACCTGAAGTCTTCATTCCTGTTTCTTGGCTAAAGGTCTAGTATAGGGGCTTCCCTGGTGGCTCAGTGGTAAAGAACCCACCTGCCAACGCGGGAGGCATGGTTTTGATCCCTGGTCCAGGAAGATCCCACATGCCGTGAGGTCACTAAGCCTGTGCACCGCAGCTATCGCCTTGGCAAGCTGTGAGCATTCGTGTGTGCACTGCAGGTGACACCATGTTAAAACTCTGTGTGTGTACGTCTTCTCACGTGACTGATGTGTTTTCAGAGCTCCATCTCTGGGGTAACGGCTGCGTACAACCGGGAACAGCTTTGGCTGGCCAACGAAGGCTTGATCACCAGGCTGCAGGCTTGCTGCCGGGGGTACTTAGTCCGGCAGGAGTTCCGATCCAGGATGAATTTCCTGAAGAAACAGATCCCGGCCATCACCTGCATTCAGGTATTTCAGAGCCTGCTATGCGCACACAGCAAGGGGGCTTCCAGGGCAGGACTGATGAACAGTCAGCACCTACAGTCGAGTGTCTGAGTGTGATGAACAGTCAGCACCTGCAGTCGAGTGTCTGAGTGTGATGAACACTCAGGGCCTACAGTCAAGTGTCTGAGTGTGATGAACACCTAGCGCCTACAGTTGAGTGTCTGAGTGTGGTGAACAGTCAGTACCTACAGTCAAGTGTCTGGGTGTGATGAACAGCCAGCACCTGCAGCCGAGTGTCTGAGTGTGATGAACACCCAGTGCCTACAGCTGAGTGTCTTGAGTGTAGTGAACAATCAGTACCTACAGTCAAGTGTCTGGGTGTGATGAACAGTCAGTACCTACAGTTGAGTGAGTGAGTGTGATGAACAGTCAGAGCCTACAGTCGAGTGTCTGGGTGTGATGAACAGTCCAGTGTCTATGATCGAGTGCCTGAGTGGGTTTTTGCCTTCTGACCATCCCTCTCTCTACTGCCACATAATCAAGCGTGTGCTTAATGGTATTCAGTGGTAAGTTGTCCAGCTCATTGGCAGTTCTTCTCGGCACCTCACAGTCTCCTAAGACTGTTCCTTTATGTGAGGTTTGAATATGGAGAGAAGCAACTCTGATTTTGCTTCAGTGATAGGGAAGCTCGGAAAGAATTCTGGGTTAGGAGTTATGACTCCAGCACTGTCAGGTGGCAGCGAGCCTCTTCTCTGAGTTTGTGTCCTCCTCTGTAAATGTGGATGCTAATGTTTATCTTACGTTCCTCACCGATTGGTTGTGAGGAGCCAGTGACAGCATCGATGTGGATGCCCTTTGAAAAGCGCGCAGCGCTGTGGTCACCTCCAGGAGGTGGAAGTTGGCCAGGTGCTCTCCTGGTGGAGGTGCAGCCCTCCATCACAAGTGGGCATGGTCCTTTTTAAAGCCGTATCACGAATTGCTCTTGGGGGAACTTTTTTAACTTCCTCTGACCCTTGGGAAATGACACGTCTTCTGTAACGTTTGGGTTTCAGTCTCAATGGAGAGGATACAAGCAGAAGAAGGCGTACCAAGACCGCTTGGCTTACCTGCGCTCCCACAAAGATGAAGTTATAAAGGTATGTATCCCAGGCAGCGTTTCTCATCAGCATGGCGTGCGAGTGTGACATGTGCAGAGGTGAAGAAGGGCTCTTCTCATTTCTGGGACCCCCTCTCCTTCTCCACAGATCCAGTCTCTGGCAAGGATGCACCAAGCTAGAAAGCGCTATAGAGAACGCCTGCAGTATTTCCGAGATCATGTGAGTACCCCTGGGAGAGACGCATCAATAGAATCAATTTTGCTGTGTTTGCAGTGGACAGATGAATTGAGAAATTTCTTCTTTTGTGTCCCTTAGATAAATGACATTATCAAAATCCAGGCTTTTATCCGGGCAAACAAAGCTCGTGATGACTACAAGACTCTCAGTGAGTAACTGTGGCTCAGCAGAGAAGAGTTGAGGCAGTGGCTGAGAGCCATCGGGTTCTGGGTATTCTCCACGGATCTCTTTTCTTGTCCTGCAGGCAAGGCTTGGGGGGCAGGGTGCTGCTTGTGACTGAAGCCCCTTTGCTAACCCATGGCTTGGTGTCTTGCTGCTTGCTGTATCTGCCTTCCACATAACAACACAGCAATAGCATGACCAGGAAGATTGCGCTTGGTGGTTGTCTCTGCACATCTCAAAAATAAACGAATATCTTACGTGTGAATAGAGCTGCTTCTGTTTTCTTTTTTAAATATAAGACAGTGCTGATGCTTTCCAAGACACAGAACCTCTTCTGGGAATGCCATTCCTCATCTGACACGTGCTCTCTCTCTGTCAGTCAGCGCCGAGGACCCACCCATGATTGTGGTCCGGAAATTCGTCCACCTGCTCGACCAGAGTGACCAGGACTTTCAGGAGGAGCTCGATCTTATGAAGATGCGGGAAGAGGTTATTACCCTCATCCGTTCTAACCAGCAGCTGGAGAATGACCTCAATCTCATGGATATCAAAATCGGACTGCTGGTGAAAAATAAAATTACACTGCAGGTACGATCCAGTGCCAGCCAGGGCCTTGGGGCACTGTCCTGCTTGATACTCTGCCTCCCCCCTTTATGCCTTGCAGGGCTGGCCTTCTTCTCAGTGAATGCTCTACATTTTCTTTCATGTTATATCAGAAATGAAATTATTTCATCATATAGCTTTACATAGAGAAGTCTTATCCATCCAGTGGCTAAGACTGCTTCCAGTGCAGAGGGCCTGGGTTCCATCCCTGGTCAGGGAAGTAGATTCCACATGACACAACTAAGAGTCTGCTTGCCACAGCTGAGACCTGGGGCAACCAAATAAATATTTTTTAAATAGAAAAGCATAGATAAAAGTCATCCCATAATTCCACCACTCTAACAATCATTTTGTATCCTACATTTTTATTTAATATAGAGGATAAGATACATTTTATATGATATCATCACAAATATTATTTTCAATGGCAGTGTAATAATTGATCAGGAAGTAGTCTGAATCACATCTTTTTCCAGACTATTTGGCATTTTCAGCTTTTTTTTATTACAGAATAATACTGCAGTTAATGTTTCAGTGTACATGTAGCTTTTATTGTATATAAGACTTTGTAAGATAGACTCCTAGAAGCTGGTTTCCTGAATCAATGGACATTTTTAGGATTAGGTTCTTTATAAGTAGACTTGAGTAGAAATAGATTTGATTGACATATAGAAAATAGGATTCAATGTAGTGATTCCAGGGGCTTCCCAGGTGTCTCAGTGGTAAAGAATCAACCTGCCAAGCAGGAGATGCGAGTTCGATCCCTGGGTTGGGAAGATCTCCTGGAGGAGGGCGTGTCAATCCAGTCCAGTATTCTTGCCTGGAGAATCCCATGGACAGAGGAGCCTAGTGAGCCACAGTCCGTGGGGTCACAAAGAGTCAAACACGACTGAATGACTAAAACAGCAACAGCAGATGATAGTAATTCTAAAATATATAATGGGATCTGCCAGTGCAGTAGACCTTCCTGAAAGTTTTTAGGTGCTAAAAACCTGTCCATAATGCCCAGAGTTGCATCTTTGAAAGCGTTTTGATTTATGTATATATGTGTTTGTTTATAGGATGTGGTTTCCCACAGTAAAAAACTTACCAAAAAAAATAAGGAACAGTTGTCTGATATGATGATGCTAAATAAACAGAAGGGAGGTCTGAAGGCTTTGAGCAAGGAGAAGAGAGAGAAATTGGAAGCGTATCAGCACTTATTTTATTTACTGCAGGTGAGTGGCTCCTGGAATCAGTACTGTAGAAGTTAGTTAACTTTTTCTCAAGAAAACCTTATGCATGGATCTCTTTGGAAGTCTTTCTGATTTCCACTGAGGGGTGAGCAAAGGGCTTGTCTTATTTTTCTTTTATTATTCAGGTACATCCTGATCCTTCAAGCTGAAAAGTCTTGAATATTTGTGCCAGCCTTCACGTTACATGGAAGTCACTTATCTCTTGGTTTATGTTTCAGACCAACCCCACCTACCTGGCAAAGCTGATCTTTCAGATGCCCCAGAACAAGTCCACCAAGTTCATGGACTCTGTGATCTTCACTCTCTACAACTATGCCTCCAACCAGCGCGAGGAGTACCTGCTCCTGCGGCTCTTCAAGACAGCCCTGCAGGAGGAGATCAAGTAGGGACAGATTTCTGCAGGGCTGGGAACTCCTCCCCTCAATCACAGATGCTGCCAGTTAGAGATTCAGGCCTGTTTTGTGCCTTTTCTCCACACTGTGATATTTGTGAAATACTTAGTCTAAAAAAGCATCTATTTTTTATAACATAATAATATATAGTATAGAACTTCCCTGGTGGCTCAGCGATAAAGATCCCACCTGCCAATGCAGGAGATGTGGGTTCTTTCCTTGGATCAGAAAGATCCCCTGCAGAAGGAAATGGCAATCCGCTTCACTATTCTTGCCTGGGAAGTCCCATGGACGGAGGAGCCTGATGAGCTACAGTTGATAGGGTTGCAAAGAGTCGGACACAACTTAGGGACTAAACCACAACAGCAATGTATGTTATACACTAATGCAAGCTAACTAAACTAAAAGTACAAATTAATTACATACATGCCATATATATATATAATTAATTGGTCTTCCCTGGTGGCTCAGATGGTAAAGAATCTGCCTGCAATGTGGGAGACCTAGGTTTGATCCCTGGGTCGGGAAGATCCTCTGGAGAAAGGAATGGCAACCCATTCCAGTATTCTTACCTGGGAAATCCCATGGACAGAGAAGCCTGGTGGCCTACAGACCATGGGATCACAAGAGTTAGACATGACTGAGTGATTAACAGTTTCACTTTCACTTTTTCATACTATGTATACTACACACCAATATAAACTAATCATATATACACAATATAAACTAATATGCTAGTGATGAACTAATATAAACACTAATATAAAGTGTTGCTGTTTCTGGGGAGATGACAGAATAAGACATTTGCCAGTAATTTTAGAAACATTCTGTATTAAAATAGAATTTTAAAGAAATTGATCCAAACAGGAAGCTTTCCCATCTTTAGCTAATAAGAGACCTGATCATGTTCCCATGATAAGAGTTTGCAGCAGCAGGCAGGTTCCGTATTCAGATGAGAGTTGGGAAAGTTTCTAGAGAAAGAGCATGTACCCACCTCTTTCCAGCTACTTCTGTTTTTGAGGAGATGGGGTCTTTAAGTAGGAAGGATCTGAAAGTTGGATTCGTGATTAGTTTGACTTGAACTCGTTTTTTGTGTTTTACAGGTCGAAAGTAGATCAGATTCAAGAGATTGTGACAGGAAATCCAACAGTTATTAAGATGGTTGTGAGTTTCAACCGCGGCGCCCGGGGCCAGAATGCGCTCAGACAGATCTTGGCTCCAGTGGTGAAGGAGATCATGGATGACAAGACCCTCAACATCAAAACTGACCCCGTGGATATTTACAAGTCTTGGGTTAACCAGATGGAGTCCCAGACAGGAGAGGCGAGGTATGATCATCACAGCTCCTTTTTCTTTCATGCTTTCACTATTTTCTCTCTCTTTTTAAGCAGTTAATATGTCTTTGATTTGAAAGTTAGTAATTGTTCAAATAGTTTTTCCACAGAAACCTCTTCTTTAAGTGGTTGAGTTGGTAATTTCTTCACTTATTTAGCAAGTGTTTATAGAGTACTTCCTAAGTGCCAGACAGTGAGTTAAATGCACATATAGTAATACGATACTGGGGACTTCCCTGGTGGTTCAGTGGTTAAGACTTCACTTTCTAAGTGGGGTGGGGTGCAGGTAATCTCTTATTGGGGAGCTGAGATCTCACATGCCTCTCAGCCAGAACAAAACATAAAACAGAGGCAATAATGAAACAAATTCAATAAAGATTTTTTTTTAAATGGTCTACATTAAACAAACAAAAAAATACGATAACAGATGAGACATACAATAATGATTGAAACCAACACACTCCCTGCCCTCTGTTCATAGTTTGGAGAGATGAGACAGGTACATAGAAATGAAGTTGTAAGCTGAGAGGAGTTTTGTGAAGTTTTGTAGTTTTGTAGGGAGCTATGATGCAGCATGCAAGTGGGAGCTAACTTAAGAGTGGTTGGAGAGAGCCTCTCTGAGCGGGTGAGCGTCACGTGGCGGAGGCTGGAGGATGGCCCCTGCCGAGTGCAGAGTCTTCCTGTCCAAATCCTGGCAGGTGAAGAGAGCTCAGAGAGCCTAGGACTGGAAGGACACTGACATCGCAGAAATGGGGTTAGGTGGAAAGAGACACCTGGATCTGAGTGAGATCTCTGTGTTCTGTGAGAGGGAACAGGAGATGCTGTGGGCGAATGATGAGCTGCCCTGGAACACTGCAAGTTAGGCCAACTAAATTACCATAATCCAGGAGACTTCTGTGCCTGGGCCATAGTTCACCACCTACGTGAAAACATCCAGAGCAGGAATGTGTCACCAGAATATGGGAAATGCTGGGGAAATACAGCTCAGAGAGCCAAAATGTTTCTGCTTTTATCTAGCTTGGGTGAGGGCTAGAGATGTGAGCAGTGTGGTCTGCAGTGGGTTTCTCATTTGGTGTAGAGTAGGGTTAGATTATACGTGAGGTTCTTGGGAGGTAATCTTCAAAATTCAAATCTCCTGTCCCTTAAATGGCTCTCCCTGGCTTCTGGGAAAGTCCAGACTGAGCAATACACACAGGGCCCTCCATGACCTGGCCTCTATTTATTTTAATGTTCTCATCTCTCCTCCTCTTACCTCCTTGTATTTGATCTTCTTTCCTAGAAGACTTTTTTTTCTCCCATATTTCTGAGTTCATATATTCCTTCCTTATGGTCGTCTTCTCGATTCCTCCAGTCTGAGTAGAAGCCTCTTCTCTGTGCCTTTGTAAGACTTCCAGTCAGCTTCTTATTGTTGCACAGTGTGTTTACAGATAGTTACGTGTGTGTCTCTCCCACACGTACAAACCGTGAGGAGCTCAGGAAGCTATCATGTCTCTTAATGCTTTGATTCCCAAATGCCCATCACAGTGCCTGGCACATAGATCTAGGCTCCAAATTCACAGCTGAAAACCCGAGCCCCAGTTCCAGCCCCACCATTCACCAGCTCTGTGAGTGTAACAAAATTACCTGGTCTCTCTGGGTCATTCTGCTTGTGAAAGACACAGCCTCTCCTCAGGCTGTTGGTCTAGCATGTTGTTGTTGTTCATTTGCTAAGACTCTTTACGACCCCATGGACTGCAGCACACCAGCCTTTCCTGTCCTCCACTGACTCCCTGAGTTTGCTCAAACGCATGTCCATTGAGTCGATAATGCTATCCAACTGTCTCATCCTCTGTTGCCCCCTTCTTCTCTTCCCCTCAATCTTTCCCAGCATCAGGGTTAGATCTGGGATCTCCTTGCTGGAGGTTGGATCTGATTGGATCTCCTTGCTGTCCAGGAGACTCTCAAGAGTCTTCTCCAACACCACAGTTAGAAAGCATCAGTTTTTTGGCACTCAGCCTTCTTTGTGATCCAACTCTCACATCCATACATGACTACTAGAAGAACCATAGTGTTGACTAGATGGACCTTTGTCCAAGAAAGGAAAATCTGTCACTGCTTCTGCTTTTTCCCCTTCTATTTGCCATGAAGTGATGGTCTAACATACTTGGGGTAATGTTTGCTTTCCCAGCAAACTGCCCTACGATGTGACCCCAGAGCAGGCCCTGTCTCACGAGGAAGTCAGGACTCGGCTAGACAATTCCATCCGGAACATGCGGTCTGTGACTGACAAGTTCCTGGCAGCCATCATCAGCTCCGTGGACAAAATCCCGTGAGTGTCGCCCACCGTGGCCCCAGTAGAGCCTAGCACTAGTGGCCTCCAGCTCCTGGTCCTTCTTACCAAGTTTTATCTAACCCATAGCTACGGGATGCGCTTCATTGCCAAAGTGCTGAAGGACTCCTTACACGAGAAGTTCCCTGATGCTGGTGAGGATGAGCTGCTGAAGGTAAGACCAAAAGCTGGCACGTTCTTTCCCTTCTGATAGTAGCCCTTGGAGGGAAAAGTGGCCAGACTAACCTGGCCTTAGACCTTCGTTTTGTTTGTTTCAGTTGCTTGGTTGCGACTGCCTCTTTGAGAACCCATGGACTGGCCTGCTGGTCTCTGTCCCTGGGATTCTCCAGGCAAGAATACTGGAGTGGGTTGCCATTTCCTTCTCCAGGACTAAGCCTGACCTTGAAAATGAAAAGTAAAGGTCAAAGTCTCTCAGTCGTGTCCAAGTCTTTGCGACCCCATGAACTATACAGTCCATGGAATTCTCTAGGCCAGGAGTGGATAGCTGTTCCCTTCCTTAGACCTTTAGTAATAAGGACCTTAGCATAGATTTTGTCAGTAGCTCGCCATTGAGCATGAGGTTTTGAAAGTGATTGTAAACAGTAAATGATACCTCTCTTATCATGTAAGATCAGTAAATGATATAGTTCCTGTATAGTTCCTATGTTGTTTGAATGGCACACAGCTATTGACCAAGTGGAGAAGATGGATTTTTCTGTCTTGAGATAGCATTTCTTTGAGTCCTGTCCTTTTGCTGAAGACTTGCTCCCTCTGCTGGTGGCCAGGTGAATGGTAGCAAGCACAGTTTGCACTAAGGCTGTTGCTGATAACTCTTTCTTACTCAGCTATGCTCCCTCTTTTTTTTTTTTTTTTCTTAATCTGAACGCTTTTTTCTTCTCTCCTAGCTCTCTGCTTTCCTACAGTGAGGCCTCGATTCTAGACTTTCTGTTCAGGTGAATTCATTTTCTTTTTTTCTGAATGAAACTCCAGGGGAAATGCTTTGACTATCCTTCTTCTGTAGAAGAGATATGTGTTGAGTGGCTTTGATTTCAGAGACATTAACTTGTCTGCCATTGACGTCTGCAGCCTGAGGATGGTGGGGATTGGACAGATGACACTAGGTCATATTCAAGGATTTGTTTTAGCTTCTTAGAATGAGTGCCCACCTCCCTGGTAAAGAAAAGTACATGTGGCTGACATGGCTTTATTTGCTGCCATGATTTGTAGACAAAGAATGCCCTAAAATGCTCAATAACAGACTTTATGTCTACCATTTTTACCTTCTGAATCTGTTCTTTCTTGTAGTGATTTTCAATTCTGTTCACATTTTCTTTTTTTTTTCTGCATCCAGTCGAGGGATGTTTGGTCATTTTAGTTTCAGGCCTTGAGAAAAGGTATGTGTGTGTGCGCGCACGTGTGTGTATAGAGTGGTGTTTTTTTTTTTTTTTTTTTTCTCATAAGGCCACATTTTCTGGTTTTGTTAGCAAAGTCATTTGTGGCTTTCTTGGTGAAGTGGCTTTTAACACCCATTTCTCTTTCCTCTGTTCCCAGATTATTGGCAACTTGCTTTACTACCGATATATGAATCCAGCCATTGTTGCTCCCGATGCCTTTGACATCATTGACCTGTCGGCAGGAGGCCAGCTCACCACAGACCAACGCCGCAATCTTGGGTCCATTGCCAAGATGCTCCAGCACGCAGCTTCCAATAAGATGTTCCTGGGAGATAATGCTCACTTGAGCATCATTAATGAATACCTCTCCCAGTCCTACCAGAAATTCAGGTAAGGGGAAAGGGATGAGGTACATGAAAGACTGTGGCCGTGTTTCTAACTCTTCAAGGTACAGACAAGATAAAATACCACCCCCAGAATTCCTTGGACCACAGCATCATAGGAAACGTGCCTGATGTGCTCAGAGCTCCAGATGATGAGGAGGAGCATGTGCAAGCTATTAAAGTGTGTTCTGGACTTCCCTGGCGGTCCAGTGATTGAGAAGCCGCCTGCCAACGCCGGGGACGTGGCTTGGGTCCCTGGTCCAGAAAGATTTCACATGCCGTGGAGCAACTAAGCCCATGTCCCACAGCGAGAGAAAGCCTGTGAGCAGCAGCAAAGACCCAACAGAGCCAAAATAGAAATGAAAAATAATACTTAAAAAATATTTTTAAAAGTAAAATGTGTTCCTATGAAATAGACAGTACTTAACATAAACATAACGTCTACATCAGGCACATGTTACTTTGCAATCAGAGAAGAATTGGAGAGCAGTTTTAGTATTTGTAAGTTAATCATTCAGTCATGAGTTCAGGGCGTTGTCTTCGAGAGTTGGGTCCACTAACAAAAACTGGTAATTGAGAACCGTCTTAAATTATGGTTGAGTGGTTCTTGTGGGCAGAACTAAAATAAAGTGGAAAGAGCACCAATATCCCAGGGCTGTCAAGCACAATGGACATGCCGCAGTTTCTCTCAAGTCAGCCGTCTTGCCTGGCTTCTGTTTGAACTCACCATTCCAAGGGTTGGTGGGGTGTCCTTCCTTCATCAGCTTCTTAAACGTGTGGCACTTGTTGAGGCCCGGCTCCTGTGTTTATTTTCAGACGGTTTTTCCAAACTGCTTGTGATGTCCCAGAGCTTCAGGATAAATTTAATGTGGACGAGTACTCCGATTTAGTGACCCTCACCAAGCCAGTGATCTACATCTCCATCGGCGAGATCATCAACACCCACACGGTAAGTATTCTTCAGTGACATAATGCCATTGCTCTGTCCTCATTGCCTTCTCTGGCTGCTAGATACCTCCCCATCCTTTGATCTTACTGACATCACATCTGCCTTCTTATTTTCCTTTGCTTATTTTTCTTAACTTTCTCAAAGTGATCCCCAGGCCACCTGTGTCAATATCATCTGGGCTGGCTACTAAAAACGAAATTTCCGGAACCCCACCTCAGGCCAGCTGAATCAGAAGCCCCGTGGGTGGGCTTCAGAATTTCTGTTGTGACCTCTGATATAGTGACTGGATAAAGTACTGTTTTTACAATTCATTCCTTTTCCCCTTTGGGGGCATATAGAACAAGAAATGAGGAAGTAAAATGAAATTCCAGTGATTGTCATTTTTGACGATATCACCATGTAGGATTTGGCGAATGGCCCTGAATTAATAATAATGTTGATCTGATGCACTTTTCTCTGAATTAAAAGATATTATATACCAGAAGCTTTAAGCGAAAGCATGAGTGTGAGTCATTTGGTTGTAGAGTACATTGATAACTAGGTATTGAAGTCTGTGAGCTTCCTTGTTCTTTCTTCTGTATGAAGTCGCTCAGTCATGTCTGACTCTTTGCGACCCCATGGACTTTAGCCTACCAGGCTCCTTCATCCATGGGATTTTCCAGGCAAGAGTACTGGAGTGGGTTGCCATTTCCTTCTCCAGAGGATCTTCCCAATCCAGGGGTCGAACCTGGGTCTTCTGCACTGCAGGCAGACGCTGTACCGTTTGAGGCACCAGGGAAGCTAGTGTTCTTCTGTAGGGTGCATTTAAACCCTTTATGTCTGAGAATACCAGTGTTTCTTCTTCATACACCACAGGCCAGCATGTTGCTCCATGTGTCATGTTGTTTATTTGGGTCAGTCTGTCGAGGATTAATTTGTCAGTTCTTAAAAACACAGGAGTTTTGTTGTCTATCTTTTGTGCTGTTAGGTGTTGTGGGTGGGGCTGGGGGATGGTGGGTTGAGTGTGTGAATGGAATTGACCCCTGGGTGTGTGGATGCAGCTCCTGTTAGACCACCAGGATGCCATTGCCCCGGAGCACAACGATCCGATCCACGAGCTGCTGGACGACCTCGGCGAGGTGCCCACCATCGAGTCCCTGATAGGTAAGGTTCGACTTAACTGCCTGGAAGCTGGAGATGGGGAGCATGGAAGGAGGGCTCTGGTTGTCTCCGCGCTGTCATGCTCCAGATACACATCAGGGAAGAAATGAGGTGCCATCCCCATCTGTAAGGAGCTGGAGTCCAGTGGATCATGGACTCAAATATAGTGCATATTATAAGTGCTCAGATATAGCACATATCCGAGGATGAGATGGTTGGGTGGCATCACCACCGCATTGGACATGAGCTTGGACAAACTCTGGCAGATGGTGAGGGACAGGGAGGCCTGGCCTGTTGCAGTCCATGGAGTCACAAGTCAGACACAACTTAGCGACTGAACAGCAAGAACAATATGTATAATCACGTAACTAGAAATGATAAGTCCTATAAAGGAAATGAACAGGGTATTTTGAGAGACAAATATTACAGTGTTGATTTGTCAAACATTTATTATTTTATTAGGGATCCTTTGTCTTAATCATTTGGCATAATATTTTTTTTTTCTCACTGAAGGGTATCCTTGCCACAAGGTACATATTGGCTGATTCACCTATCTTCTTAAACTTGCAATCTCTTTTATTTGAATTATCATCTACTCTCCAATGTCTTTTCTCTTTATTATATTGATTTTTTTTTTCCTACCCTTCCAAAATTTTAGGAGAAGGTGCTGGCAATTTAAATGACCCAAATAAGGAGGCACTGGCTAAGACAGAAGTATCTCTCACACTGACCAATAAGTTCGATGTGCCTGGAGATGAGAATGCAGAAATGGATGCCCGGACCATCTTATTGAAGTGAGAGAATTGAAAGGAGGAGGAGTGGAGTGACTGTAACCCAGTGATCATGCCTGTCCCTTGGTCTTGCTGAACGAGTCCACTTGTTCATACCTAAAATGACCTTGGCCATTTAAGCTCAATACAGTTCTGGTCATCTCCCATAGTATAGTTGGCACAGAACTTACCTGCCTTATTTGCTAATGAGATGCTGAAACGAATTTGCATCTCTGAGATCCTGACCTTAGTGCCCACTCTGTCATAGCTGCGTGAGTGATCCTGGGGCTTCACGTACCTGTATTAGGGCTGCCCAGTGGGACTCCGGGAGGCGGTGTTTGTTCTGCTCCTGCTGAGGTCCCTTCGAGAGGAAGTGGGACAGGTGCTAATGTTTGGATTCCTCCTAAATCTCCTTTCAGCACAAAACGCTTAATTGTGGATGTCATCCGCTTCCAGCCAGGAGAGACCTTGACTGAAATCCTAGAAACACCAGCCACCAGTGAACAGGTAAAGTTTGGGGGGTTATTGTGTACCATAGTTAGATGGACAGGTGCTCCTGTGGTGGGCATGTGACTGGGCTGACACAGATGGTGAGAGGCAGTCACTGGGAGATGGGCCTGGATGTGACTGGCAGATGGTAGCATTCAGGGCTTCCTGAGAAAGCTGTTGGTCCCTAAATCCAGAGGTAGATGTTTCTAGGGCACAGAGCTCACTGGCACTTGCATACAGTCTGTCTGTGCACTTTAATTTAACCCGAGACAGAATCAACGAGTCTGCCCAGCAATTTATTGAATATTGTATTTCTAAAATTTTTTTAAATTTTATTATTTTATTTTTTGGCTGTGCTGGGTCTTCTTTGCTATATGAGGGCTTTCTCTGTGTGCGGTGAGCATGGGCTCATCATTGCAGTGGCTTCTCCTGTTGCAGAGCACAGGTGGTAGGGCATGAGGACTTCAGTAGTTCTGGAGCACGGGCCTAGTTGTCAAGGCATGTGGGATCTTCCCAGACTAGGGATCGAACTCATGTCTTCTGCATTGGCAGGTGGATTCTTAACCACTGGACCGCCAGGGAAGTCCTGTAGTTAGAATTCTGTTAAATGCCTTGGTAGGTAGGAGAGAAGAGTAGAATGTGGCTTCTGAGTTCTGTGAACTCATGATACAGTTTGATATATGTGACATATAAACTGAAACAATTAGAAAACCACTGAAAATTCACCATGGTCTTGACTCTAAAAATAATAAAAATTAAGAAAGGGGCTAGTGAGGAGCAAAGCATCAGGAAGGTATGGGGCTTGAACCGAGGTTCCTCATTTCACAGATGACAAAACTGAGACCCCCTTGAGGTTAAATAACTTGCCCGCGATCACTCACTTACAGTAGCAGAACCAAACTTGGGTCTGATTCTGTCTGACTCTAGTTCATGCTCTTTATATCACATGATAAGCAGTAGTTTTGATATTAGAAGAAAAGGGAATATTGGGAAAGCAATTGCTCCAGGTTGGGAAAAATTACAACCTTTCTGAGTATAAACATCCATAGTATAAACAGTTCAAAATAGGGTCCCAGAACCTTAGCCACATGCTAGGATCTATCAGCATAGAGGTGATCATTGAGGTTTTGAGAGAGAACAGTCATAAAGAAAGGACCATGGGTCCTTTGGAGGCACAGCCATTGCTAGGACAAGGAAGATGTGCAGAGAAGATGAACAAGGCAACAGCTAAGAGAAGGCACTGGATTTGGGGTGAGAGGAGTGGTAATGAGAACTGGTGGTGATAGCCAGACTTTGAGGAAAGTGCTGAAAGAAGGGGAAGGCAGGTGTGGCTCGTTTGTTGGGTGGGAACACAACAGACAGACATTGGTTGGTGACTAGGAGAGATACCAGATACAAGAAGGGTCTCTTCACTGGCATTTGCAGTACGTTTGAAAGCAAAGGGCAGGCTTGAAGGTGATCCAGCTGTGACGAGGTCGGGGGAAGAAAACATCCCGGCCACTGGCATTGCATTGGTGTGATTGTAACGCTCATCATGCCAGGTTTCAAGCAAAAGTAAATGGTTTCCATATCCCACATGTGATAGGGAAAAAGTGAGGGATTTTGTATGCAGTAGAGTTCAATCTCCTGATTAAACCTCGGAGTCCAGGAAAGAAGCCAGCATCTTGGGACTTCCCTGACAGCCCAGTAGTTAAGACTTTGCCTTCCAATACAGAGGGTGCAGGTTCAGTCCCTGGTCAGGGAGCTAAGATCCCGCACGCCTCACAGCCAGAAACCAAAACGATATTGTGACAGGTTCAATAAAGATTTTTCAAATGGTCAACATTAAAAAAAAAAAGATGTCAACATCTAGCTTCATAGATGTTTTTCTTCTAGATGAAAGGAGAGCGGCCTCTGCCTCATGCAGTTTGTCACGTTTTGGGCTGGGGGGCAGGGGGGTATAAATTTGTTGCCCTCTGTTTCTAGAATAGAATGTGTGAGCTGTACAGGCTCCGGTGTGGGTTAGGGTGGAGGCCTTCCATGAAATCCTCTTTCTTGCTGTAGGAAGCAGAGCATCAGAGGGCCATGCAGAGACGCGCCATCCGTGACGCCAAAACTCCGGACAAGATGAAGAAGTCCAAAACCATAAAGGAGGACAGCAACCTCAGTCTTCAAGAGAAGAAGGAGAAGATCCAGTCAGGCTTGAAGAAGCTCACAGAGCTTGGCACCGTAGACCCAAAGAACAGATACCAGGAACTGATCAATGACATCGCCAGGGTATGGCATTTAGGGGACAGCAGTGGCCTGGCTGTGTTGAAAGCTGTCTCAGAGGCTTGTGGGGACATGGTAGCTGTTCCAGTGACAACGTACCTTTAGTTCATGGGCCGATTCCGGTCCTCTCCTCCCGGGAATCGCTTCTGACCCTTCCAGCATGAGGTCCTAGCCTGCCCTCCCATGGCTTATTCCCTGGCCTAAATTAGTAGGAAGAACATCCTGATGAGAGTTTCCTGTGTCTCAGTTTGTCTTTTGACCTTAAAGAATCCCTCAGGCTCTTTCCAGTGATAACTGCAATAGAAATTCGCTTCAGATGGATTATCACGTCCTAGGTTTGTGTGAGTCTTCTCGAGTAAGGGGCTCTGGTGCAGGCCGAGGAATATATGCGTCCTCTGCTCTTGCACTGAGAGCACACCACACACACTTCGCAGCTTGGCACTCGTTATAGTAAAATGATTTTTTCCTCCCTCTCCTGACAACGTATTTAAGATGTATAAACAAGTTTTGCAAGTTGATTCTGAGACTGTTTGTGAAAGTAACCCATTTCCCCTGCCTCTAGAAAATAGAAATAGGGGGGGGGATGGATGAGGTCTGAATTTCTTTGTAAATTTTTGAGCATAAAACTACTGCCTGTGACGAACATGTGATCAAGCAAGGCCGAGTTAAACACTGCCAGATTCTAGTGGTAATGGTTCGAGAAGCACATGACATCATTATTTTTGTGATTTTAATAATTATGTCTCAGGATATTCGGAATCAGCGGAGATACCGACAGAGGAGGAAGGCTGAGCTGGTGAAGCTGCAGCAGACGTACACTGCCCTGAACTCTAAGGCCACCTTTTATGGAGAACAGGTGGACTACTATAAAAGCTACATCAAGACCTGCCTGGATAACTTAGCCAGCAAGGGAAAGTGAGTATTTTTATAAAGAATCAATGTCAGGGAAAGAAGCAGAGGCAATTGAAGTGAGTGACATTGGAGCTTTTTCCTGACAACACACTGGATCTGTTTATTGCATTAGTCCTTTGTTTGGCTTCTAATCATTCGTAATTTCCTAGTTCCATTTGTTATGTGTGTGTGCGTGCTAAGTCACTTCAGTTGTGTCCAACTTTTGTGACCCCATGGACTGTAGCCTGCCAGGTTCCTCTTTCCATGGGATTTCCCAGGCAAGAATACCGTAATGGGTTGCCATTTCCTTCACCAGGGGATTTTCCCGACCCAGGGATTGAACCCAAGTCTCTTACATCTCCTGCATGGGCAGGCAGGTTCTTTACCACTGAGCCACCAGGGAAGCCCTCCATTTGTTATGGTATGGTGTAAATAAATAATGTGTGGAGGGTTTCAAGGATGCTTATTTCTAAACATCCTGTGTTCCAAAGTATCTTCTCAGCCCTAGAAATTAAAGAACCTTGTAAAGGGGTCATTTAGTGGCCCCCAAACCAGGATATGCCTCAAAACTCAATTAAAAAACAATATAAACAGTTAAATTCCTTGGCCTCAGTACTTCCTGAGCAGGCTCCCAGACCATGATTTTTTCCCAGCTTCCAAGGAAGAACTGATGCAGCCTCCTTGGTACTGGCCACAAACCATCAGTCTGCCCATTTTTCAGGGAAGGAAATTGAAAATCCAGAGAGGTGAAGTGATTAAACACAGGTTCTGCTTACTAGAAGGCTGTTTATTATTTACTCCCAACTTTTCATTTTGAGACTTTTCAAACCCCAGAAAAGTAAGCACCCATATACCTTTCAGCTATCAACAGATTCACTGTGTTTAGCCCATCAGCTGCCCCTCTCCCTAGCCTGCTTACTCTTCCCATATGTGCCTTTTTTTTTCCCTCCCTGAAGACTTCCCAAAGTAAGGCAGGGCTGATGTGAAGGGGTGAAAATCAGATTCACATAACCGAGCCCACAGAGTTGGCGCCTCTATCCTTCTGAAATGTCCCCATCATTCTCTGAGCAGCTCTTGACTTTGTGACATAAGATGTTTCTGGTTCAGTTTGTATTCTCTCCTCCCCAGGCTTGGAATCAGCTATTTTCCCAAACATCCTTTGTTCCTTTTAATGAAGAATGGTATTTAGAAACCGAAATCTAGGGACTAGATGTGCTCATTGCCAGAGCCATTATTGTTTCAGGCCTTCTAAGCAGACAGAGCTAGGGTCTCATTTCCTTCTTAATGGCTGCATGGTATTCCATTGTAGAGATAAATTAACCACTGAGTCAGTTCTCCACCGATAGACATTGACATTGTTTCCAGTTACTTATTATAAAAAATTCTGTAACAAATAGCCTCTTGTACATATGTCATTTTGCAAATGTAGGCATATTTTTTTAAGATAAATTTCTAGAATTGTAATTTCCAGCTTCAAAATTTTATGTAGTTGTGATTTTGATAGATACTTCAGTTGCCAGCTGTAGGGATTATTACCTTTTATACAACTACCAGATTTTCTGTCCCATTTCTTGAGAGCCCTCCCTTGAGAGTCCCAGATCCTGATCTCATTCATCTCAGTTCCTCCCTAGCTTACTTTTCTTACTGCTTCTTGCCTTGATTATCCCAGTGGCATGCTAACATCTGTTTCTTTTTCCTTGTTCCCATTCCTCTGTGTTGCTATGCTGACTTAAACTTTTAAAAATTACACATTCTAAGGTATTTTTTTTTCCTCTTCACAGCCAAGGGGACTAAGAGTGACTCCTGTGGGATTCCCTTCAGTATAGTTCCCTGAAGTAGAAATCCTAGCATTCATTTGCCATTTTAGAATTGGTTTGTTACTTACGCTTGGGTATGGGAAGTTTGTTTTCCAACCTCATATCCTTGGGTGACCAACAGAGATTCACAGTAGATAGTAACTTATAGAAAGTAACATAATGTGGTCTTTACAGAGTCTCCAAAAAGCCTAGGGAAATGAAAGGGAAGAAAAGCAAAAAGATCTCTCTAAAATACACGGCAGCAAGACTACATGAAAAAGGAGTTCTTTTGGAAATTGAGGATCTGCAAGTGAATCAGTGAGTATTTACTTTTTAACTTTATTTTATATATTTATTTTTGTTTCTGCATTTGTCATAGCTTTATCTTATTGACTTTCTCTTATCTGGATAATCATCATTATATTTTATGTGTGTTTGTAATTGACTAATTAATCAGTTATATGCAGAATTTGGCCTAATACCCAGAGTTAATTTGTCTTTCATAGAATGGAATGTATTTGTATCTTTTCCCTAATAGGCCTCTATTCACATAAAGATTATTCACTCATTTTCCTACTTTTTTTTTTTTAACGTAAATTGGAATGATACTGTTTATAGTCATGTATCCAGCTTTTTCCTCATTACATGTTGTGAGCATTTTTCACATTGTTTGAATGACCACATAATTTTTAATACTGTAGTTTTAATTTAGCCATTTACCTATTGTAGAATATTTTAAGTTTACTCTGCTTTTTATAATATTGCGCATGTAATAACACCTTTATAATGTAATCTTTGATTCTACCTCTGATTATTTATTTTGTGATAGATGCCTAAAAATGCAATTTCTGGTCAGTGTATAATTTTTTTATTGTGAAAAACACAAAACATAGAATTTACCATCTTAACTATTTTTTTTTTTAAGTAGTTAGTTTTTTGGCCACACTGTGAGGCATGTGCGATCTTAGTTCCCCAACCAAGGATCGAATTCATGCTCCGTGCGTTGGAAGTTGGAGTCTTAACCACTGGACCGCCAGGGAAGTCCTTTTAAACTACTTTTAAGTGTATAGTTCAGTAGTGTTAAGTACATTCACATTGTTGTGCAGCCCATCTCCAGAGCCTTTTCATCTTAGAAAACTGAAACTGTACCCAGTAAATCACAACTCCCGTTTCCCATTTCCCCCAGCCCTGGAAAACCAGCATTCTCCTCTCTGATTCTATGAATCTGACTCCTGGTTGCCTCATACAAGGGGAATAGTATACTTGTTTTTTGTGTCTCACTTTCTTCAGTTAGCCTGATGTCCTCAGGGCTCATGCAGGTTGTAACCTGTGACAGATTTTCTTCTTTTTTAAGCCTGAGTCACTTTTCACTGTATGTGTGAACCACATTTTGCTTATCCATTTGTCCCTTGATGGACATAAGGGTTGCTTCCATCTTTTTGCTGTTGTGAATAATGTTACACTGAACATGGAAGTACAAACATCTCTTGAGACCCTGCTTTCAATTCTTTTTGATGTATACCTAAAGTGAAATTACTGGATCATATGATAAAGTCTATTTTTAATATTTTTAGGAACTGCCATACAATTTTCCATAGCAGTTGAAAAAAAATTTTTAACTCATGTGTATTACTATTACAGAATATTTTCAAACAGTGTGCGAAATGTGTATGAAAGTACTTCAGTTCAGTTCAGTCGCTCAGTCATGTCCGATTCTTTGCGACCCCATGAATTGCAGAGTGCCAGGCCTCCCTGTCCATCACCAACTCCCACTCACATCCATCGAGTCGGTGATGCCATCCAGCCATCTCATCCTGTCGTCCCCTTCTCCTCTTGCCCCCAATCCCTCCCAGCATCAGAGTCTTTTCCAATGAGTCAGCTCTTCACATGAGGTGGCCAAAGTACTGGAGTTTCAGCTTTAGCATCATTCCTTACAATGAATACCCAGGACTGATCTCCTTTAGAGTGGACTGATTGGATCTCCTTGCAGTCCAAGGGACTCTTTAAGAGTCTTCTCCAACACCACAGTTCAAAAGCATCAATTCTTCGGTGCTCAGCTTTCTTCACAGTCCAATTCTCACATCCATACATGACTACTGGAAAAACAGCCCTGACTAGATGGACCTTTGTTGGCAAAGTAATGTCTCTGCTTTTTAATATGCTATCTAGGTTGGTCATAACTTTCCTTCCAAGGAGTAAGCATCTTTTAATTTCATGGCTGCAGTCAGCATCTGCAGTGATTTTGGAGCCCCCAAAAATAAACTCTGACGCTGTTTCTACTGTTTCCCCATCTATTTACCATGAAGTGATAGGACCAGATGCCATGATCTTCGTTTTCTGAATGTTGAGCTTTAAGCCAACTTTTTCACTCTCCTCTTTCACTTTCATCAAGAGGCTCTTTAGTTCCTCTTCACTTTCTGCCATAAGGGTGGTGTCATCTGCATATCTGAGGTTATTGATATTTCTCCCGGCAATCTTGATTCCAGCTTGTGCTTCTTCCAGCCCAGCAGTCCTCATTGTATTCTGCATATAAGTTAAATAAGCAGGGTGACAGTATACAGCCTTGATGTACTCTTTTTCCTATTTGGAACCAGTCTGTTGTTCCATGTCCAGTTCTAACTGTTGCTTCCTGACCTGCATGCAGATTTCACAAGAGGCAGGTCAGGTGGTCTGGTATTCCCATCTCTCTCAGAATTTTCCACAGTTTATTGTGATCCACACAGTCAAAGGCTTTGGCATAGTCAGTAAAGCAGACATAGATATTTTTCTGGAACTCTCTTACCTCAATAATTCTTTACCATCATTGAATAACAAAGCAATTTTTGATATTTTTGACTTAATAGATAAAAAAGATAGCACTTTTAAATTTTGCATTTTTTAGAATTCTAGTTGAGGTTTTTTTTTTGTGTGTGTGTGTGTTTAAACATGGCTTATTATCTATGTTTTCTCTGATTATTTTTTCAATTGAGCACTTTGGTGTTTTGGGTTTGTTTTTTTGTTTTTTAGATTAGCACTGTGCATTTTTCAGACCTATTTCATAATTTATTATTTATTCTCTTCTTTTTTGTCATTATTTCCTGTTATTGTTCAGGTGCCTATCATTATTTAATAATTTGCTGCCACAGACTTAGAAACCAGATGACAAACCAAACCAATTAAGAGAAAATTACTTATTATGTAAAATAATATCTTTATAAAACCCATGAGAGTCTCCTGTTGAGTAAAACGCATGTGTTTTAGTCTGTGGACTCTGTAACCTCTCATCTAGCTTCTCAGTGACCTGTTTTGCCTCCTCCATGGTTCTCAGCTCTGTTTATAATAGAGCAGTTTGCTCCATAGTTGAGTTTTGGTAATCTGGGGTGACACACTTTGATCACCTAGAGAACAGCTTGCTCCCATCTTCTGGTGCCATAAAACTCCTGGGCATGTAACATGTTGAGAGTGAGTGGTACCTTAAATATTTTCAGTAATAGTAGTTTATCTTTGGTAATACTCATTCCATTTATATCTATAGCACCTTCCAGAACTCCCTGGAACACTCCTTCCAGAACACCCGCGGTCTTGGTTCTTTTGGTTCTGACCCCTGCTTTGTTTATGTACTATTTCTAGTCCTCAGACATGCTCATTTTCAGACATCTGTCTTTTCTTCCTCCTCCTGGCCCCATTTCCTCTTGATTCTTCTTTCACTATCACGTTTCAGGAGTGGCCACATGGAAGGCCAGGACGACTCCTGACGTCATCCCTTCAGAGGTCACTGTGTCCTTCCTCAGTGGCGCCTCNTTTCTAGTCCTCAGACATGCTCATTTTCAGACATCTGTCTTTTCTTCCTCCTCCTGGCCCCATTTCCTCTTGATTCTTCTTTCACTATCACGTTTCAGGAGTGGCCACATGGAAGGCCAGGACGACTCCTGACGTCATCCCTTCAGAGGTCACTGTGTCCTTCCTCAGTGGCGCCTCTCTCAGTAGGAAGCACGTTCTCCCAGGAGAGGTTGCCACGTTCTCTCCAGATCCCAAAGCAGATGGTAACTACAGCATCAATATCACACACATTCCCCTCTGTGAAAGCACTTGGCACCTTTATTTTGTCCCTCTTTTCACTGCTGAACACTGAGCTCATCTCCTTTTCAGACTTCACAGAATATTTTTATATGAGAACACAAAAATCAAACCCTCATGATGTTGTATTTCAAACAGGTTTAAAAACGTCATCTTTGAAATCAGTCCAACAGAAGAAGTTGGAGACTTCGAAGTGAAGGCCAAGTTCATGGGAGTTCAAATGGAGACATTTATGTTACATTATCAGGTGGGTCTGCACCAGGTAAAACTGACAGCTCTGCGTGTGAGATAGTTGTGTTCTTGTCAGCGTAGGAAAGGGGAGAAAAGCAGACCCATGTGAAGAAAGCTGCTCGCACTTGGCAGTGAGCTGAGGACTTCTGTGTGTCTGATTTGGTCTGTTTGGACTAGTGAGCTTTTGCAGACGTATACATCTTCAGAGAGCATACCTGAAGCTTCCACTTAAGGTTGCCACTAAATTAATTGACACCTTGGATTTGAATAAAATGCTTAGGAACAGATCTCGACAGTACAAAATCATGGACTTTATCAGTAGCTTGAAATCTTTTTTTCCCCCTCTCATTTTGATTTGATATAGGGGGTTTAAAGGTATACTTCTGCCAAGAAGTGTGTAGATTGCACCTTTGTAAACTGAATCTCACTTTATTTATATTTTGGGAACTTTTTTCTTTTTTTTTGAGAGAAAGCAACTTTTTACTGAATCTAAGTTAATAAATAGGGATCACAGAACAAATAGCAGACAAACAGTGTGAGTTACATCAGAATGAAAAAAATAAATGATGGGCCTGTGTTTCCAGTCTGAAGCTGTTATGCAATATGACTCTTTTTCAGCCACACCACACTGCTTTGGGATCTTAGTTCCCCCACCAGGAATTGAACCCAGGCCCTGGGCAATAAAAGCACCAAGTCCTAACTACTGGACCACCAGGGAATTCCCCTCTGAATCCCTTTTTAAATTCAAGAATTCTGCAGTGAATCATTTTGTAACATAACTATCCCTAATTTTTACTTTGAAACATCTCTCTCTCTCTCTTTTTTTTTTTTTTTGCATTAAAAAAATGTAAGGGCGTTGAGAGGACTCCTAGGTAACATCTGAAGTAACGTCCAGCTTCCATTAGTTCTGTGAACACAGTGCTTTGTGGTTGGTGCCCAGCTTTTATTCCTCAGATGGCTGCACCCTGCCAGGCTGGGCAGGGCCTTTCCCTGGAAGGAAATTCGGGCTCTTGCACATGTCGCTCCCCCTCGTTGGGAGTTTTCCCCTGCTTTCTTCCTCTGTCATTCATTGAGGACTTTCATGTCGTTACCACACCTAAAACTTGCCCCACCAGCCACACCACAGTCAGTTTCTCCTTCACCTCCATAGCCTATAGAGCCAGCCCCTGTTCACTACAGGCACCAACTTCCTTTCCTCTCAACTTCCAAACTGCAGACTCCTCAAGGACAGGTAGTATTTCTCCGTCTCCTTCTCAATGGCCAGTACACCCTCAGAACACATCAACTGTACAGATGCGAGATGGTTTTATGAGGCACCTAGCTAACTCAAGTCCTTACGCAAAAAAGAGCATCTTATTCCCTCAGTTTCACCAAATTTGTGTTGGCTGCCCATTCTGCCTCAGCCTATCACTCCATGCACAGAGTCATTAGCTATGGAATGACCGCCAGGTGCAAGATGTTACAGTTCAGGTGATGTACCAGGGTCCTTGTCCAACTGGAGCCGCTAAGATTTTTCCAAAAGATGAATTGGTTGAGCTTTTGGGTTCCCTTACAGCCCCTCTCTTTTTTAAAGATTTTTTTGCAGTCTTTATTGAATTTGTTACAGTACTGTTTCTGTTTTATGTTTGGGGTGTTTTTTTTTTTTTTTTTTTTTTGGCCCTGTGGCATATGGGATCTTGGTCCCCCCACCCCACCCTACCCCACCCAGGGATCAAATCCACACCCCCTGCTTTGAAAGGTGAAGTTCTAACCACTGGACCACTGAGAAGTCCTGCTTTCAAGCCCTTGGATTGTTGCTTTTGCACTCCCGCTCTTCCACAGTTTGGGTGTGAGGCCACTCTGGTTTCCTCGATTTGTCCTGGACAGTGGAGGGTCGTAGAGAAACAGGGCTTAGCTGTCAGATCCAGATCTACCACGTCTAGCTCTGTTCTGTTGGGCAGGTCATTTAACATCCCCCAGCCTCAGTAGCCTCATCTTTAAATCTGAGATAATCACCCCTAGGATTTCTGACAGGACTTAAACAGACATCGTATAACACGGTCCTACATTGAGGAACATACAGTAAATGTAAAAAAACACTTAGTCCTCTCTTCCCCGTTGCGTTCAGGATAGGAAAGCTCTGTCATTTGAAAAGGAAATGGAGACTCTAGTAGATAGTGTTGAGATGACATTAATGGCCTTATCTTGTGTTCAGGGGTTATTATGTCTCATAATGGATTGAAACACCGTCACCTTCTCGAGGCGACATGTCACTTACACTAACTGGGCCGCAGCAGGCAGTTCCGTAGCTGGGGACTTGTGTCTCACCCCAGCTCACATCTGGCACACAAGGCAGGCCTCGTCCCTTCCCAACCCCTCCCTACTCATGTCCTTTTTTTTGTCCCACGGACTTGATTAACCATCAGACTGTTGTTTTTGAACAGGACCTGCTGCAGCTACAGTATGAAGGAGTCGCTGTCATGAAATTATTTGACAGAGCTAAAGTCAACGTCAACCTCCTCATCTTCCTTCTCAACAAGAAGTTCTATGAGAAGTAACAGAGCATTTGCTTCCAGCCCAGAAGGATGAAGAAAGAAGTGCCCAGCGGCAGCCTTTCTGAAGGTCCTTCTTTACTTCTTGGAAACAAAGACCCAGCCCACACCATTGCCTCAGTCTAATATCACCCCCAACTCCACAAGTTTAACTCCTCCCGCTCAACCGGGACATTGGTCATCCTTTCTTCATAGTGAAATTGTATTTCAGGCCCAGTCTGACCCATCTTGTTCCTTCATTCTCTTCTGTTAGGGAAAAGTGGGAACTGTCCTAAAATCTCTCATGTTGTTACAGTCTTAGAGGTTGCATTACTATATTGTAAGCTTTGGTGTTTGTTTCTATTAGCAATAGGGACAGTGGGATTTGAATACTTGCTGTTTAGAAGTGGAAGCAAGACATTAGCCCAGTAACGTGCATACTTAGAAAACACACAGTTAAAATGTTCGATTATACGTAGTTGTTAGGTTGTCACTTAAAAGTGAAGTTCCTTTATGTTTACTGTTCCATCAGTAAAATTGAAGGATATGGGAAGGCTTTGGTTGTCTCCCATTCTGTCTTCCTTTATGGCGGGAGCTAATAGAAGTCACAGTTCTGTGCTCAAAGGAAGCATTTTCTAGAAAGAGAAGGATATTGTTTTTAAATTTCACCATTAAATTTGGGCAGTCCTCATCAGTGGATGAGAGAGTCCCATTGTTAAAATTAAGCTATTTAGGTAAATTCAGAATGGTCTGAACACCTGCTTGTTTCTGTTGGTGCAAAATATTGACTAGTTTCAGGCAAACGGTCCACTCCATCCCTATGGCAAAGGAATGGGTTATCCCTAGCGTAGAATGTAACTGTTTTCAAAACTGTTTTATGTCTTAAGAGTGCCTTATGAAAGTGTAGATTTATTTCTTAAAGTGGGGGTGATAAGAATTTTAAAGATTTATATAATGCTTCAAAAGTCTTTAGAATACTGTAAGAAAATGGTTTGGGTTTGTTTTTTTTTTAATTGGCTTATCTGTATATCTGAACTCTTAAAACTGTCTTATAGCTAAAACACTAGGGTTTATCTGCAGGGTTGCAGAGAGATTATCCTGCCTTAAACAGACTGAAACAAAACCAAACAAAAGCAGCCAAGCGATGTTACATGTGATATTAAAATCTGCTCCCCTCCCCTTTTTTTTGTCTTTTCTTTTGCTGCCCACACTATGCCTTTATTTTATGAACTCTGTTTTTTAAATTTAGTCACAATTCAATGCTAAACATTGAGCTCATGGAGCTTTCATACTTAGATTAAAAGTCATGTACTTTTTTAAAACAGTCTTTTTATCCAGGAAAATATATTGAAATCATGCTACTGAGCCTCATTTCCTCTGATGCTTTGGTTCAGTGTTCTTTTATTGTAAAACATAAAGTAACAGTTAAACATTTACTGGTGTATGTTTAAAGCCAATAAACTGTCTTCATGATAGCAAATCATGTGACGCGCCCCAGTTACAGATGTTAAGTGTTGGAAGTGTGTTTTTCATGATAGACTGTTTACTGGGTCAGTTTACTGAGTCAGGTCCATGGGTGCAGCTGTACGAGTCTACACACCCCATGTAGCCCACAGACAGGTGAAGAGGTGAGGTTTGGAGTGTCATGGAAAGAGTCTCCATTACCTTGACCTCGTTTCTTGTGTTTTGCAAGGCAATTTTTAAAGTAAATATTTTCCTCAGATTAAAAGAAGATGCCACTCTGAGTGGCATCGCTTCAAAAACTGGGACCAACCAAAATGTCAGCTGTTTTACCTTAAAAGATGATATTCAACCCAAATTCATGTCGGGCCCCAAAGGCCACGTCGATGACAGACAGTGAGCAAAGTTCACAACTCTTCAATGAAGTATGATGTCTCAGTGGTCTGTAAGGAGCATGGTTCCCTTGCCCCAAATGGCACAGATGACACCTCGAGAGTTTTGATGGTAACTATGCATAGTTACGGTGTTCACAGCATTGAGGACACCCAGCAAAGTCAAGCCATGGCAAACCTGGTAGCTCTTTGTAATTTTAATTTATTAGCCATAGCAGTCTCTGTCTCAACTCTCTCCTTCTTTGACCTTCTCTTCAACCAGCCATCATGGCATTTACCATGAATTTCCTCCTTCAAGAATTTGGACTGCCCATCAGATTGTTGCCCCACACAATTGCCTCTGTATCTCTATGAAATAAAAGGTCATTCATTGGGTTTTGTGTTGATTTGCCTCAGTCTCATTGTTAGCAGTTCCTGCAAAACAGTGTTAACTAGAGTGAAGTTTAATAATTGAAAACCACAACAGAAACAACCCCTTCATAATCTTTTTGAAGGAACAAACACAAATCAGCTATCTCAAAGCAATTTTTTTTAACTTGTGAGCCTTTTTAAATATGAAATGCTTTAAGTAGCCTCAGCATAAAAAGAATTGGGGGTGTGACAAGGTGGAGAACTAGCACAATGTCACTTAGTTCTTTTTTAAAGTGAAAAAAACATCCAGGGAGTTCCCTGGTCCAGTGGTTAAGACTCTGCTCTCCCAATGCAGGGGGCACCGGTTCAGATCCTTGGTCAGATCCCACGCACCACAACTAAGGGTCCATGAATGCAACTAAGACCCAACATAGCCTAAATAAATACTTGTTAAAAAATCATCCAATTTTTCTTGAATCATTATTGGTGGGCATTTCAATGTCAGTTCTGATCAGCGAATGGCTGGAAATTTCAAATTACAGTAGCATTAAATGTTTTCTGGCAGTAGCACTCTAGGTCACAGTATGTCCCTCCGGGGACTTCTCCATTACGTACAAATCAGCAGAAAAGACCACAGGACATGGGATATGGAAAAAGAAAACAGCAGCAAGAGGGGGGGGAAATAGCTGCCTTTTAAATAAGACCCCAAGGGGCAGCCGTACTTCAAAATACAAAAAAGGGTCTTCCCTGGTGGCTCAGTCGTAAAGAATCCATGTGCCGGTGCAGGAGGCTAAGGTTCAGTCCCTGGTCTGGGAAGATCCCACTTGCCGTGGGGCATCTAAGGCCACGTGCCACAACTCCTGAGTGTTGCTCCGGAGCTCATGCTCCACCGGAGAAGGCACCGCAGTGAGAAGCCCAGGCCTAGAGAGTAGCCTCCGCTTTCTGCAGCTAGAGAGAAGCCTGCCCGGCAGTGAGGACCCAGCACGGCCTAAAGTAAATAAGTAGAACTCTTTAAAAAATTGTAAAGTGTATACTTGCCAACATATTGTGAATTTCCAGGTAAAAATAACCTCACTCTTAAAGGAACCCAATGGAAACCCCTAATTTTATTTCTTAATACTTGTACTTTATTAATTGCAGGAAACACCCTGCTGTTTATGAGAGGAAGAGCTCATTGGTAGGGCACTGCAACGGGACTGCCTGTTTTAAAAGGTGCATGAAGTGGGGTAGGGTGGACTCCGTGAGTGCTCTGTGCTGACCTAAATGGGAGGCAAGTCCAGAAAAGAGGGATATATGTGTACGTATGGCTGATTCACTTTGCTGTACAGCAGAAACTGACACAGCCTTGTAAAGCAACTACACTCCAATAAAAATTAAAGGCACGTGGACAAAGCCCTTTGTTGATTGGAAAGTTGACATCTTTTTTTCCTCTTTAGACTCATGTTTCTATTCCACTTCCCTTAGAATTTTATTCTAATGTAATCTTTTAAAGCATAAGTCTTACTTTTGACCATCCTGTCATCGTTATTTGTGAAAAAAATTAAAATATTTTATTGCCTNAGAAGCCCAGGCCTAGAGAGTAGCCTCCGCTTTCTGCAGCTAGAGAGAAGCCTGCCCGGCAGTGAGGACCCAGCACGGCCTAAAGTAAATAAGTAGAACTCTTTAAAAAATTGTAAAGTGTATACTTGCCAACATATTGTGAATTTCCAGGTAAAAATAACCTCACTCTTAAAGGAACCCAATGGAAACCCCTAATTTTATTTCTTAATACTTGTACTTTATTAATTGCAGGAAACACCCTGCTGTTTATGAGAGGAAGAGCTCATTGGTAGGGCACTGCAACGGGACTGCCTGTTTTAAAAGGTGCATGAAGTGGGGTAGGGTGGACTCCGTGAGTGCTCTGTGCTGACCTAAATGGGAGGCAAGTCCAGAAAAGAGGGATATATGTGTACGTATGGCTGATTCACTTTGCTGTACAGCAGAAACTGACACAGCCTTGTAAAGCAACTACACTCCAATAAAAATTAAAGGCACGTGGACAAAGCCCTTTGTTGATTGGAAAGTTGACATCTTTTTTTCCTCTTTAGACTCATGTTTCTATTCCACTTCCCTTAGAATTTTATTCTAATGTAATCTTTTAAAGCATAAGTCTTACTTTTGACCATCCTGTCATCGTTATTTGTGAAAAAAATTAAAATATTTTATTGCCTGTGACCATAAGGCTCTTAACGATCCAGAAAAATACTTTGCATCATAATTATTGTTAGTGCATCTTTAATAAAAATCACCTAATGTGCTGTCCTGACAAAAAATTCTAAAAATATTTGAAATGCATCTCAATGAAATAAATGAAAGTTCTTAAAGTTCAGGCTTATAAGCTTATGGCTAGGGACCTACCTGGCAGTCAGTGGTGAAGACTTTGCCTTCTAGTGCAGCGGTGCTGCTCCTGCTGCTAAGCCGCTTCAGTCATGTCTGACTCTGTGCGACCCCATAGACGGCAGCCCACCAGGCTCCCCCGTCCCTGGGATTCTCCAGGCAAGAACACAAGTGGGTTGCCATTTCCTTCTCCAACGCGTGAAAGTGAAGTCGCTCAGTCATGTCCAACTCTTTGCGACTCCATGGACAGCAGCCTACCAGGCTCCTCCACCCATGGGATTTTCCAGGCAAGAGTACTGGAGTGGGGTGCCATTGCCTTCTCCTAGTGCAGGGGATGCAGGTTCAATCCCTGATGGGGAGCTCACATACCTAGCAGCCAAAAGAAACAAAGAAACAGAAGTAATATTGTAACAAATTCAATAAAGACTTTAAAATGAGCCACATAAATAAAAAACCATCGCGTGCATGTTAAGTCAACTTCAGTTGTGTCCAACACTGCAGCCCTATGGACTGTAGTCCGCCAGTCTCCTCTGTCCTTGGGATTCTCCAGGCAAGAATACTCGAGTGGGTCACCATGCCCTCCTCCAGGGGATCTCTTCCCACCCAGGGATCAAACCCTTGTCTCTTTTGTGTCCTGCATTGACAGGCAGGTTCTTCACCACTAGTGCCACCTGGGAATACCACCCCCCCAAATGTGTGGATAAATATTACTGCTGGCTATAATAAAAGAGAGCTGTTGACCAATTCTCTTCCTATTTTCACTTTTATAAATGTGAGCTCTGAGAACCTTTGCTGCCATAAATAAGTCACTCAGTCGGGTCTGACTCTGGGACCCCGTGGACTGTAGCCTACCAGGTTCCTCTTTCCATGGGATTTTCCAGGCAAGAATACTGAAGTGAGTTGCTATTTCCTTCTTCAGGAGACCTTCCCGACCCAGAGATTGAAGCTGGGTCTCATGCGTTGTAGACAGATGCTTTACCATCTGAGCCACCAGGAAGTCCATAGTAAGTACTAATATATGGAATGGAAAGTGTTTTGTGATAATGATGTCATCTATTTTTTAGGACTCTAATTATATCTCCCAAATCTCAATGAAATTATAATTAAAAATTAAATATGATTAGGTCCTCTAGTTTTGCTGAAAGCAAAAAAAGTCTGGAAAAGAGCTTATTATCCAGTCTTTAGATCATACACTGTCAAGATGGGGAAGTAGGCGAGGGACTTTACTAAGGCTTATTAAATGACTATGAATTACACTCACAACCTTTGACTTGTGGTTGTTCAGTTGCTAAGTTGTGTCTGACTCATTGCAACTCCATGGGCTGCAGCATGCCAGGCTCCTCTCCTTCAGTGTCTCCTGGAGTTTGCTCAGATTCATGTCCATTGAGTCACTGATATTATCTAACCATCTCATCCTCTTCTGCCCCCTTCTCCTTTTGACTTAGAGATAACTTAGTGATGCTTTGGAAAAGTAGAAATATTTTAATACTCCTTTGGTATGACAATTTTTAAACAAAATTTTATTATGGAAAAAAATGTCTGACATCTAAACAGAAGGAATGGTATAATTAACTCCCATGTGTCCATTGTCTAGCCTAAGCAGTTACCAGCACTTTGATCTCTACCTTCACCCACATCCCCTTGGGTTATTTTTACAAATCCCAGCTACAGTATCATCTCAACCACAAATACTTGGGTATGTATCTCCATCACAGTGTTTCTCAACAGGGAGCAATTGTCCCTCCATGAAACACTTGACAATATTTGGAGATGGTGTTTGCTGTCTTTATTAAGAGAGCTCTGCTGGCATCTAGTGGGTGGAGGCAAGGGGTGCTGCTCATGCACCTTTTAACAATGCAGAGAACAGGCCCCTTGACAGAAAATGAGCTAGTCCAAAATGTCAGTAGAACCCAGGGTGAGAAATCCCACTCTTAACACTGGAAGAAAACAAAAAACTCCAAGCCATTATCACACCTAAAAAATAAATTTGAAATAATGAATAGGCAGTCAGTGTTAACATTTCCCCAGACATCTGATAATTGGCTTAAACATTTCATATATTTGAATCAGCTGCCATACAAGATTCCCACATTACATTTAGTTGATGGGTTTCTTAAATCTCTTAATCTCTTATTCTCTCTTTTTAAAAAAAATTTTAATATTTTTGAGTGCTCTGATTCTTTGTTGCTCTGTGGGGACTTTATCCAGATGCGGAGAGCAGGAGCTACTCTCTAGCTGCGGCGTGCAGCCTTCTCACTGTGGCGGCTTCTCACTGCAGAGCGCAGGACCTAGGGCACGTAGGCTCAGTGGTTGTGCATGGGCTTAGTTGCCCCGTGGCATCTTCCCGCACCAAGGATTGAACCAGTGTCCCTCGCATTGCAAGGCAGATTCTTAACCACTGGCCACCAGGGAAACCTCTCTCTGTTTTTTCAAATCTTGCAACATATTGGGTTGGCCAAAATTTTCTATCAGGTTTTTCCACAAGATGTTACAGAAAAATGCAAATGAACTTTTTGGTCGACACAATATTTGGTGTTGATCCTACAGAATTTCTATTCTCTGGGGTTTCTTATTACATCCTGATCTACAGGGTGATCTCAGGGATGTCTTTTTGTGATGTAAAGTCTGATCACAAAGTTCAAATATTTCCAGCTTGATTCATTTGTTATAAATTTTCCTATCCACTCTTCATCACATACCACATGGGTTCAGCAGCCACTGACACGACTGACTAGATTTCTTTCTTCATTGAGGGTTGCAAAATGGTGATAATCAGCCATTACCTCTTCATTTATCAGAATTTTTCTAAAAAGAATGTCCTATCACCAACTATTTGGTTACCTTGAAGACTATTGATACAGGAAAAGATGGAATGCTCTCTCTCTCCCTTTATTTGCCAGCTTTCAGAAAAAGCTTGTTCCCTAAGATTTTCATCTTCCCAGGTGGCTCAGTGGCAATGATCCCACCTGCCATGCAGGAGGTGCAGGTTCTGTCCCTGGGTTGGGAAAGATCCCCTGGAGAAGGAAATGGCAACCCACTGCAGTATTCTTGCCTGCGAAATCCCATAAACGGAGGAGCCTGGTGGGCTCCGAACATCTTCTAAAGGTGACCCATGAGGTTTTTTTCCAATCCTGTGACTCCTAGTTTTTTTAATGTATTAATATTCGATGTCTTTCAATCCACTGTAGATATACATATATTTTAAAAGTGTTTAAAATTTTTATGGTAAATTTTAAATTTGAATGTTAAAAAATTTTTTTAATGTTTTTACATGCTCAAATTGTCCTCTTTTGGACCAGTAGACATCCTTCAGTGGTAACTGTCCTTTTATCATGACCCCAGTAGACTTTGATAGCTTCCTTGCTTTCTGGCTTAAGATGTTCCAGCCACATCTTGCTACTTTACTCACCCCAGACTTCAAATCAGCTATTTCTCCAAGGAGCCCTGGTTACTTTTAGTGGGAAAGGGTACTTGGAGAATATAGTCTGGCTGCTAGGAGCCCTCATGACTGTTAGGTTGGTCATTGTCTCTGTTTTCAATAGAAAGAGTTTTTAAAAGAACATTTCCTGAGTTCATTCTTTTCTTCTAATAAAATACTTTTATCATAACATATGCAGTTCTATGAAAGAAAAAAATAATGGTTGTAGCATTTGCCAATTCCATAGTGTGAACACCTCCCACAGCTGATTTCAGGCTTGATACCATTGGTCACTGAACACAGAGTTAGGGGGTAGGAGTGTTTTTGTTTTGTTTGGCCACACCACATGGCAGGCGGAATCTTAAGTTCCCCAACCGGGCATTGAACCCTCGCCCTGTGCAGCAGAAGCATGGAGTCTTAACCACTGGACCTCTAGGGAAAAGTTGGGGAAAGATGCTAACAGTTGGCTTTCGTGAGTTGGTGCTAAACTACTGATTTTATTCCAACAATAATAGGAAGCAATGGATGGATTTTAAGAAGAGCAAGAAATGATGAGATCTGGGTCTTAGAAATGTGGAGGTTGGATGGGGAAACGGAGGCAAGACTCCAGATTACGCTACTTCCTGTTTGTCCCTCAGATCCACTCTCCACCTTCTACTCTCCTCTGTGCCCTAGGAAGCTGGCTGTGTAGACTACATCACTGTCTCCCTCCAGCTTCTGCTTGGGTTTGGCCAATGATAGGCACCGCAGGAGAGCAGGTCTAAAATAAGATGAAATGAAAGTGTTAGTCGCTCAGTCATGACTGATGCTTTGTGGCCCCATGGACTATAGCCCTCCAGGCTCCTCTGTCTATGGAATTCTCCAGGCAAGAATACTGGAGTGGGATGCCATTCCCTTCTCCAGAGGATCTTCCCAACCCAGGGATTGAACCCAGGTCTCCTGCAATGCAGGCAGACTCTTTACCATCTAGCCACCAGGGGAGCCCAGAATAAGAAGAGGTTAAGACTTATTCTTCCAGGTCACTGTGAATTAACTTCTCTCCCTACCAAAGGCCAGAGTTCCTCTTGGGTTCCTCTCTACAGATAACCACCTTCCCTGTATTGCAGTAAGCAATCCTTCCCCAGGTCCCCTGTGGCCCAGAGTGCTAACAATTCCTGCTGTAACTAGTCGCAGGGGGTCCTGCATTATCTGTAAGCCTTGCCAGTTTCTTTATTAACTTTTCTTCCAGGCTCCAGTTTCAGCAGCCATCTGTTTCTTGCCGGGACCCCGACTGATACACAATTAACTGAGATTAATTGTGAGACCAATTAAGGTCTCAGTTAGTGACAGACTTTGCTGCTTGAACTGGATAGTGGTTGCTAGGATGAAAAGGGGTAGGTAAATTCTAGAGATGTTTAGGAAGCAGAGTTGGTTTACTGGGTCAGCAGGTGTTCTACAGGAAGTATTCTAAGATCCAGAGAGATGATTTTAGAAAACTTACTAATTTTTGCCTAACTAAAGCATTTATGACATTTTGATTCTACTTGTTTGACTTAGTATGAATAGAATGCTAGATTTCTAATAAAAAAATAAAAATGCAACAAGCAACAAAGGTTTACTATATAGCACAGGGAACTATACTCAATAGCTTGTACTATGTAGTAACCTATAATGGAAAATAATTTCAAAAATAATATATGTGTTTATGTATAACTGAATCAGCTTGCTGTGCACTTGAAACATTGTGAGTCAACTATATTTCAGTAAAGTATATATGTATGTTAAGGAAAAAAAAGGAATTTGGAAAGGGTTGTATTCCATCATTCTCCTTGGAAGTCACAACACACATAAACGTATTAAAAACCTCCAAGGGACTTCCCTGGTGGTGCAGTGGTTAAGAATCCACCTTCCAAATATGTGTAGACTATTAAGCTCTATATTCAACAAAAACAAGACCAGGAGCTGACTGTGGCTCAGATCATGAACTCCTTATTGCCAAATTCANTGGGCTACAGTCCGCGGGGTCGCAAAGAGTCAGACACGACTGAGCAACTTCACTTTTCACTTTATGTCTAGCCCACCAGGCTCCTGGGTCCATGGGATTCTCCAGGCAAGAGTACTGGAGTGGGGTGCCATTGCCTTCTCCAGGGGATCTTCCCGACCCAGGGATCGAATCTGGATCTCCCACATTGCAGGCAGATTCTCTGTTGTCAGAGCCACCAGGAGTGGGACACGACTGAGCAACTAACACTTTTACCTTTTTGGCTAACATTTTCCTCTTTTGGTTATTTCTTCCTACCTTCAAACATTGAGACTCTGTGTCCAGACATGTTCTAATAGCTGATCTTGTAATAATATGGACTTGATGAACTACAAACTGCATTGTAATCATAAACTCTTCTGAACAAATTTGTATGTCATCACAATGTTTTTATAGCGCAATATAATTTTTAGAGCACATTTTAAAAGTACATAATGATTTCAAAGATAGATTTCATGTGATTGCTCTCCATGTATACCTTAACGAGGGCTTCTGGAAATCACTGTTTTCATCTTATCTCCATATGGTTTTCTAGGCCACCTACCATTACCATTTTGGTCTACTACCATTTTGGTCATCGTGTATAAGATTAGCATGGTGAAGAACTTGAATATTTTGCCTGCCTCTAATTACAGCTCACTGTCCCTTACTTTAAGTTAATCATCTCCAAACCCAAACAGTTTCTCTATATGAGGGATGAAAAATTTGGAGGAGAAAAGTGCTTTTTTAACATTTGTATGTAAGTTCCTTTATCAAGCAAATTCCTAGACTTAAGGGGTTAATAACTAATGTTGTCCATGCTTATCTGTCATTTGGCCAACTGTAGTTTTGTGGATTATTTTTGGTGAATTTCAAGGTGAGAAAGCTTTGGCCATCAACTCATCTGTGGCCATTTGCTTCCTCATTTAGCTGAGAAAGTGTCAACTAAGGGAGCAAAGCTAAACAAATAACGTGCTAAGGATAGATGCTGTACAGAGACATAGACATCTGAAATATGTAGTCATGTTTAAACTGTTCTTGTTACACTCAGGAGTCTCTTCCATTCTATTAGGTGCTCAAAGCTGAAGACTTTAAGTTCCAGTTTTGATTGCATTTCTTTATCTATGGGGTTTCCCAAGTGGTGCTAATGGTAAAGGTTCTACCTGCCAGTGCAGGAGATATGGGTTCAGTCCCTGGGTTAGGAAGATCCCCTGGAGTGTAGGAGGTGGCAACCCACTCCAGTATTCTTGCCTGGAGAATTCCATGGACAGAGGAGCCTGGCGGGCTACAGTCCAAAGGGTCGTAAAGAGTCAGGCACCACTGAGCACCGCACATGGTTCAAAACTAGCATCTCTCTGGTCTTACTAGCTGTTTGAACTTATTCAACATCCATTTTCCCCTGAAAGCTGTTAAAATTAGCTTCAGCTCCCTGCCAGAGCAGGTCTTCCTTTTACTTGTTCAAAGTCTTTGTGTGACTTTAAAAAAAATTACCCTATTTCAGTTTTTCTTTGAAGGCACAGATCTTGTGGAGCAGGTATGGTTGGTATAGGATACTGCATATGCTTGTACCTAGAAATGTTGTTGGTCAAATCTATTGAATGTTTTGAGCGCTCTCAAGACTCGTGTTGCAGAAATTGAAGATTCAATTGCAGATCTTTGATGCTCAGAAGTATGTTGGAGTCTCTTAATTGTTCTTGTAGAATGGTGGAAAGCACTTTGGTGTGTGAGAAGAAATCTAGATTCTCATGATCTTCCACTTGCTTCGCAGTCGCAGGTGAAACCTAACCTCATGGAGCTTGATTCCGTTATCTGGCAATGGAAGGGTTTGGAATAGATCAGGAAGAGTAGGGCAATGTCCTTAAGGACAGGTTGGTAACTACTAGTTTGCTAAGGCTTCCAGAATGTACCACACACTAGATGGCTTAAATAATACATTTATTGTCTTACCATTCTGAAGGCTGGAAGTTCCAGATCAAAGGTGGCGCTGGGGTGGTTTCTTTTCGGCCTGGCTCCCTGGCTTGCAAGTGGCTGCCCTCCTGAACCCTCTTCATATGGTCATGCCTCTGTATGTGTGCAGCCCTGGTGGGTGTCTGTCCTTCTCACCTCTCACGCTGCCCCCAGTCAGATCAGGTGAGTGTCCTCGCTAGGTACTCTTGCCTCACAGACTCCAAATACAGTCACATCCTGCCTGAGGTTCAACAGGCAGGTGAATTTGCAGGGGAGAGATCTTAACTTGTAACAGTCATGTCAGTGTATCAGGAAGCTAAGTCTGGCAGGGATTTTGCCTTAGACCTTGTCTCCCACTTAGACAGAGGTCCGCATTAGGCTAACACGTGGTGCTGACTCTCATCTGCAGAAAGCTCAACCCTCTTAAGCAACTTCTAAATTGAACTCCTGGTGGTTTCCTGTTTGTAAAATCCTCTTTATTTTCAAGGAATAATTGTGAAAGAAATTGGATATGCAATGGCATAATATCCTTTGCTGTTGGGACTGAGCAGTCAGACTGGCTAAAGATGCGGGTGGCTTCATAAAATGTGCATAATCTGTATCAGAGTAGTCACCCTCTTAAAGCTCTATTTAAGGAAAGGACTTGGAGGGCCAGGCTTTGTATCTGAAGATGTTCGCTGTGGGACAGTCTCTCAGAAAAGGCAGAAATCATCTAGCTGAAAGTAGACACTGCTGCTGCTAAGGCGCTTCAGCCGTGTCCGATNGGGTGGCTTCATAAAATGTGCATAATCTGTATCAGAGTAGTCACCCTCTTAAAGCTCTATTTAAGGAAAGGACTTGGAGGGCCAGGCTTTGTATCTGAAGATGTTCGCTGTGGGACAGTCTCTCAGAAAAGGCAGAAATCATCTAGCTGAAAGTAGACACTGCTGCTGCTAAGGCGCTTCAGCCGTGTCCGATTCTGTGCGACCCCATAGCCGGCAGCCCACCAGGCTCCCCCATCCCTGGGATTCTCCAGGCAAGAACACTGGAGTGGGTTGCCATTTCCTTCTCCAGTGCATGAAAGTGAAAAGTGAAAGTGAAGTCACTCAGTCGTGTCTGACTCTTAGCAACCCCATGGACTGCAGCCTACCAGGCTCCTCCGTCCAAGGGATTTTCCAGGCAAGAGTACTGGGGTGGGGTGCCATTGAATTCTTGAATATTAATGGTGTATTAAAATTTTTAATTATTATTTCAGTAAAGTCATATGTGTACAGTTTGAACTTTTACATTTGTATATAATTCCATATTCTAATTCTGTATGTACCAAAAATTACAAAAAATATATTTCTGCTGGGAAGATTAGGATACAGTGTTAAGTTGATCAAAAAGGCATAGATCATTCTGTTTGTGCTATTATAATTGTACAAAAATCTAGACTTAGGATGGGACTGAAAGGGAAATGTTTTTAGAGCAGGGTTAAATAATCATTTGGGGAGAAAGGAAAGTGGATGTTTTCATTTTGATTTTATGTAAGAATTTCTACTAGATTTGTCTATGCAGATGACACTCCTGTTTAAAATAGTTTTGATAAGGCAGTTTCACATTGTGGCTCTCCTGCATTGGCCCTTTTTTATGGCATCAGCAGCTAGTTTAATCTTTCAAGTCCCTCTAAAAAAGTGGTTCTCAATCTTTTTGGTTTAAAGACTCCTGTGTATTAATAAAACTTTTTGAGGGCTCCCCAAACTATTGTTTATGTACTGTATCTATTGATACATTAAATACATATTAGCAGTGAATATGGAGACATTTGAAAACATTTAAGTCATTAAAAATTCTGTTACATGTTAACGTAAATTTTTATGAGAAATAACTGTTCTCTAAAAAATGAGAGACACATTACTGTTTTATGCAAATCTGTTTACTGTGTGACTTAATAGAAGACAGCATGAATCCTATCAGCTGCTGTATTTTCTTTGTTTTGATATGTTGTTTTGGTTGAAGTTTTTGAAGAAATTCTAGCCTCATGCACGAACAGTGGGAAAGGGAAGAAAAGAGAGGAGCCAGGAGTCTCTGGTTTATGGTTTTGAGAACCACTGCTCTAAAACAACAGTATTTCCAAAGTAGCATTGTAAATCCTGTCGAATGTACTACCTGAGCCTTGAGAAAATCTTCTGGCTTGAAGTGTGTGTGACTACAAATTTTGTGAGGTACATTCAATAAAGTAAAAGTATCATCTGGAAGTCTATGTCTCTGACAGTCCACTTATTTTGTTTGCTTACTATGAAAACTTAGATGAAAATAGCCCTAAAAAGCAAACACACCTTCTCTAATTATACTTGGGGAAGATAAGAGATCCCTGGAATTTTTAGCCTACCTCTGTTGTCAGAGAACAGAATACTGAATCTAAAGTCATGTGTCTTGTTCTTTGTTTAATATCTAATGCAGCTTTTTTACTAAACATTTAAGACTCTGCCACTGTTAAGTTTTATAAATATATCACTGGCTCCCAAACAGGTTCAGGTGGCAAGTCTCCTAGAACTCATGGTACATAGGAATGTTTGATACTCATATTTTGATTCAGGATAATTCTCCAGGTAGAGAACACATTATATATAAGTTATATAAAATCAAGCATATGTGTGCACCAAAGTATTCATTCTATTAATAGTAATTAACAGCAGTGTTAACTTAATGTTTCGTTCATTTATCGGTTTGACATTTGATAGTAGATGCTCTTATCAAAGAATGAATGGACAGAAATCTCAAACTGAGACTGTTAAAGTTACTAACTTAATTTTTGGTAATGTTATTCTCAGTGGTGATGACCCTTTATCTACATTGTTTGAGAAGCATCCATATCCTAGAAAAGCAGATTGAGACTTATTAAAATACAGTGTCAAGGCCTATTTTTCAAATAATGATAAAATTACTTATGGGATAAGACTTAATCCCAATCTGACTACTATGACTTTTGCAACAATAATGAAGGGAGTTGGTGATGGACAGGGAGGCCTGGCGTGCTGCGATTCATGGGGTCGCAAAGAGTCGGACACGACTGAGCGACTGAACTGAATGAAGGTAGCAGCTACCTTTTTACCTATTGAGATAAAGTGTTTCATTTCTCTTGCTAGAGGAGCTCTCTCCCACCCTTTTGCCCATTTCCACGTAATACGTGCTTTCCCTTTGCTTTTGGTTATTAGCTCCGTGAGTCAGTGCAATGTGTGTGCGCATGTGTGAAGTCCTTTAGTAGGCCGATTTGGCTTTTCATGGTCCTTTTCTCTGGATGCAACTTCACATCCTCATTGGGTTTCTGATATTGCTCTATTGCAGATGCTGCCAAGGGTTTCCTCTGCTCTTGGCTACCATCTTCAATTTGTTTGGTGTAGAGTCAAATAACAAAACCAGACCAAAGCAGAACCTTGACATGCATGGAGCAGGCTGCGGTTTTATCAGAATGTCTTTTAATGTTTATATTTGAGATATTTTTCAGAAATTTTGTCCTTATTTCCTTGTTGCATTTCTGTATGCAAGCAAAGAATTTGGGATGAGAAAACAATAATTTGTTGGTACCAGATGATGTTCCCAGGACTGGTTTGTAGGATCAGATGTGAGTTTTTCAAATTGGAACCTTTTCTAATGGGCCCCTGGGAAATGTCTTAGCTAAATTGCAGCAGTGACTGGTGAAGTCGATCGAGGTAAATTGCTCCCATTGCTGAGGGTTCAGAAACCAGGCAGTCGAAGCAAAAATTCCAGGGGAAATCGGGCAGAACTATTGCAGATGGTTTCCCCCTTGAATAGCAAAGGGGGCTGGTGTCACTATTGATGAATGAGAGGAGATTAAAGCCTGATTTTTTTTTTTTTTTTTTGGCAATGAATCGATAACCTGTTCCTTGGGAGGTGAAAGAGAAATTTATGAAAAGACCATCAGAATCAGTTAGGTGATTGTTCTCAATATTGGCTACAAATGTTAGAACACACCATGAATGTATTGGACTCTCTGTTGCTTAACAGAAAGGTACCACCCAGAAACTTGTGTATGCCCTCAGTGACCTGAGAGGTGAAGAGAGTCCTCTCAGGGACTAGTTTGTTGTTGCTAGCTTGTATGTGATGGTCAACTACTGAGCACTTACGATTTGCCTTTAGGAAAATGAACCTGGCTGGTTTTGACTGGTTATGGTGTTATTTGAGAATTGAGGTTATCAAGAAAGTATTTGTAATTGGTATGCTGAGGGTCTGGCTCATGTCTTTCCCACACACCTACTGTGTATTTAAGAAAGTCCTTTAAGTTCTTTGCAAAATGGGAATAATAATACATCACAAAATTGTGCGACGCTATCAAGTCTTTTGTAATAAAACTCGGTGCTATAAACTGTCCATTGTGCTGAATCCCTGGTAAGTGCAGAGAAACACTAAATTAAGGTCTGGCCTTAAATCCTTAAGCATTGAGAGGCCAAGGCCTTCCTGGGCTGTGGCTCATTCAGTTGATGGGCGGGTACGTTGTGAATGTCTGGGAACGCAACTTCTTGTGTGTTGTCTGTGCAGAGAATTTCTTATGTTTTAGTTCTTTGTTTCTTGGAAAATAGCTCATAGACATTTTAGAAGCCCAGATCTTGTATTTTTTAGGGGGATTAAGGGCTTGATGACTTCCTCAGTTGATGAAAATTCTATAACTATAGCTTGTAAAGGCTGAACTTAATGTAACTTAGGTTTGCTGCTTACCAAGCCCATAAGATCATTTTTTGACTTGTTTTTCTTTTCTTACCTAAGTATGTGGATGTTCAGTCAATGTCCCTATTTTAATATCACTTGTATGAACTTGGCATCATATATTATACAACTCAAATTCATGTTTAATGCCAAAGGTGGAAATGGCCATGGAATTGCTGTGATGGTATCAACTCTTGGCCTTCAAGAGTTCAGGCTTTGGATTACTGATGAGTTGATTCTAGTTTGTGTGAATTCTCCTTCTCTACAGATCATTGCTTAATAGTCCCTGTCTTACTGCCTCCCAGAATTATTCTTGCCAAATTTTGGTGCAAGTAAATATTTTCCTGTTTTCCTCACCACTCTGTCCGTGTCTAATTTAGGCTGAGTTCCTCCAGGCTCTAGTGCCTGTGTTCTATGGTTTGTAAAGTGCTGTGTACTTTTATAGCCTCTATAAATAACAAAATATAGCTCATGGCAATAACACTGTGGCACCCTACACGTTTAGAGAGTGTGTGTAAGAGAGAAAGGGGGAGAGAGACACATTTATCTTGAGTAGAAAATGTCTGGCATGCAAACCTATTCATCTCATACACATCTGTACTGCTTCTGATTCTTGTTCATTTATTAGTAAATGACATCCCTTTATCTTTGGGACATTTGGTGGTGAAACTAGGTGTGATGCTGGTCCCTTCCTCTCTCTCTTTTTATCCTATCCCTCTTTTAACATAACAAGGATGAGGAGAGAAAGGCTGTTTGCCAGCTCGGTGAGACTTCTAACCAGATGCTTGTGTGCTAGGGGCTCAGCTTCCTATCCTGGTCTTTCTGTTTTATTGTTCAGGGGATCACTGCAGATGTCATCACATATTTGGGAGATGTGAAGCTAAAAGGCTATTTCTATTAGCCCTGTCAATATAGTTTGAAAAAATGCAAATGTCTCTAAAATGGTAGACTTCCAATTAAAAGGCTCCAGCAGGGAGTCTGTTTTGATAATGAAAGTGATTAAGAAGGTCCTATTTTTTCCATTGGTATGAATATTCAGCTAAAAGAGCATGGATTTCTCTTTGTAATTGGACTCTGCTAATGAGGTTCTAATAACTCTTAGGTTCTAATAATGATTCTAACAAATCTATTCACTATCTTCAGTGAATAATACTGGACCAAGAAGACATAAAATCCAGATGATGGTGGCAGCATACAGAGTTTTCCTTCCAACCATCTCCTCTTCTCCCTCAGTCTAAGGAGTGACTGGGAGTATTAGGGTTTTTTAGTGTTTGGAATTGCCTTCAAAACTTGGAATTTATAGGCCTACAGGTGTTGGTTTCGATGGGAGAAGGGAAAGGACAGTAAACGCAGCCACAACTGATTATAGACTCAGCTTTATCTGAAGACTCATTTCTGGAGCATCCAGTCTCTTTAGACCCGGTCTTCCTTGTGTAGCCTCAGCAACCACATGGAAGAGGTTCTGGTAAAACTGGATTGAATAAATGGATATGCTATAGTGCAATCTGAGACGTGTCTTTTATTTTTTGAGGTATAGTTGGTTTACCGGGACATGTATTGAGCCAGCATAGTTATCCAAGATGGCTGCCTTGTTTCCCTCTCAGCACCCCGTCAACAGCCTGACACCCTTCCTCTTTCCTTAATAGGGTCAGTGTTTGGGTTCTCTGTGATTTTCATAAGTCTGTCCTTTCACGCTCTGTTTTTCTACCTTTTCCTTTCATTGCTCATTCTCTGAGAGCCTGTTTGCTTTATCTCACTTTTCCCTCCTAACAAACTTGAGGCAGAGAATAACCTCTCTAGTACGAGAGGATTAAAGGGCATTCGAAGGGCAAATAGCCGTCCTGGGCATGTTCAGTGACTCAGGATGCTTCCCCATTTGCTCTTTGTTGTTGTTGTTTGGTGAGGAGGCATCAAGAATCAGCGGGGGGAGCATCTTGAGCTATAATCCATAATCTCATTTTATATGGTGCTTTGTTAGTGGCCCTCTGAGTGGCATGAACAAAGAGGTTTTTTATGTCTTGGATTCTGAGGAACAATTTTTAAATGAAAGCATAAAACTAAAAGCTTTGCAGGTGATAGATCTTTGTGTAAGAAAAAATAGTCTTTTTCTTGTTTAAAACTTGTAGAGGTGGTATTCATATTCTTTGCAGCCAGGAAAATAGGAAATTTTTTTTTTTTTTTTCAATTTGTCAAGAGACAAATTGTTGTCTCTTACTGGGGACTATAAGTCTAAGGTCATAGTATGAGATAAAATAGTGTATAGTGAAAATGACCCTTAAAAATCTCTTCTTCATTGTCATCTTGTGCAAACAAAGCAGTGCTTTCAGAGTGGTCAGGACCAGTTTAAAATCAGTCTTTGCTGAGTGGAATTAGGAGGGAACAGGGATAGATAGTAATGCTTAAAGTTATAGCTACCCCACTCCCACCCCACCCAACCCCTGTCTTTCTCTCTGAGAGAATACCCATTATATTCCGGTAAGTTAAGTATGTTTTAGAGACAGACTCTTTGTCTTCTTTGTACCTCGAGTTCATAAGGACCTGCCCCTGGAGAAGTAAATCTCAGAAGATTCCATGAGGAGACGGAAGTGGGGATAGACAAAGTCTTAGTGCCCTGCTGGTGGCAGTGTGTCAGCGCTAGGCCCACAGCTAACAGTGGTCAAGAGGGGCACTTGGGTTGGTTTTCCGAGACTCAGAAACACTGAATAGAGTGTTTTGAAAAAGTGGCAGTGCTGCACTCTGCTTTTTCAGGGTGGTAGGCTGTCGGGACAGGCCAGGCGAGTCTGCTCGTATGCCCAAGGCAGGCTGTAAACATGCTTGTCAGCGCTGTTGGATGTTCTGTGATGTTACAGGATGACTTTCTGCCCAGGACTACTGACTGCTGACTTCTGAAGGCTGTCTGAGTTCCTCTCTAGCAACATACCCAGTTGATTCTGGTTACTTACTCTGGGGGGCAGTCCCTCCCTGGTTATGCTTCCCTGGTGGCTCAGTGGTAAAGAATTCACCTGCAGTTCAGGAGATGTGGGTTCGATCCCTGGGTTGGGATCAGCCTGGAGAAGGAAATGGGAACCCACTCCAGTATCTTTGCCTGGAGAATTCCATGGACAGCAGAGCCTGGTTGGCCATGTGGTCACAAGAGTCAGATATGACTTAATGACTACATCACCACCATCACCCTCCCTGGTATTTGTTTTGCCAGGTATATTCCAGCCAGTTTATATTTTTTGGCCAGGTCTGTTCATTCCATGCATCTTGTTACCGAATAGGTCCTTTGAAATGTCTCTCCGTTTATGCTTACATAATGTTGGCAGACTCTTAAAAAAAAAAAAACAAACAGCTTTCTTTGTATATATGTATTTTAATGTGGGATTCCATATGCATTCATCTTTATCTTCTCTGTTCCTCTTCCATTGCAGAGGCAGCTGTATTAACTGGAACAGTGCCCTTATGTAGCCCACTATTAGAGTGTACATTGCTTAATCCTCTCCTGCTTTTTTAAACTTGCAGCCTCTAATGAATGAAATAGTTTTTGACTCTTCCTGATAAGGATATTTATGGGTCAGACTGGCAGAGTTCCACAGAAGCACATTAGTGTCTCCTTTGAGTGGAAGCATTTATGTAGAGGCGTCCTTCTGTATGGAGGGAAATGGCAATGCTGTGGGACCTCTTGCTACCCCGGCCCTACTTACATCCCAGCTTTGTGTCACTCACCTTCATCAGCACGAAGGGTTCCAGGCAGTGGATACTAGGTCTCAAGCCCACAGAATTATTATGTTCCCTTATGCTTCATTCACTCATTGCCCAGGTATTTCTCTAGCATTGCTATAGAACTTAAATACTTTTTACTATCATAGTAGTTACTGAGGGGGAGGGATGTTCAGAGATATTTTTGAAAGTAGGTGAGATGGGTTGAGTCAAGATAAAGTGGAAATAGACAATGCCAGGTAGAATAAAAATGTAACAGGAAAGGCACAAAAGCAAAGAACTAATGAAATTCAGAGCAAGAAAGACGTTTGAGAAATAGGTGCCTGATGATGTTATAACTGGTACTGGTGATAAAGAGCACAGATCCTTTTCTATCTTTTTCCTGGTGCCAGGCAGTAGGTAAGAGTTTTCCGGTAGTAATTCATACCACACAAACTAAAGTCCTATGAGATGAAGGTTTTATTTTCTTTATTTTGCATATGAGGAAGCTGAGCTTGGTAAGAAAAGTCACCTTGCTTGTGCAAGGTCAAATACCTGGTAAGTGGAATCCTTGGGTATAGACTCCAGGCCTGGCTCAAGGGCTGTACGTTAACCACTACATCTTGCTGTTTAATTTTTTTTTTTTTTTGATGTTTCAATTCAGTGCTTTATCTAGGTCACCAGTTATTTCCATTTAAAAACAAATGTGGTGAAGTGAATGTGTTGAGTAATTTGTGTTGTGCTGAATGCTTATTGCTGCTTCATGCTATACACTTAATTGCTTCTATATGCTTATTGCTTAATTACATAAAATGCAGTAGTCCTTTTATCATCTTTCTGCAAAACTGCCCTTATTTATTATGACTTAGGCAGACTTAAAAAAGTGTGTGCTAATTTAATTTTGGTAGTCAGTTCTTTTTGGTAATGTTGTCTTTGTGAATGCTCGGATGTCTCCTGGTCAAAGCATGTGTCTGGTCAGAATGTAGCTCTTCAGTGTGGAAGCATCAAACAGCTGTCACTGTGCAGCGTCTTTTCCAGGCACCAGGTTGACATCTGGACTCAGTATTTTGGTGTAAGAGAAATGGTTCTTGCTAATCGTGTTGTCACAGATCATGCATCAAACAGAGCTGGGGGCTGTGTGTTTCTGCCAATTGCTTTTCCATCATCATTCGCCCCAAGTTAATGCAAAGGAAATGATCAGCTTTGGGGCCACCAGGTAATACTTGCCATGCACATGCTCTTGGTTTCCCAAAGGGCCAAATATAGGTTTATTTACCCTAAATGGGTGTAAGTAATCTGGATGGGTGGTTTTCAGCTAAGCTAGTCAAGTACCTACTACGTTCTTTTCTATATGGTTGCCACAGTATCGTCTTAACTCTTAAAGGTCTATTTGCTGTTTGAGTGATTCATTATGTATCCTTCATATCCATTATCATGTTCAGGGTAGGGATAACTATGAGAGAACGCGATGGCACCCCACTCCAGTACTCTTGCCTGGAAAATCCCATGGATGGAGCAGCCTGGTGGGCAGCAGTCCATGGGGTTGCGAAGAGTCGGACACGACTGAGCGACTTCACTTTCACTTTTCACTTTCAGGCACTGGAGAAGGAAATGGCAACCCACTCCAGTGTTCTTGCCTGGAGAATCCCAGGGATGGGGGAGCCTGGTGGGCTGCCGTCTATGGGGTCGCACAGAGTCGGACACGACTGAAGCGACTTAGCAGCAGCAGCAGTGTTTGCCAATACTTGACCTTATTGAAAACACTCTGCATTTCCTGAATTCTTAAAAGGTATCTCTCTCCCCATTCCCAAATTTCAACATCTGGTTTCAGGACAAAACTTCTAGTTATAACTGACAGCTTTGTCTTTAATGGTGTATGAAATAATGGTGTCTTAAAATAAGCAGGATCTGAGATTGAATTAAACATGGTAGTTCTACTCTGCACCATTATTTGGTTCTAACCCCCACTGTCCTTCCTATTTCTGTTGACTTGGTAAATTGCTTAGTTTGTTTAGAACCCCTGAGTTCTAGTTCTGTCTGGCCTGGCCATTTGCTTAAAAAGATGTGTTATTCGTTGTTCTTCATTGGTGCTTTCCTACCCATTGGATAATACATGTAGCACTTCAGAATTCATGTGACATTTGAAGCTTGTAGGTGATGGAAAAGATGGTGTTTAATTTAAATGCACCAGAAGCATAGTCTTCACAAATATAGTCAATGCAAAGGGACATTAGAGGAGGGGAGTGGAGCATATATTTCAGCGAAAACTCATTTAGATTTAATGCTATTTACCTTCACCAAGAGAAAGGAAGAATAGTAGCTGTGTCCTTGAATCTTAGAGACTTAGACCTTGAGGGGACTTTCCTCACTCATCAGAATTAGATTTGAGTAGCTCAGGCACATGGTCCTTTTCCATGTGTACAGAGGTTTGGTATTTTATCACCCATTCTGTAAGACTACTTTTCTATGCTTTCAAAATCTTTGTAGTAGACAGTGGCCTTTGAACTCAGTTCTAGAGAGGCTTTTATTTTATTATATGTGTGNGCAAAGAGTCGGACACAACTAAGCAACTGAACTGAACTGAACTGATTGTCAAATATCTTTTGATATTGATTTCTGACATAATTCCACAGGGATAGAAGAACAGACGCCATATGATCGCAATACCTTTAGACCATGACATTTTGCACCTTGTTTTGCTTTCCTGAAAATGTTCCAGTGTCTCCTTGTTTATAGTCTATGGGAACTTGAACAGTATTTGTATCCTATTGTTGTGTGAAAATTGTATAAATCTTAATTATCTCGAATTGGTTCATAGTGATTTCCAAGTCTACTGTATCCTTCTACTTTTTTGTCTCTCCTATTAATTTCTGAGGGCGTGATATTGAAAGTCCAACTAAAAATCTTAATTTATCTATTAAAAAAAATAATCGTGAGCTATAATGGAACTATGAATGTAATTTTGTTCTATATTTTCCAAGAATCCTGTAAATGTGTTATACTTTCATAATTAAAAAAAGAACCCACCTTCCAATGCAGAGGGTGCAGTTTCGATCCCTGGTCAGGGAACTAAGATCCCACACGCCCACGCACAGCTAAGCCCATGCACTGCAACCATGAGCCTGTGTGCCACAGAGAAAGATTGCACACGCTGCAAAGAAGACCTGATGCGGCCAAAAATAAAGAAACAAGTAAACATTTTAAAAAATAAGAAAAAACTTTGAGAAATCCTATAGTCAGGAGACCAGCCCACCCCTCCTGCTTTTCAGGGAGCCCCTCTTAGCCATCTGTGAGACTCATGTTCCATGAAACACACCCTGTGAGATGCTAGAGAAAGAGGAGGCTACAATAGTACCTGGCTTTAAGCTCTCAATAACTGTTAAATATTACTTAGGAAACAAAAAAAAAAAAGTGGGTATTTGTAGGTCACTTTTGCTAAAGAATTTTGGATTCCATTAAAAAACTTGATTTGGGTGAAGTTATTTGTGAAATACTTTGGGCCTTAAGTTGCAATTCTGACATTTACCCCTAAACTTGATATGATTCTGTAAAAATGTATCCTTGATAAGCTCACTATACTTTCTCAGAGTCACTGACCTTTGGAGAAACACATTTCTAGCTCCTGTGAGTACAGAGGCACCAAGTTGGCAAAGTGGAGAAAAATCTGGAGGTAGGGCTTCCCTGGTGGCTCCGTGGTAAAGAACCTGTCTGCCAATGTGGGAGACGCGAGTTCAATCCCTGGGTCAGGAAGATCCCCTGGAGAAGGAAATGGCAGTGCGCTCCAGTATGCTTGCCTAGAGAATCCCGTGGACAGAGGAGCCTGGCAGGCTACAGTCCATGGGGTCACAAAGAGTGGGAGATGACTTAGCAACTAAACAACAGCAACAGGGGTTGAAAAGGCACACAAGTGAAAGGGTGACGTAATAGGAGTTAAAGGATAATTTCTCTCAGAAAAAGCCAACTCAGAAAGACTAGCTTCCAAAAATAAAAGAACCAGTGCCCAAACACCCTTTTCCATGAAAAGAAACCAGGACTGCTTGGAGAAGTGACTGGTGCTGGGACTGGAAAGAAAAAGTACAAGATGGTCAGGATATCTTGTGTCCAGAAAGAAAAAAAAAATACTCAAAAATGGATAGGGCCATATTAGAAGGACACAGAAGCCAGATTATAGGTTAAAGCTGGGATAACTTAAGTGTAATAATAGTAGTGGGTTATAACCTATTGAATAAAATAAGAATTCATGAGCCCATTTTAATATAAAAGAAGAGGGAAAAGGCAAGAATCATTAATGAGTGCTAAAACTAGTTTTTTGCAAGTTTACTGAGTAACAAAATATTTATACAGTCTCAGACTGCCTCCCTTCAAGAGTTCTATTGACTATTAATGGAAAAAATAGAAACTTTACAGTGGAGAAACTTGGCAGACAGCATCTTTGCTAAATGACCCAAACTTAACGTCATGAATTGGACAAATTGACATCGTGTGCCTCATGATGGATAAACCGAGAATTCAACATTGCTCCTGGGCTCAGTTCAGTTCAGTCGCTCAGTCATGTCCGACTCTTTGCGACCCCTTGAATCGCAGCATGCCAGGCCTCCCTGTCCATCACCAACTCCTGGAGTTCACTCAGACTCATGTCCATCAAGTCACTGATGCCATCCAGCCATCTCATCCTCTGTCGTCCCCTTCTCCTCCTGCCCCCAATCCCTCCCAGCATCAGAGTCTTTTCCAGTGAGTCAACTCTTCACATGAGGTGGCCAAAGTACTGGAGTTTCAGCTTTAGCATCATTCCTTCCAAAGAACACCCAGGGCTGATCTCCTTTAGAATGGACTGGTTGGATCTCCTTGCAGTCCAAGGGACTCTCAAGAATCTTCTCCAACACCACAGTTCAAAAGCATCAATTCTTCGGCACTCAGCTTTCTTCACAGTCCAACTCACATCGGTACATGACCACTGGAAAAACCATAGCCTTGACTAGGCGAACCTTTGTTACTCCTACCCAAAGTGCATAATCTGAAATCAATCAGGAAGATACACTACACAAACCCTAGTGAAGGAACAGTCCATAAGATAACTGGCCTGTCACTTCAAAGGGCTTCCCTGGTGGCTCACCTGGTAAAGAATACACCTGCAATTGGGGAGACCTGGGTTGGGAAGATCCCCTGGAGAAGGGAACGGCTCCCCGCTCCAGTATTCTGGCCTGGAGAATACCATGGACTCTATAGTCCATGGGGTTGCAAGGAGTCGGACACACCTCAAAAATTTTCAAAGTCAAAGACAAAAACTAAACAACTGTTCCAAATGAAAAGATACTAAAGAGGACTTCCCTGGTGGTCCAGTGCCCAAGACTGTACATTCCCAATGCAGTGGTTGGGGAACTACATCCCACATACTGCAACTAAAGATTCCACATTCTCAGTGAAGATTGAAGATCTTGCATGCTGAAACTAAGACCTGGTGCAGTCAAATAAATAAATAAAAATAAAAATAAACATATTTTAAGAAAGAATAATAAGATTTAAAAAAAAGCTTTAAGGAAAAAAGGGATACTTCAGAGACATGTCAATCAAATATTGAGAGCAATCCTAGATTTTCTTTTGCCATAATAATGTATTGGGATAGTTTTCAAAATTTTTAAATAATATCTGGATTATATAATATACTATATCAAAGTTAATTTCCTGATTTTGATAATTGTATTATTGTTACATAAAAGACTACTCTTGTTTTTATGAAATAAACACCAAAGTTTTTATGGATAGATTGGCATCATATCAACTTACTCTCAAATGGTTTAGAAAAAATGAACATATATACAGAGAAAGAAATAATAATTCAAGTGCAATAAAATCTTAATATTTGGGAACCTGGGTAAAGAGTATGTGGGAATTCTTTACAAAATGGCAACTTTTCTGTTAATCTGAGATTATGAAAACATTCAAAGTTAAAGGAAAAGAAGGAAAAAAAGAAATGAAGATCCTTACCGAAGTGTATCAGGAATGATTTTGGCTGCAAGAAATGGAAAACAGACTCCCAGTGATTTAAACATTGAGCGCTATCTTTGTTTCATAGATGTCTGGAAGAAAACACTTGCTAGTGTTGGTGTAGCTACTCACAATGCTAGCCCTGATCAGGTTGTTTTCTGTCTTTCTGAATTTGGAATTTTTTAATGCTTTCTTTTTTTGTGACTGCAAGATGGCTTCCATAGCTCCAGGCATCACGTCTGTATTCCAAGTACAAAGAGGGTAGGGGCTGGCTGCAGTTGAATATGTTCCTTTGATCTGAAAACCAAAGTTTTTCAAAAAGCTTCCTATCTGGCTTTCCCTTAAGTCTCAATAACCAAACTGGTCATGTGGCCAGGCCTATCTGTGAGAGAGCCTGGGAAGTGGCATCTGCCTTTCTGGGCTCAGCAAAAGAAGAGTGGAGGGAGTTTTGCTAAGGAGTGATTACTTTCCATTTGAAAACTATAGCCCATATTAATTCTTGGGTTCATCCCTTTTCATATTTATTTATTTCAATCTTTAAATATATATATATATTTATTTACTTGGTTGTGCCAGGCTTTTATTACTGCATGCAAACTCTTAGTTAAGGCATGTGAACTCTTATTGCAGCATGTGGGATCTAGCTCCCTGACCAGGCTCCTCTGCACTGGGAGCACGGAGTGTTAGCCACTGGACCACCAGTGAAGTCCCTGTGATTTCATTCATAATGGCAACATTTCTTAAGGTATGACCCATAAATGACCTACATCAAAATCGCCTTCTATGATTTTGATCTATGGGCCCTGAACATTCCTCAACATTCTGGCCAGTTATGCCACAAATACAAAGCTCTGGTCATTCCTCGCTGGGCCATTCCTCAGAGTTGTGTTTATAGCGAGCAACTCGACCCAGTCCATTCTGAAGGAGATCGACCCTGAGATTTCTTTGGAAGGAATGATGCTAACACTGAAGCTCCAGTACTTTGGCCACCTCATGTGAAGAGTTGACTCACTGGAAATGACTCTGATGCTGGGAGGGATTGGGGGCAGGAGGAGAAGGGGACGACAGAGGATGAGATGGCTGGATGGCATCACCGACTCGATGGGCGTGAGTCTGAGTGAACTCTGGGAGTTGGTGATGGACAGGGAGGCCTGGTGTGCTGCAGTTCATGGGGTCTCAAAGAGTCGGACACAACTGAGTGACTGAACTGAACTGAACTCAAAGGGATGAAGCAATGTCTTCTGAGTCAAAGAGCAAATAGACTCCTCTCCTGTGACAGAACCCATGCTTGTCTGGGCATCCATCTGGGCCCTTGTTTTTTTTTTAATTTTTAAAAATATTTATTTTTGGCTGGCCTGGGTCTTTGTTGCTGCCTGGGCTCTTCTGTAGTTGGGGTGAGCAGAGGCTGCGCTCTAGTTGCGGTACGCAGGCTTCTCATTGCGGTGGCTTCTCTTGTTGCAGAGGATGGGCTCTAAGGCATAGGGTCAATAGTCTCAGAGCAGCAGATGGAATCTTCCTGGACCAGAGATGGGACCTATGTCTCCTGCACTGGCAGGTGATTCTTTACCACTGAGCCACTAGGGAAGCCCCATCCGAGCTTTCCTGCATCATCCCTGTGGGACCTGGTGGGCAAGGTAAACTGACACATAAATGATGCTCATGATGCTTGCTGTCTCTGACCTGGGAATCTCATGCCTCCTGCCAGCAGCCATGAGGTAGTAACAGGTTGATGTACAAGTCTGTAAGCAGGGTAAAATCCCAGCCTGAAAGAGTAAACTCTACCACAGACAAAGCTGACAAGGGAGTTTGACTCTCTCTGCCTGGGTGTTCTGGGAGGAGGGGTGGGGAAGCCCCTTGAGAAACCCAAAACTCGGCCCATACATGGGTTTAGGATCTGAATGTATGGTTTCTATGTAATAAAATTCTCATCTCTGGTAATTGATTCCCATGCACCTCATGGAACAACAACAAAAAAAACAACAGCAACATTTGAGTCATATTTCCACTACCCAGGATTCCCATGGGGTATAAATCAAGCCCTCCTAAAGCTGAAAGCATAGTTAAAAACATTAGGAAATAATCCATCAGAAACAAGAGCCTGCAGATACAGCAAACAGGTTTAGAGCTCCCCAAACTTGAAATAAGAGAACTACTTTCTGAAAGAGAATATAAAATTAGTATAACTAAAGGCATAAAAGAAGAAATAAAAAGAAAAGAATAGAGCTCAGTGAAGAGTAGTTATGTGTGCTCAGCTGTGCCTGACTCTTTGCAACCCCATGGACTGTATCCTGCCAGGCTCTTTATGGGATTATACTGGCAAGAACACTGGAGTGAGTTGTCATTTCCTTCTCCAGGGGGTCGTCCCAGCCCAGGGACAGAACCCATGTCTCTTGCATCTCCTGTATTGCAGGCAGATTCTTTACCGCTGAGCCACCAGGGAAGCCTTAGTAAAGAGTTGGCATATTTGAAAAAGAACTAAATGGAGTTTGTAGATGGGAAAACAGTTCTTAAGGAAGAAAAAACTCAATGGATAGGTTAAATGACAGATTAGACAGGCCTGGAAAGAGAAGTTAGTAAAGTGGAAGACAGGTTTGATGAAATTACCTAGATGTAGCACAAAAATTAAGAGCAGAGAAATATAAAAGGGAGGTAAAAGGACATGAAGAGTAGAATGGAAATGCTTAATATGCATCTAGTTAATCTTCTACAGGGAAAGAACAAACATGAGGAAGCAGCACTTAAAGAGATTTTAGAAAAATTTTCTAGAGCGTTTGAAGACATAGCAGAGTCTTCCAGTTGTTCCCTGTCATCTAAAAGTGATGGCCCTCAAAGTGAGATCCCAGAGAACAGGCAGCATCAGCGTCACCTGAGAATTTGTTAAAAGTGCAAATTCTCCCCACCATCCAAGACATACTAAGGCCGCAACTCAGAGTTTCTGAACTCTTTGAACCCCAGAATGTGCTCAGCAATCTGTGTTTTATATGACCAGGGGTCAGCAAACTCTAGCCAATGGGTCAAATCTGCACCACTGTCTGCTGTTGTAAATAAAGTTTTATTAGGATGCAGTCATGTCCATTTCTTTATGTGCGGTCTATGGCTGCTTTCATGTACACTGGCAGAGGTGAGCAGTTATGAGGAGACAAGAGTAGATGATCTGCAAAACTCTTTCCAGCAAAAAGTTTCCAATCCCTGACTTAGACAAATGATACATCTCAGTGAGTGTGGTTCCCAGAGTTTTTCTTCTATTCCTCTTAGGCGGATGCCCAAGTGATGGTAGCAATGGTCAACAGACCTGAGGGGCTTCCAAATGAAGCTCCCTGGTAGTCCAGTGGTTAAGAATCTCCTTGCTAATGCAGGGGACATGGGTTCGATCCCTGGTCTGGGAAGACTCCACATGTCTATATAGTGTATAGTGAAGTCGCTCAGTTGTGCCTGACTCTTTGCAACCCCATGGACTGAAGCCTACCAGGCTCCTCTGTCCGTGGGATTCTCCAGGCAAGAGTACTGGAGTGGGTTGCCGTTTCCTTCTCCAGGAGATCTTCCCAACCCAGGGATCGAACCCAGTCTCCCGCATTGTGGGCAGATGCTTTACCATCTGAGCCACCGGGGAAGTCTAGGGGCAACTAAGCCTGTGCGCCACAACTGAAGCCTTCCCTCTAGAGCCTATGCTCCACAACAAGAGAAGCCACTGCAATGAGACACCTGTGCACCACAGCTAGTGAGTAGCCCCCACTTGCCAACCGCAACTAGAGAAAGCCTGTGCAGCGACAGACCCAGTGCACTCATAAATAAATTTAAAAAGAATTTTTTTTAAAGGTCTCAGTTTTAAATTTACTCCTGCAAAAGCAGCCATATCGGTTTTTGGAAACAACTTAGGTGACATTAGCACATAAGAAAATAATTTTGCCATTCTGCAAGTCAGGTCACCTGGGTCCTGATTCTGGATTCACCATCCTGAAATTCTTGGCGTGTCCAACATATGCAGTTTCTCCTTGCCTGTGCCTTTACTTTTAACTTTTTTTTTTTTTTTAACCCTCCCAGCACTTCAACATATAACTTTTAATTTTAGTCCGGTTAGGGGCTTTCCAGTAGCTGGCCTAGCCGTGACTTCCACCCATGGACCAATGGTAATCAGCACAGCAGAACATAAAAAGCTGAAACTGAAGTGAACTGCGAAGCAGGGGAAAGGGGAAAATCTAATGAGAAGCAAGAGATTTGCATCAGAGAACTTCAGAAAGAGGGCCGAGGCACCTGAAGAGGGAAAGGATAGAGTTTAAAATACGAATATTGGTCAAAAATGTGTACAAGGTGCAGTTAGACACCCAGATCCTTTCCACTGTGGCTGTAGACGGGAGGTTAACTGGGGAAACAGAGGCAGAGATGTTTTGGACTTAGGGTGAGGCAAAGACAACACCAGTGAGGTGTTGTCTGAAAACAGAGAGATTAAGCGCAAGGCAACACATCAAACTGTGGGACTCTTAGCACTTTTTCTCCCCACGTGACTCTCAGAGAGCCAGCAGCTTATTTATACTTCTGGATAGTCAACTGGAAGATTCCTTAGGCAGGAGAACTTGACTTGCCCAAGAGAAAAAACAAATTTTAAAGTCTGTCCAGTGGTACAGATGAACCTATTTCCAGGGCAGGAACAGAGATGAAGATGTAGAAAACAGACATGTGGACACAGGTGGGGAAACGGAGGGTGGGGCGAACTGGGAGATTGGAATTGACATATATATATGGCCTGAGTAAAACAGCCAGCTGGTAGGAACTGACTAGAGAAAGCACAAGGAGCTCAGCTCGGTGCTCTGTGATGACCTAGAGGGCTGAGATGCAGGGGTGCAGGAGAGAGGTCTAAGAGGGAGGGGATATATATACACACATGGCAGATTCACTTCACTGTACAGCAGAAACTAATGCAACATTGTAAAGCAATTACATTCCAATAAAAAAAGCAAAACACACCCCAAACCCTAGGGTTATTGTTACTTGGAGGACATGCATTGAAAATTCTGGGTCNGAGATGCAGGGGTACAGGAGAGAGGTCTAAGAGGGAGGGGATATATATACACACATGGCAGATTCACTTCACTGTACAGCAGAAACTAATGCAACATTGTAAAGCAATTACATTCCAATAAAAAAAGCAAAACACACCCCAAACCCTAGGGTTATTGTTACTTGGAGGACATGCATTGAAAATTCTGGGTCTCTGTTCCTTCCAGTGGGCTCTCTAGTGAAGAAACCTCACAGGTACACAGAGCTTCCAGTTAGTTCTTTTAAAAAAAGTGATATTTGTACTTCCTTATTTTTTCCTGATTTTACTAGTAATACATACTTATCCCTAAAACTGTATATAATTTAGAAATGTGTAAAGTGGAAGATAATTTTCCCAATATTCCCTACTCCTCAAAGACAAATGTTATTAACCATATCTTGATATACATACAAATTTTTTTCTATTTAAATGTAACAGGTCCTGGCTTGATCCTGTAATAAGGCCAAAATAAGTGGGCTTGAAACAAAATCGATACTTCTCTCTCAGCCACCTTATAGCCTGGAAACAGTTTAGAGCTAATATTGTGGTTCACCAGGGCTGGGAACCCGGGGGCCATTGCTGCTATTGTTCCGTCATTCTCAACACGGTTTTTATCTAATGGTCTAGGACAGCTGCTCTATCTAGTTACCACATCCATACTGCAGCCAGTGAGAAGAAGAGGGAAACCGTCTTTCTCCTTTTCCTTTAAGGGCATGATCCCAAAGTTGCCTGTATTTCTTCTGCTAACATCTGTGGAGTGAAACATGACCAGGCCTATTCACAAGGGAGAGTGGGAAATGTAGTCTTAAGCTGATTTTAGCTGGGCAACGAAGCATCCAGTTAAAGTTCAGAATTTCTTTTAATAAAGGAAGAAGAGGAGAATGAATATTAAGAGAACAGCCAGCAATTTCTGCTACAGAATATATAAAACTATTAATTTAAATCATTTTAATTTCCAGAAACAAGATATGTATACATATTTAGTGTTTCTGTCTAAATTACATATGGAGTCAAGGATTACCAGAAGCTTGAGGGAAGCCTCTAGATGGAGACCAAAATGAACAAACTAAAAATTGAACTCAGACAGAACAGAGACAGACAATACAAGGAGTAGAAGAAAATATAAAAACAGAAATAACCTCTAATTAATAGCACACCCTTGACATGAGTATAGGATGCTATTTTTAAAAGGAGCAGTCAGAAATCAGGAAAGAGCATTTAGAAATTAGAAATACAATCACAGAAATAAAAATCAACAGAAAGGAAAGACAAAATTGAAAGAAAGAGCTGAAAAAATTTATTAGGAAATAGAATAATAACAGCAAAAGACAAAAAAATAAAAAACAGGAGAGAAGAGATGAGAAAATTAGACGAGCAATGTAGGAGACCCATTAACTGACCAAGTAGAATCTCCATGAAAGAAAGAAAAAAAGAATATTGTCAAAAAGATAAGATAATTTCCCAGAACTAAAGGATATGAGTATTCAGTTTCCACATACATATCTAATGCCAGTGTGGTGAACAAAAATAAAGCCTCCCACCAAAGTACATTATCATAAAATATCAGAATACTAGGCCTTCAGAGAATGGGCGTGTGTGTGAAAAGAAAACAAACAATAATAGCCCTCAAAAAGCAGGTCACCTACAAAGGAAAGGTGAGTGTGAGTGGACTGTGAGTGGACTTCCCAGTGGCAACAGTGGGAGTGAGAAAACAGTGAAGCAATGCATTCAAAGAAGTAAATGCGAAGGCTTTCTGACGAGGACTGTTCTTAGCCCGAATATCAATCAAGTCTGAGGGGAAAATAAAAGCACCTGGATACACACAGAGCCTGCAGGATTTTATCTTTTATGTGTCCTTTCCCAGGAAACTATTGGAGAACGTCCTCCGCTAACATGAATTAGTGCATGAAGCAGGAGGACAGCTTGAGATGCAGGAGGCAGAGGTCAGAAGATGGGAGAGGAAGGGAACTCTCAGGATGATGGGAGGAGAGCCAGCAGATAGCAGGTGAGGAAAGCAAGAGTCCAGGATGGAGCAGGTAGGCAAAGTGGTCTGCGAGAGAAGTTCCCTCCCAAACTGACCATTCATAGGTTCAGTAATGTCTTTCAGAGTTCAGGGAACTTTAGAAAGAAGACCAGAGGGACCAGAAGAGGGGAGAGACAGAGTTAAAATTCAAATACTATAAATTAGAGTTTGGGAAAGGATTTCTAATGAGTTGAGAGAAATCTAAGCAAATAAAAAGTGAAGGCAGTTTTTTTTTTAAAAAAAGTATAAAAATGGAACTATTGTGTATTATGTAAACACTTAATATTGACTTACCAAAAATTATCATATATTAATAACTACATTGAAAGAATGGGAGCAGGGAAAATCATATTTGTGTTGTGGGCACAAAAGAGCCAAAGCATTCTTCCCATAGTAGAAAATGAATAGTTAACATCTAAAACTAAAAAAATAATCACAAAACAGCAGGAAAAACTTATTTACCGTGGGAACTGGGACTTACTCGGGAAAATTGTGTGCCTTGTAAAGCTATTGTTAAAAAATTCACATGTATTTATTTGATTAAAAAATTAAATGGAAAGTAATTAGATTACTCATGACTATTTTCCAAATTAGATAAGGGCAAAATGGAAATAAAAAAGAGTCATTCAGGGCTTCCCTGGTGATCCAGTGGTTATGAATCCACATGTCAATGCAGGGAACACTGGTTAGATCCCTGATCTGGGAAGATTTCACAGGCCTCGGGGCAACTAGGCCCTTGCTCCGCAACCACTGGGCTCCCAGGCCTAGAGGCCAAGTTCCACAACAAGAAAAGCCAGTGCACATAGCAACAGAGACCATAAATAAACACATAAGTTAAAACAAAAACAACAGCAACAACAGTCATTTAGTGCAACAGAACCCAGACATGATAGATCCCTGCGTTGGTGAACTGGTAGATGAAAACAGAGGATTTAGCTCAACACCCATTCCAGTGTCCTATGGCGCCTTCCTGTATTTCAGAAGCTGAAAGGCTATAACGACATTTCCCAGATGTTACTGCAGCTAGGATTCTGGGTGCAGTTTTGGCGCTCCCAGTCCAATTTTGTTTCGTATTTGATTTGTGAGGTGGAAGTGAAGCTGAGCCTTTGGATGTGCTGCTTCTATTGGTGAGTGCTGTTCTGTGTATTTTTTCTGTGGTGGCTTCAGGGTCCAGGAGGTGGCCCGTGTTGTGACTGCCCTCCAATTCAGCAGGTGGCTTCCAGATTTTAGAAAAAGCAGTGGCTCTTTTGTTGGCCTGGTTCTGGCAGCATGTGTCTCCAGGTCACTTCTGACCTTTTCCACCCAGAGTCTGCTTCCTCAGCCCTCCACACAAGTCCTTAAGCCGTTTTATACCCTATAGTAAATCCTTCTGTACTTTACCTAGGATGACTTCTGTTCTTTGAAACTGAAAAAGCAAGAAATATAAAGTAAAAGCATGACAAACAGTACAAAACAAGACAGAAGAAATAAATCCAATCATAATGAGTGAATCAAACTAACCTCTAGCTAATAGAGATATATTCTCATTATATTTTCTAAAAAAACAATCTATGAGACACAGGAAAAGTAGAGTGAAATACTATACAGGAATTAAAACAAATGAATCAATACAAACGAATTTCAAAAGCAATGGTAAATGAAAAAAAGCTGCCAAAGTTTATTTAGCATGATGTAGCTTTCTTGTAAAAATAGAAAAATAAAACTTGGTATTCCATATGCAGTTGGTGGATTCATATGTCGTATATAATAAAAATGTAAAAACATTAATGTGAATGACAGGTACCAACTTGAGCCCAGTGACCACCTCTAGGGAGGAGGGAGAAAGAATAAGGGTGGGGTTTTAGATCTGCCTGATTTTCTATTTCTTTAATAAATACCAAGTAAATGAAGCAAAATGTTTTGATACATTTAACCTTGATAAGGGAGGGCGTGGGTGGCGCTAAGATCATTTTCTGCAATCTTCTGCGTGTCCCTGATAGTTACTAGCTTACAAAAGGCAGAGACACACTCTCGGAGGCGTCCAGGACATCTTTACACATATCAACATCTCTACGGAGAGGAACTTCGGGGGCTGCAGGAGAGGGAGAAAACCAATGAGGCTGACTGACTAGACTGGAGCTGGAGTCCGAAACAGCCCACGGATGCTCATAAAGAGCCTGGAAAAGGGGCCGGGGCNAACTGTGACATAACCATTAGCTACAACATAGGTACCAATAAATTCAAAGTGAGTTCAAATGGAATTCAGTTAATGTGATAAATGCTGTTTTGCTGAACTGAGTTGAGGCTTTCAGTGTGAATCTCATGTTAAACCCTATAGTTCAGATTATCTGGAGTTTAGCAAGCCTGACCAACTGTGCCTTATATGATAATTCAATTCAGCCACCACTTTTCTCTGTTCTAATTACTATAAAATTATGTCATTTTGTTCTTCACCTTGTACAGGACATATTTACATGTTAATTCTGCCTATGTTCTTTTCTACTGTCTACCAATTGCAAGTAAAATAATGAATGCTACTTGACTCCGCTGTGTTCATAAACACAAAGGCAAATGATAACTCTGAATTTGCCTAGTAATTTTTGCTTATTTACATTTTTAGGAATAACTTTCATAATGAAATTACAAAGCTGAAGTACTTTTCTTAGAGAATTCTTTGAGCATATGTCTAAAATTCCAAGGATCCAAAGATCTCAGATGGAAAAGAATCTGTCCTGTTCAGTAGATTATCGATAACCTGATGGCACATATACTGATTTTCCATCACCAGCCCATGGCAGTCATGCTTATAGATGGAACAGACATTGCTGATCAACCTAGGTATTCTTTCCTTCCTGAGTCTGTGCTGGGCTTTGAGTCTTTCTCCTTATAATCAGAGTTGGAGCCAAATCCTAATTGTTGGTGGGATAGATTAGATTATGGAGAATTTTCCACTCTAGCTTTAGGGGTGCAGCCTTATCAGGAAGCAGTGGATAATTTTTGAGAAGAGAATGCTAGGAGGATCAGTTTAGTGATGATGGTAAAGAGAAGGAAGAAAGCAGAGGCAGATAGGCCTGGGAAGAGGCTGTTCCTTTGTTCATTCATTAATTTGTCAGTACTTGATTGCCCAGTGGGGAGATGTTAGGGTGGAGTGAAAGGTGGGGGGAGGTGAAGATGTGATGCCTCCCTTCAGAGATCTTATTAATTTGTTTAGCAAACACCTTTTGAGTCTCTTGTGTGTGCAGGAGGGGGTGTGGGGTAGGATGGACCCTGGGGATACAGTAGTACAGTGCATGTGTGTGAAGTCGCTCAGTCGTGTCCGACTCTCTGCAACTNGTGGGGGGAGGTGAAGATGTGGTGCCTCCCTTCAGAGATCTTATTAATTTGTTTAGCAAACACCTTTTGAGTCTCTTGTGTGTGCAGGAGGGGGTGTGGGGTAGGATGGACCCTGGGGATACAGTAGTACAGTGCATGTGTGTGAAGTCGCTCAGTCGTGTCCGACTCTCTGCAACTTCATGGACTGTAGCCTGCCAGGCTCCTCTGTCCATAGAATTCTCCAGGCAAGAATACTGGAGTGGGTTGCCATTTCCTTCTCCAGACAGTAATACGGTAGTGTCTCCTAATAGATTGTAGGGATGCTATGGAAGACAAAGATTAATGGGGAAGACATTCATTTGACAAGTAAGGGCACATTTTGATGAATATTACGAAAGGGGAACAGCTGGGAGGGTATGGTAGAGAGTCCTCACCTCTTCCAGTGTCATAAAGAATTAATGGGAGTGGGGAAGGTGTATGAGGGTATATACTTGTGTGTTGAAGGAGGCAGAATGTTTTAGGCATAGGGACAGAGGTGCAGCAAGGGAATGAAGAGGGTAATTTGAGATGAGGCATTCTCGGGGATTTGGGACTTGATCCCAAGGACAATGGAAAGGCACTAAAGGGGTTGTACCAGGAGAGATTTACGTTTTAAAAGAATGATTGTAACTCCTGAATGTAGGATAGATCAGAGGATGAGGTCACAGGGAAATGGTTTAGAGCCTTGGAGGTGTGATGGTGGCAGTGAGGTGAACAGGTTGATTCTTAGAAGGCAGAAAGGACCAGAATGGTGAATGGATGAGGGAGCTGAGGGAGAGGGAGGACTCGAGAATGATCTCCAGCTTTCAGAGCTGAGCCATTTCAGGGTGTCCTCTGTTGAGAGGGGCTTCCCTGGTGGCTAAGATGGTAAAGAGTTCACGTGCAATTCAGGAGACCTGGGTTCGATCCCTGGGTCACGAAGATCCCCCTGGAGAAGGGAATATCTACTCACTCCAGTATCCTTGCCTGGAGAATTCCATGGACTGAGGAGCCTGGCAGGCTACAGTCTTTGAGGTCACAAAAAGTGGGACCAACTGAGCAACTAACACTTCCACTTCACTTCTGTTAAGAGACAGAGTGCTGGCAGGAGCAAGTCAGGAGCAGACTCGGTGTCAGGAGATGCTGAGTTTGAGGTGCGCATGAGGCACTTAAGTAGAGGTGGTTCAGCAGACAGTTGTCCATGAGCTTCTGGAGCTCAAGAAGGAAGTCTTAGCTGGGGCGGGTCTCTTTGGTGGGTAGGAGCAGGAATAGGTTCTGCTGCCTAGGAAGACTTTCTAGAACGGATCTTATAGATTGGTGGCCTGAATTGTAATTTGGCTGTGTGATTTTTTTATTTTTTAATTTCTTTAGTGTGAGGCCCCCCATTTTTTTTTTTAAATTAGGGCCAACAGCGAATATTGAGATTTTTACATTAAAATCTGGACTCTGGCCTCTTTTGGAAAATGAGATTATCTAACAACGCTTACTGTCCATTTCTGCATGACCGCTGAATGGCAGCTGCGCTCCTTAGACAAGGCATGGACATGCTCTTCATTCTGCCACAGACTTCCTCACTCCCTGTGGTTTCCTCACAAGTGATTCTAGCCTGCTTCGCTTATTTGCCTTCCATACTTGGCACCCCTAGCTCTTGAGTTTGTAACCTCTGCTGCAGAATGAAACATGCAAGGGGCCTAGGAGATGTCCAAGGAGCTGCACCGTTTAACGGAGAGGTAAAGGAGGAAGGGAGGAGAAGGGGTGACGGAGGATGAGATGGTTGGGTGGCACCATTGACTCAGTGGACACGGGTGTGAGTAAACCCTGGGAGATGGTGAAAGACAGGGAAGCCTGGCATGCCATAGTCCACGGGGTCTCAAAGTCAGACAAGACTGAACGACAGCAGAGGAGGATGGGCCCGCAAAGATGACTGAAGAGTAGACAGACAGGTAGGGGAAAAACCAGGAGGATTATGGTTCAGAGAAGGGAAGGCGGACCAGCCGAGCCCGGTGCTGCTGGCTAGTCTGCTGTGATAAAGACCCAGCCTCTGGTCTAGTCGTTTGGAGGTTGTTGGTGACCTTGGTGAGAGCCACCACATCTACAGCATACTGGCTGGAAGGGAACTTGGGAGGCATTGAGGGCTTGAATGAAGGAAGCAGGAAAGGGTTGGGAACCTGCTTAAGAAGTCTGGCTTTGAAGGACAACTGGTAGTGTTGAGAAGCCACAGGATAAATGCCACATAACCTGGAATGTTAATTTTGCCTATTTGGGAGGAACTGTCACTTTCTTGAGCTTTCCAAGTGGTGCATGGTAAAGAGTCTGCCTGCCAGTGCAGGACATGCAAGTGATGTGGGCTTAGTCCCTGGGTCAGGAAGATCCCCTGGAGTAGGAAGTGGCAACCCACTTTAGTATTCTTGCCTAGAAAATTCCATGGTCAGAAGAGCCTGGTGGGCTGCAGTCCTTGGGGTTGCAGAAAGTCAGACATGACTGGGTATGTGTGCACATCACTTTTGTATTAAAACAGGCAATAGGTGTGGTATAGTGAGGCCTCTGAGAGAGGAACAGAGAGGAGAGGATGAAGATTAGATGTGGTTTGACTAGGGAGTGTTATCGCTTTGCCAGGCATTGTGCTGATCACTTTCCATTCATTGTCTCATGTAGTTCTCACAGGAGCCCTATGGACTGTGTGGTCTACAGTGTTCCTCATTTTGTGGGAGGTTTCATGGCCAGTAAGAGGCAGCTCTAGGGTTTCATTATGGTTGTCATACCGAATGTCTATACGCTCAACTGCTTTTCTCCCGCACTAAGATTTCCAGTTGTACTAGCAGCATTTGCTGAAAACTGCTCTCCACTGAACTGCTGTGACACTTTGGTCAAAAGTCAATTGGCCATATATGTGTGGGTCTGTTTTTGGACTCTCTCCTGTTTCTGCTGAGAAATCCAGCGCACTGTCTGGATCATGATAACTTTATAATCAGTCTCAAAATGAGGTAACTTAAGTCTTCTGTCTTTACTGTTCTTAAAAATTGCTTTGGCCACTCTAGCTCATTCACTCATCCATAAATTTTAGAATTGTCATGTCAGTTTCTGTGAAGAGGCCTGCTGGGATTTTTGGGGGGTGGGGTTGTGTTGACTCTTGAAAAGACTTTTTCCAAAAGGAACTGGTGAGACTTAGATCTCATTTCTTAGAGACATTAGAGGAAATTCCACTAAAATATGAGACAAAAAAAAAAAAAAAAGATGACCAACCTTTACTGTATAGCACAGGGAACTCTGTCCAATATTCTATAATATCCTAAATGGGAGGGGAATTTGAAAAAGAATCTATATATATATTTATAAATCAATCACTTTGCTATACATCTAAATCAAGCACAACATTGTAAATCAACGATAGTCCAATATAAAATAAAAATTCTTTAGACTTTTTAAAAAGTTGAAAAAAAAAAAGTTGCTAACTCAAGGTACCAGGTGAGGTAAAAAAATGAATGGAGGGATCAGGAATGAGGTGGTAAATGGTCACTGATCTCAGGCCAGAGTGGAGGATAACAGGGTACAGTGAGGACTTGGGGAAGCTGGAGAACCCAAGCCCTGTCTGAACTCCATGCCACACCTCGCAGCTCCATGCTTTGTTGCCAGGCAAGAGTATGGGTTCAGTGTTTGTCAGATCTTTCAATCAAGAGAAGGTGGAAATCCAGATTTTTGTGCCGCCTTGCAGTGTTTTAAAATTTAAAACATCGAGTGGGTCAGTACCATGTGGATCGAACAGGACTGTCTAGGCTAACCATGGCCTATAGCCTGATGGTCCAAGACCTCTGTCTCAGGCTACTTATTCTTTGATCCTCATTTTCCTTATCAGTAAGCATGATGGTATTGGAGACCATCTCTAAGGTTCTTTCTAGCTCACTGGTTCTCAATTTCAAAAGAGGAGGGCATCAGAATTACTCAGTAGTTTAGGAGGTAGCTGAAGATATCAGCACTAATGATGTTTGGAGCAGTTGTCCCAGACCTTTACACACCACTGTCACATCTGTTCTCTGACTTAATCCTTCCATCATCTTTGTGAAGTAGGCAGCAAAGTGATTTGTGCAACCACATGGGAATGCCAGGTTACGAAGTCAAGTCTTCCCATTCCAAATCCAGCGCTCCTTTTTTTAATGTGGTGCAGGCATCTCTGAAAACTCTAGAAATGGACATTTTGGTAGAGCCAGCAGATACAGGAGATGTGGGGAGGGACTCCAGTTCGTCTAAAGGCAGATCTCTAGCTAGATCCAGAGCTCAGCTTGGTTGAAGTGTCAAGGCTTTTGGGTAAGAGTTTAAGCCCTTGTGAGAGCTCCCTGAAGGTAGAGACTTTGGCACATGTTCATCTTAGTAAGCTGGTGCCTGACACTGTACCCAACACACAGTTTACCATTTGTATGTAAGTGAGTAAGTGGATGGGTTGATGGAAGAAGGAATCAAAAGCTTTAGATCAAGGGGGCTGAGAATTTTATCTAGAGAATCTCAAGGACAGAGTCGAATGTTTCCGGTTGAGAATGTTAAAATCAAAAGCTGAGACTTTATACTGATAACTTAGCTGATAGATGGGAAAAGCTCACCATGGCCTCCCTCTCGTATTTGACTCTCAGATCTGGGTTTTGATTAATAGATTATTACCATTTCCCTGTGCCATGTTTTTGAAAAATCAAGTACTGGGGGTGTAAGGAAGCTAAGGCTGCCAAAGGATTTTATATGATATGCCTTTATAACCTCCAGACAGATACAAGCCCTTATCTTTGGAGATACCTATTGAAATATGGAATGCTAGGCTGTCTGGCTTTCAGTGGACTGTAATGGGTGATGAAGGAGATAAAGATGAATCAAGGTTGGATGTAAGGTGATTGTTGTTGGAACTGGAAGATGAAGAGATGGGGTTTCATTATACTCATCTCTATTTTGTATGTATTTGAAAGTTTTCATAATAAATGTAAAAACAAAAAACTAGAGCTTGCCATGGGCTCAGCGAAGTTTTTGGTCACTTTTCCCTGAGCTTGTGAATAGTGTGATCATTGAGGAAGAAATGGGTCAAAGGAGAGGAACATGGCAGTAATAAGAATGTGGGTTTTGAGTCTGCCATAGCTCAGGCTTCTCCAACTGTGTGACCTTGGGCAGGTCTCTTACCTTCCCTAAGTCTGAGTTTCCAGGGTTGTAAAAGCAGAATCACTTGGTCTCCCTTGGTGGTTGTTGAGAGGGTGAGGGATAAAGTGGGCATAGCATCTGAGGACAGCCTCTGGCCCATCTTAGGGGCTCATATCTGGTAGTTTTTATGATTATTAGGCGAAGACAGAGAAAGTAACGAAAGGGTAAAACTCTACTTCAGGGTTCCCAGCTACCCACTTCTTCCCTACATGAATTACAAGTGCCAAGGGTTATATAACCACAGAGGTAATTTATTGTTTTAGAAACAGAACTCTCAAAGATCAAATTGGACCACTCTGGGATTTACAAGGACCGTAACCAGTTTACTGCCTTTTGAAAAATGAAGCAAGAAAGAACTTACAGAAGAAAAGCATATTAAAACAGTGGGACACCATGTTATACCTGCTGAATTGGCCCCCTCCTTTCCTCTAATTAAGGATAATATCCCATGTTAGTGAGTTTTTGGCCAAACAGTTTTCTCACATATACATTGCTATACCCTCTGGGAAAACATTTTGGCAATGTGTATTGAGAGCCATTTAAAAGCTCAAACCCAAGACTTAGTAATCACTCTTTGAAATGTATTCTAAGTCAGTAATGCGGAAGAAGAAATGTTATGTAGCCATTTAAAATGCTTATATAATACCATAGAAAAAGAGTTGTGATGCAAGCTTGTAGACTTGTGCCTGTGTTGTGATCACCACTGTGCAGTGTTTGTTTTTGTTTTTAAATTTGGGCTATGCTGGGTCTTTGTTGGGGCATGCAGGCTTTTTTTAGTTATAGTGTGGGCTCAGTTGCCCTGCAGTATGTGGGATCTTAGTTTCCCGATCCGGGATTGAACCCCTGTCCTCTGCACTGGAAGGAGGATCCTTAACCACTGGACCACCAGGGAAGTCCCAGTGCAGTTATTACACCTAAAAGTAAGTGGAGACTGGAAAAGAGCATGGAGAAGGGAAGATAGTATGTTAGAATCATGGGCAGTGGCTTACTTTCTTTTTTTTTTTTAAGAAATTTCTTTTATTGCTGTTAAAGATTGCGCCTACATGCGCCGCCTCCCCCTTTCCCCCACAACACACACACACATGCACTCAAAGACTGTGCAAGAAAGTCTTTGAGTCATGCCTGGGACACGACACGGATAAATTCTTTCCCCAAAATAGACAAATCAAAACCCAGAAAACCCCGGAAACTGGAAGGTTTTAAGTAGAGAAGAAATTGAAACCAGGGCTTTCGCTCTTGAACCACGTTGCTGCATAACACTGTACTTTGATGCTTCTTTCAGATCTTTGCTGTCATGTCTCAACAGCTTTGAAATCTCTCTGTCCCCAGGTTCAGTTTCAGAAGCTTCAGCAGCTGCGCCTTACCCAGTACCACGGAGGATCCTTGCCCAACGTGAGCCAGCTGCGGAACAGTGCCCCAGAGTTCCAGGTACCAGAGATGCTTACTTCCTTCACACCTCATGAGATCTCAGCTCCCTGGCCAGGGATCGAACCCAGGCCCTCAGCAGTGAAAGCAGAGTCCTAACTACTGGGCCACCAGGGAATTCCCAATACTTACTATACTTTCTTTGAACTGAGTGGAGTATTAAAGAGGCAGAACTTTTCCTTGAAAAGATTAGATATCAAAGGAGAAAGTTCAGTAGTGTTCTGGGAACTCCATTATTATTAGTTTCACAAATGGTCCAATGTAGCACTGTCCAGTGGAAATACACTGTGAGCTACATACGTCATTTAAACATTCCTTCATTTAAACCATGTTAAAGAGAAAGAAATCAGTGTAATTAATTTTAATATTGCTTAAATAATTTCAATAATTATTTGACCCAGTGGATCCAGAATAATATTATTTCAACATATAATCAGTATTAAAAAATTAATGAGATATTTCCTCTTCTTTTTTTGAATGAAGTCTTTGAAATCTCATGTGTATTTTGCACTTAAAGCACATCTTAATTTGTACCAGTTATGTTTCACCACCTTCACGTGACTGGCTTCTACCATACTGCACAGGACAAATCTATGGCACAGATAAATGGTCAATATTTTGTTTAGAGGAGTAGTGTCATAGAGCGCTTTAATCATTCATGTTATTGAAAAGCCTTATTCAAAACAATGTGGAATCAGTGATTTAGACAATGGTATAAGATATTGTTGTTGAAATCTGAATTAGATTTAGGTATCCTAGTCTCTGAAAAATTAGGAGTCTAACATTTTCGTTAATACAATTTAAGATTAAGTGTTAAATCTGGGATATAAACTTTAAAATGAGGTATAACTGTATTCATTTGGATGCCTCCCCATTTTAAAAGTACTATCTTCTTTCTCTGTGGTGAAATCTGGTTCACTTGTTTGATGATGTCTCATAAAGCAGAAGTAATATTATTTAAATGGAGACTTCCATTTGAGAGTGCTGATAGAGACTCTTAAGTAAAAGGCGGGTAGAAAATGTACTCTGTGAACTGGTTTGTGCCTTAGTACACTGGAATCTTGTTTTTAGTATAATGACTTTGGAATCTCACCATGATGCTGCCTGCATTAGAAATCCACTTCTAGCAGTCAAACTATCTTACATCTTGGCCTATTGGGTCATTCAGTATCCAAATAAAGTAGATCTCTACTTTATGCTGGAGTTCGTACTTCAGAAAATAGGACATCGCCAAGGGGTACTGGGTTTGAGATTCCAGTTTTGTGGTACTTTCCTATCAGCCTTGGAGAAATACAGAATGAACTGTAGTGTCCCTCCACTGGTATATTGGATGGGATAAAGTGACAGGCCCTGGGCTCCCCAGGATTCTTTGAGTAATTTCTAAACTTTGACGCAATTGCAAACTTACAGAAAAGTTGGGAGTACAGTGAAAATAGCTATATTTTTCCCCGTGAGAATAAGTTGCTGATCTCATGCTCTGTCAGCCCCAAATACTTGACCGTGTATATTTCCCACCATCAAGGCTATTGTTCTACATGAGCTGAGTAGATCCATGAAATCAGGAAATTAACAGTGATGTGTTACTACCATTTGACAAGCTGGGGCACCTTCAGGGTGGTATGGCTGTGGACACATTATTAATATTTGATGCTGAGACCCCATTCAGGTTTCCCCTAGATGTCCTGTTACTGTTCCTGACAGCAAAAGGATCAAGTTCAGAGCGCATACATTGTCTTAAGCCCCTTCTGGACAGCTTTTCCAGTTTTTATTTTGACATTAAAAAACTCATTTTCAAATTGTGTGACCTGGCCACTTCTGAAGGTTGCAAGCCAGTTCTTTTGCAGAATATCCCTCGATTGGGGTTTGTCTGATGTTTCTTCAAGATTAGATTTAGATTATGTGTCTTTGGCAGGAATAGCCAAAGTTGATTTTAATTTTGTATCCAGTGAAGTGGGTGATTTTTCATTTGCATGATGTTCACTTTTATCACTTAATTCAGGTGGTGTTTGTCAGTCTTCTCCACTCTAAAGTTACTCTTCTTTATAATTAATATGTATTTTGTGAGGAGGTAATTTATCTGGATTCTCATCAAACTTTCAATGTATACATTTATTTATTTTACACATTTATATGGTTTAGTGATTTCTTATATTATCCGATGGGTTGTAATCTCTAACTATTATTAGTATTTTGGTCCTCACATTTTCCCTGATTAGGCTGATAGGATCCCCTTCCCAAGAGTCTTGTCAAACTGAGAAAAAAAGGGAATCCCAGAACCATAAATTATTTTTTAAGCAGATAGTCTTAGAGTTTAATTTATATACAGTTCAAGTACCAAGGGGGAATTGATCTCTAGTTGCCACGTGTGGGCTTCTCATTGCAGTGGCTTCTCTTGTGTGTACAGTGTCTAGAGCTTCTGGGCTTATGCTGTATGTGGGCTCAGTAGTTTGGGCTCTCCGGCTCTCTGGCTCTGGAGCACGGGCTCAGTAGTTGTGGCATATGGGCTTAGTTGCTCTGAGGCACATGGGATCTTCTCAGATCAGGGATTGAACCTGTGTCTCCCACGTTGGCAGGCAGATCCTTTAGCACTGAGTCACTAGGGAAGCCCTGACCTCTCTCTGATTCACAGTTTCACATTGTATAATTGCCACCACAGTCCAAGTTAAGAACAGTTTCATCCTCCTGCAAAAGTTCCCTTAACACCCCTTTGTAATCTATTTCCATCCCCACCTCCTGCCTCTGGAACCACTGACCTGCAGCTGCTGCTGCTAAGTGAACTCCAAATGGGATCAGAAGCAGAATTTGTTGACATAGAAATTGCATTTGAGACTCACTCACCCCTATTGTAGCATATATGTGTATCTTAGAGCTGCCATAACAAAATACCACCAACTGGGTGGCTTACATTTTAGACAACAGAAATGGATTCTGTCACAGTTCTGAGGCTGGAAGTCTGAAATCAAGTTCATAAGGCTATACTCTCTGGGGACTCCAGGGAAGAATCTATCTCCTCGTCTCTCCTGAGCTTCTCTTGGCTGCCGCCAGGCCTTGGTGTCCCTTGGCTTGCATGCTGTCACTGCCCTCTCGGTCTCTATTCCATATGACCGCTGCTGTTTGCCTGTGTTCGAATACCCCCTTCCTTCTCTTATAAAGACACCACCCTAATCCAGTATAACCCCATCCTAACATGTTTACATCTGCAAATATTCTCTTCCCAAATAAAGTCACATTCACAGGTACTTGGGATTATGACTTGAACAAGTCTTCTTGGAGGAACATGATTCAACCCACTACATTGCAATTATCAGTTGCTGTTTAGTCGCTGAGTTGTGTCCATGTGTCTTTTGTGATCCCACGGACTGTAGCCCACCAGTCTCCTCTATCCATGGGATTTCTCAAGCAAGAGTACTGGAGTGGATTGCCATTTCCTTCTCAAGGGGATGGTCCCAACTCAGGGATCGAGCCCAAGTACCCTGCATTGGCAGGCGGATTCTTTACCACTGAGCCACCAGGGGAGCCCAGTTATCAGTAGTTGGTTCTTTCTGTTGCTGAGTAGTATTCCACTGGAGGGAGAGACTATAATTTGTTTATCCATTCATCACTTGGTGAGCACTTGGATGGTTTCCACCTTGAGGCAGTTGTGAGTGAAAATATTCACTTTCAGTTTTTGTGTAAACACCTAGTAGCGGAACTTTTGGATCAAACGTAAGTGTATATTTACCTTGGTGAAAGACTGCCAAACTACTGTACAGAGTGGCTATACCATTTCACATTCCTGCCAGCAAAGTTCCAGAGACTCTGCACTCTCTCCAGCCTTTGGTATTTCAGTTTATTTTTTTTTTAAATTATGATTTAGAAAGCACAACATAAAGTTTATCATCGTCACCATTTTAAAGTGTGCAGTTGAGTAGTGTTGAACATACACACATTGTTGTGCAGCCGATCTCCTGAACATTTCCATCTTATAAAACTGAAACTCCATACCCATTAAACAGCAACTCTATTCCTTCATTCTCCAGCCTCTGGCAACCACTGTTCTACTTCTGTCTCTGTGACTCTGACCACTCTAGGTACATTATATAAGTGAAGTCATATAATACTTGTCTTTTTGTGACTAGCTCATTTAGCATAGTCCCCTTGAGGCTCGTTCATATTGCAGCATGTGACAGGATTTCCTTCCTGTTGAAGGCTGGATAATACTTCATTGTATATATATGCCACATTTGTTTATCCATTCATCTACTGATGGACACTTGGGCTGCTTCTACATCTTGGCTATTATGAATAGTGCTACTATGAACATGGATATGCAGATACCTCTGTGGGATCCTGCTTTGAATTCTTTCTGAGGCATAGCCAGAAGTGGGATTGCTGAGTCACATGGTAATCCCATCTTTAACGGTTTGAGGAGCCCCCATACTGTCTTCCAAAATGCTATAGCATTTTGCATTCCTGCCAACAGTGTACAAAGGTTCCAATTTCTCCACATTGTTGTTACTATTTGCTGGTTTTGTTTAATTTTTTTTTTTTTGGATAGTAGTCATCCTAGTGGTTGTGAGGTGGTAGCGTATCAGTTTTTAAAAGTTGGTCATTCTAGTCCATGTGTAGTGGTATCTCATTGTGGTTTTAATTTGCATTTTTCTAATGACTTAGGAGGGCATGGCAACCTACTCCAGTATTCTTGCCTAGGAAATCCCATAGACAAAGAAGCCTGGCAGGCTATAGTCCATGGGATTGCAAAGAGTCAGACACGACTGAAGTGACCTAGCATGCACAATACGCAATGACTTATGATACTGAGCATCTTTTTGCACGCTTATTGCCATTCTTATCTCTTCTTTGAAGAAGTGTCTGTTTAAATTTTTTGCCCAGTTTTAAAAAGGAGTTCTTCTTATTATTAGTTAGAGTTCCTTATTTATTTTGGATAACTTTTCTTCAGTAGATATGTATTTGACAGATAGTTTGTTCTGATCTATGGGTTATCTTTTAATTTCTTAAAGTTTTGAAGAGCATAAGTTTTACATTTTGATGAGGTCCAATTTATCAAAATTTGTTCTTTTATGATTTATCTTTCATATTTTCTCTAAGACTTCTTTGTTTAATTCAAGGTCAGAAAGATTTTTTTCCCTATGTGTTCTTCAGAAGTTTTATTGTTTTAGGTTTTATACTTCAGTAATTTCAAGTTAATTTTTTTAATGTGATGCAGAGTAGGTTGGGGGGCTCTTTTCGCATATGGATGTTGAATTGTTGAGCATCATTTGTTGAGAAGACTTTCCTTTCCCTACTGAATTGCCTTGGCACCTTTTAATATTTTTATTTACTTACTTATTTGACTGTACTGGATCTTAGTTGCAGCACTCGAGATCTCCCGTCTTCCTTGCAGCATGCAGGATCTTTAGTTGGGTCATGTGAACTCTTAGTTGTGGCATGTGGGATCTAGTTCCCTGGCCAGGGATCAAACTTGGGGCCCTGCATTGGGAGTGCAGAGTCTGAGCCCCTGGACCACCAGGGAAGTCCCACTTTGGCTCCTTTGTTGAAAATCAATTGACCGTATATGTGTGGGTCTGTTTTTGGACTCTCTCTTCTGTTCCACTGGTCTCTATGCCCATAATTTCACTAATATCACACTGTTTTGATTGCTGTACCTTTACAAGAAAACTTGAAATCAGGTAACAGGAGTCCTTTAGCTTTGGTCTTTTTCAAAATTTTTTTTGCTTATTTTAGTTCCTTTGTTTATCCATAGAATTTTTGATTCAGCTTATTGACTTTTACAGAAAGGTCTGCTGGGATTTTAAATGGAATTTCACTGAACCTATAATGATGGTGAATCTAAAACTGATGTTTTAATACTGAGCCTTCTAATCCATGGACATGGGACAGAAGCAGAGGTTCTTGAGTCAGGTATTATTTAAACACAGTCCATTTCCTTTTTGTTTATAGATCCTTTGGAGTTTACAGAATGTTTTCACTTCTACCGTTCTACTTGATCTTTAATACATTATTTGGTAAGCATGCTGCTGCTGCTGCCGCTAAGCCGCTTCAGTTGTGTCCGACTCTGTGCGACCCCATAGATGGCAGCCCACCAGGCTCCTCTGTCCCTGGGATTCTCCAGGCAAGAACACTGGAGTGGGTTGCCATTTCCTTCTCCAGTGCATGAAAATGAAAAGTTAAAGTGAAGTCGCTCAGTCGTGTCAGACTCCTAGTGACCCCATGGACTGCAGCCTACCAGGCTCTTCCGCCCATGGGATTTTCCAGGCAAGAGTACTGGAGTGGGTTGCCATTGCCTTCTCCAGTTGGTAAGCATAGTACTGTGTTAGTATTGGTTAAAGACTGATTTTCTATTCTAATGGAGGATCTGAAAGTATACTCTTCATCTAACCCATTGGGCTCTTGTTCGGAGAACACAAACTTACCTGATGAGTAAACCAAAGTAAGCTTTTCAGGCTATATATTCTGATAGTCCTTAGCAAGAGGCAAGTCATCAGTCAGGAATGGTTAGGGTCACAGCCCTCCTGTTTCTGGGCAGGGCCTGGCTTGTGTACATGGAAGGCAGAGAGAGGAACTGAGTGTTATCCTCTCTCTGAGGGTCAGGGGAGGGCCAGCTGGTCTCTGGCGTGTTTCAGCCCGCATGACAGCCAGGGCTCCTGTTGACTGTGCAGCCTGCACAGGCAGCTACAGAGAGAGACAGAGGGCATCTATTTGTACAGCACTCTCTGGGTGCAGCTCTGTCCTTTCCTAACCTTCACGTAACTCATCGAGTTCTTTCAAACTGTATCACTGAAAACTAATCACACGTTTGACATTTCTGACTTCATTTAAAAAAAGTTGGGTCATCTTGTTTGTAACTGAGAGTTTTTAAGATCTAACTAATTTAGGAAACAGTCTGATGGGAGAAAACCCTGTTTCAGGCAGCAAGATGTGGGCCAGATGTAGAACCTGGTTTTTCTGAGACCCACTCCCAATACACAGGGGTATAGTGAAACCCAGAGTTCCTGTAGCAAGTATGTAGGAGAAGCCGAAATTACAAATCCTGGTTCGATTTTAATGGCTTTCCATTGATGCATTTCCTTTAAAATTTTTATAAGATTCTTTCAGAAATGATTGACAGAAGATTTGTTGGTTGAATTCAAACAAGGAGACTTAAGTAGCAGCATGAACCTTAAAATGCTACTAATAATAGCCAACATTTGTTGAGTGTGGGCTGTGTGCCAGACACTGCATTAAGCTCACTACAAAGATTATTTCATTTTCACAAAAACTGATTGGAGTTGGTATATGTCTTTGGTAGTTGTCAAAGCATTCTTTGAGTTGTATGTGATAAAATAACATAGCAACAAATTACAGTTCTGAGACAGGAAGAACTTATATTTATCACTTTTGACTTCCTTTTTTTCCCCCCTGTGCTCTTCCCACTCTCCCCGCTCTGCCAAGGCCTGTGCTGCCCAGTACGGTAGCTGCTGCTGTGCTGTCTGTGCTTAGTCGCTCAGTCGTGTCCAGCTCTTTGCGACCCCATGGACTATAACCCACCAGGCTCCTCTGGCCATGGGGAGTCTCCAGGCAAGGATACTGGAGTGGATTACCATGTCCTTCTCCAGGGGATCTTCCCAGCCCAGGTATCGAACCCACGTCTCCTGCATTGCAGGCAGATTCTTTACCATCTGAGCCACCAGGGAAGCCCAAGAATACTGGAGTGGGNGGAGTCTCCAGGCAAGGATACTGGAGTGGATTACCATGTCCTTCTCCAGGGGATCTTCCCAGCCCAGGTATCGAACCCACGTCTCCTGCATTGCAGGCAGATTCTTTACCATCTGAGCCACCAGGGAAGCCCAAGAATACTGGAGTGGGTAGTCTATCCCTTCTCCAAGGGATCTTCCTGACCCAGGTATTGAACTGGGGACTCCTGCATTACAGGCGGATTCTTTACCAGCTGAGCTACCAGGGAAGCCCATGGTAGTCACTAGCCATATTTGAATCTTTAATTAAGATGAAATAAAATAAAACACAATGGAAGATTCACTTTCTCAGTCATACAAGCCATCCTTCAAGTCTCAGTAGGCGCACGTGGGGGTGGCTGCTCCTGTGATCGGCACTGCCTAGGTTAAGGCTGCATGTGCCTCTAAACACCCAGTGCTTTTGGATGATCTGTGCTCCCTCCTTTCCTTTGTCAGCCAGTCAGGTCACTGTGTCTTGGCTAAACTGCTTGTTTGGATTATAAGAAAAGTGTTCTGGGGGAATTCTCAGTGGTTAGGACCCCACGCTTTCACTCCCGAGGGCCCAGTTCCTTTCCTGGTTGGGAAACTAAGATCCTGCAAGCCAGTCATGTGGCCAAGTAAATAAATATATAGATATATTCTGATTAAATTTATATAAAAAATTTTTGAATGGACCTAGATATTATTATACTAAGTAGAAGTAAGTCAGAGAAAGAAAAATACCATATGATATCACTTATATGTGGAATCTAAAATATGATACAAATGAACTTATTTACAAAACAGAAACAGACTCCCAGGCTTAGAAAACAAACTTATGGTTACTAATGGGGAGAAGGAGTAGGGGAGAGATAAATTAAGAGTGTGGGATTAACATATACAAACTACTGTATATAAAATAGATAAACAACAAAGTCCTACTGTATAGCACAGGGAACTTTTATTCAGTATCCCCTAATAAACCATAAAGGAGAAGAATATGAGAAAAATGCACATATGTATAACTGAATCATTTTACTGCCCACCAGAAACTTAACACATTGTAAATCAACTGTATTTCAATTAAAAAAAACAAAAAATGTTAACTTCCACTTCACTACTCTGAGGCACATGCATTTTGAAAGAGGGTGCCTGAAAAAATCACACATCTCCAGTTGGCAGAATTGCGCACAATAAATGGTGGTGGTTAATCTGAAAGGCTGTGCAGAAGGGCTTATCCTTCAATTATGGAATGCACACACACAAACGCATATGCAGGTGGACATCTGAACGAACAAACTGACCTGTGAGGCCGTTGTGTTCTCCTGTTCCTTCCCTCCTCTAAGAGAGGATTAACTAGTCTTCTTTTTCTCCTCTCACTAATTGATAGATAATAAATACATTTGTAAATTTCTTGCAACCACTGTGGTGGCAGAAACATATTTCTGTATGAAGCTTAGGAAGAGTGGAAATGGGTGAGTTGGCCTCTCTGGAGAAGACTGTGGCCCAGTTGGTAATGGTGGAACCCCCTCAGCTTTGGCCCTGAGGTCTGGGCAGCCTGCACGCGGCCACTACCCCTCACTGAAGGAGGGCTGCGTTAGTTCCATGATCATGGACTCTCAGAGACGATCCCAAAATAGTTAGGGCTTGAGTCATGGATTAGAGTCTCCACAGGGACCTCAGAACAGCCTCTCTTGTGCTTTCAGATGGTCTTCAGCAATTCCATCTGTCTCTACCTTCAGCTCCCTCCCAGAGCTGACAGTATCTGCTGACCCTCTCCCACCTCGTTCTCCCGTCTCCTGGAGTCATGGCAGCAGCTTGCAAGGTGAACTTGCCCTGAGCCTCTGCCTCTGTTAGGCCATGGGCAGGGGTAAGCTGTGGTATGCCGAAGAGTGTGGCTTGGGTGTCCAAGCTCTGACTCCACTGCTCTTTTGATCTGTGATCCTTGGCTTTCCCTCAGCCTCTCTAAGCCTTTTTTTTTTTTTGTATGTAAAATATAATCATAATTATCCATAAGGTAATCTGAGATCGTGGGAGGCATGGGAGCATGGACCGAGGGATTTGGGAGCTGGACTGAGTTAAGGGAACTAGGGTGTAAAGATAACTGATTCCTTCCCAAGCCGCTAACTAAATTCTGTTTATGTATGCTCGTTCGTCATAGTTTGTGGCTTCTGTGGCAGTCATCTCTCAGAACTTGAAAGTGAGAGGGAATTTTGTTCCCAAGGTCATAAACCTTAGCTAGCGCTGCTCTTGGGCACAGCATGCTCTCTGCCAGCCCTGAAACAATACCCTTTTATCCAAATACTATTAGTTAATAATAGAGAGGGCAGTGGCCTTGATCTTCTGCGTGAGATTTAGAAGACCACATTTATAGATTATCTTATCATGCGTTATTTCCAAGAAAGATTTTCACCGATTGCTAGTATCTGTCTTATGTCTAAACGATAGTTTTCTGAATTTGTCACTGAACTTTGTTTAGGAGTCTGTACCCCCCCGAACTACATGCACTTTGCAACTGTAATTTTTTCCCCACTGTCTATCTCTGTGCTTGGTTTGCTGTCTGGTTTGCCTTTGCTTTTGACTTCAATGAGAAGTTCTTCTCTTCTGCCCAAGGAAATAGTGAGAAGCCCAGAAAGCTAGGGGCTTACTTAATAGCTTTGGAATGTGCCTCTGTCCCAAAATAGGAACTGTGACCAAGAATACGGTTGTCATATTTTTAATACAGAGTCGGGTAGTGCTTTCCCCCCTTTTTGTCTAACCGTACATGTTGAGTAGAAAACTTACAGAATGAAGGAGAAAAGTAAGCAACTCATGGATCTCTAGTCACTCAGAGTAGAGGTCTTTGATATTATGCTAGGGGCAAGGAAACACTGGCCCCACACCCTGAATCGGGAACGTCTGCCTCCATGAGAACTTGAACGAGAAACCTGGAATACGGCCACGTTCATCCTGCCGTTCACGTGCTCCCAGCTGCTCATGTAATGGAGGGTAAGGAAGAGCATGGGTACTCCAGACAGTGCTTCCAAGACTGAGCTGTATTCCATTAATTTAAAATTTTTTATGCCAGATAATACTGGAAGAGATGGGAACTTCTCCTGAGAAGTCCACCTGTTAGATAAAATCAGGGGTCTGCTTGAAAAGAAATTCTGTGAGGACTAGAGTGCCGGACATTTTGTTGTTACTGTTTTCAGATGCTAAGTTGTGTCTGACTCTTTGCGACCCCATGAACCACAGCACACCAGGCTTCCCTGTCCCTCACTCTCTCCTAGAGTTTGCGCAGATCCATGTCCATCGAGTCAGTGATGCCACCTAACCATCTCATCCTCTGTCGTCCCATTCTCCTCCTGCCTTCAGTCTTTCCCAGCATCAGGGTCTTTTCCAGTGAGTCAGCCCTTCACATCAGGTGGCCAAAGTATTGGAGCTTCAGCTTCAGGATCAGTCTTTGCAATGAATATTCAGGGTTGATTTCCTTTAGGATTGACTGGTTTGATCTCCTTGCAGTCCAAGGGACTCTCAAGAGTCTTCTCCAGCACCACAGTTCAGAAGCATTTTTCTTTAGAATAGAAGCTTTAGTGCCACACATAGGCTGCCCAGCATGACGGCCAAAAGGTCAGACTCTGAGTTCAAATCCTGCCTCTGCCACTTTCCAGCCAGGTGACATGGGACAGATTACTAACATGTCAGCCTCAGCTTCATCATCTGTAAAGTGAGGGTGGTGGCAGGGCCCATGTCAGAGTTTTGTCATGAGGAATGGATGAGTTAATATCTAGGACACTGTCAGAGTAGTGCCTGGCACAAGGTGAGCCTTTGGAGATCTTTCCTCTTGTTGTTGGCTTTGTTCCTACCCTCTACTCCCACCCTGCTGTTCCTACGACTATAATTACTTCTACCACCTCGTCTGTGGCCACCTCAGTGGGCACTACTACCTCTAGGGCTTTGGCATCTGCCTGGCTTGAGTTCCAGCTCTGCCACTGTTTAAGTCCAAAAGCCTCTGTGTCTGCATTGGCAAGATAGGGGTGTTACGAGTGTCCTTCCCAGGGTCCTGGTAAAGATGACCTTAGGGTCGTGCATGTGAGGCTTGTTGCTGTCTTATTTTATTGCAACAGCTCGAAGCCAGGGTGTCACCCCCAGAGTGCTGGGCTCTGTGGTGAGTTCCAAGTACTTTGTTCTTGTTAATAAGCTGCCAGTGCTTGAGAACTGACACGACTGAAGTGACTTAGCAGAAGCAACAGCAGCTTGAGAATTATTTTTAAAAGGTAATTGGAACTAAGTCAGGTTATCCTCATGTAGCATTGCTGTTTGCTTCCATATTGAGAAATGGGCAGGTGCTTGGAGGTGGGGACACCCGGGGTGCACCTGCTGGACTATGGGTCCTGCCTTTGAAAGTTGAGAGCTTTGTGTGAAGCAGAAAGCAGGTGCGAGAGCCGCGGGTCTAGGGATGCTGGCCCTTCTGTCACAGAGAGTCCTGTCCACATCCACATTCATGCATCTCCACAGGGCAAATCCCTGTTCCTGCTGCTTGTCAGTCCAAAGCGCCGTCCTCCCCACATCCAGCCATTTTTATCCAGGCAAGACACGTGCAGGTGTGTTCAGCCACTCTGTCGTGTCCGACTCTTTGACCTCCGTGGACTATAGCCCACTAGCCTCCTTCTCTTCATGGTATTATTCTAGCAAGAATGCTGGAGTGGGTCACCATTGTTATCCTGTCCAAACATACGTGCGTGCTCAGTTGCTCAGCAGGATCTGACTCTTTGTGACCCCTTGGACTATAGCCGGCCCGGCTCCTCTGTCCGTGGGATTATCCCAGCAAGAATACTGGCGTGGGTAGCCAGTTTCTTCTCCAGCCAAACATATGTGGATACTGAGGAAATACTTGTTTGGACTCTGAAAATCACTTTCCATATACATTAAACAGCTACTATGACTTGCTCTGACTTTACCCATTAATAAATATTGACTGAGTGCCTGTTAAGAGTCAATGATTATTGAGCTTATAAAGATAATTGTCCACTTAGGAAGCTTATAATCAAGTTTGAGAGACAGGTTGTGTACACAAGAACGTTAGCAGAAAAGCATTGACTCTAGTTTCTTTTTCTTTTTAGCTTCCATTTTAAACTTTATATTCAAAAAAAGTAACACATTGTGTTTTTTTTATAGCTTGTTCCCTAATTCTTTGTTGTTCCTTGAAAAGTGATATATACCAATTGTATAAAATATAGAAAATATGTAAAAAATGAAAAAGGAACAGAAAAAGTTATCTGTATCTCATCAACTAGAAATCTCCTTTTGAATGTTTTATTTTAGTTATTTTTCATGCATCTTTTATAGGTGGTATTGTTCTCTGTATTTATAATCTTTTAAGAAAATTTCAACCATTATGTAATCATTATTTCCCTAAGTTATTAAGATACTTTATAATTTTAGTAGCTAAATAATATTTTATCACAAATGACATAATTTATAACCACTTTCAGTATATTTTGGATATTTTGATTGATTCTGAGTTTATTATACATCATACAGTAATAAACATCTTTGTGTATGAGTCATCTGTGTTTCTGAAACATAGGTTCCCATAGGAAGAATATTCAAGGAGTAGAAATATTTGTAAGGTTATTAATACATGTGGCTTTGTTGCTGTTTTGTAAATATCAAAGATATTTAACCTAACAAAAAATTTGACTCTGATTTGAATATTTATTGCCTTCGCCAAAATGTTCATTACCTTAGGTCCTTAGCCTTTGCACATCTTACGTTCCAAGTATTGACTGTTCAAGAATGACTCCAGAGGGGGGGAAATAAAACTATATAGATACATATATACGTATATATGTTGGAATCACTGCTGTACATCAGAAACTAATACAACATTGTAAATGAGCTATATTTCAATTTTAAAAAACTTAAAAAAAATGAATGACTCCAGAGTTCATGACATAAGAAGTCTGCATGTCTACTGAAGCACAAAACTTAATCGCATGGACCTTGAGGGGCCATGAGTTGAGCCCCTTGCCTAGTGAGTGACCAGGGCTGCTTAGCACATGTTTCACTGGGGCCTCATGGTTCTTTCTGAAACACCTCTGGTATGTTGCTTTAAAAATCAAATTTTTTAAGTGTAGAGAACTTCTGTGAAAACTGAAAAAGCCATTAATTTATAGTATACAAGTATGCAAAGAAAATCTATGATCATCAGAGAAATGTGACTCAAGAAAAAAATAACTTTGTACAATTATTTCCATATTAGAAAAATGAAGATTTTCTTTCCGATTGTTTAACAGTGTNGTGTAGAGAACTTCTGTGAAAACTGAAAAAGCCATTAATTTATAGTATACAAGTATGCAAAGAAAATCTATGATCATCAGAGAAATGTGACTCAAGAAAAAAATAACTTTGTACAATTATTTCCATATTAGAAAAATGAAGATTTTCTTTCCGATTGTTTAACAGTGTTTATTAATCTGTCATTATAGAAAATACGATTTCATTTTTAGTGCCTACTGAAGAAATTTTTCTCTTTTTAAGTCGTGAAATGGTTATATGCATCTTTATGACAAAATAAGAAAATACATTCATGAAATCATCAGACAGTAAGCTCCCACAGCTCAACAGACATTATCCCCCTTGCATTAATTCTAAAAGGTCTTTGTATTTTGGTGGGAATGTCTTATACTCTAGCTAGAAGAGACAGTATGTGGAAAACAATTTAATCAGTGTCTAGGAAGGAGTCAGAGAGCACTCTTAGTAAAAGAGACACTGCTTAGACCAATCACAGGTTAAGCTCTGCTTAACCTAATACCTCTGAGTGGAACCACCCACCTGCCAGGCCCCAGCATCACCATCTAGAGCAGATTCCCCCTGCTCCCTTTGAACTGTTCCCCTTCAAGTTGCTTTCTGTTCTCTTGGTGATGAGGGGGTGGCAGTTACTTCCTATCTCGCCCCCAGCATGTTTCTTGCTTTGATTTCCCAGTCCCTTGGCAAACTGTCACCCCCAGCTCTTCCCATCCCAGGAGTTGCCTTTTCTTCGCTCCCCTCCGCAAGGTCTCAGACACGTATGAAAGGAGAGACTTGTGTTTCTGCATGCCCGGACCTTTCACATAGTGACCTGGCCCCGTGGCCCTGCCCGGTGTTTTAAAGGCCTGGAGTCAGTCTGTGATGGGCCAGCATCACCCTGATGATGCAGCTGAGCACAGATATGGGGTCAGGTCTATCTGGTTTCTGGCTCCTGGTGTGGGCTCCTTCCCCAGGCTCCAGAGGCCACGTGACCTCTGATCAGCCAGCCTTCGCGCCATCCCTGAGGCCCAGAGAGAGAAGCAGAGGGACTGGGGCTGCCTCTCACCCTGTAATTTGGCTGCAAGTCACCATCATTGGCCTCCTGCCTCAGCTCTGATAACTGGACTCCTGTCTGGTTCCGATTGCCAGGATCCCATGGTAACCTGCTTCGTATCCCTGGGCCTCCCTCCCGGGGACTGAAGTCCTGCCCTGAGACAGTGACCGTGGCTCTTGGCTGATGTCAGCAACCCCTCTCACTGGATCCCCGCGCCCTAGATTTCTCATTGTTCCAAAGGGCCTGCAGTCAGGAAGCCTCTGTTCTGGACTCTTATCTCAGCAGTGGCAACTCTGCCGTCCCAGTTACTCAGGCCAAAACCTTGGGCTCATCCTGAACTCCTCCCGTTCTCTCTCATCCCACGTCTGAACCTTCAGCAAAGTCTTGGTCCTCCGTGAAACATGTATCCTGCCTCTGCCTCCTCTGATCTGCACTTGTATCATTCCTGCCCTGGATTCTTACAAAGACCGGCATCCCAGCTTCTGCCTTATTGCCTTTCAGTTACTCTCAGCTCTGCCATTCGAGTGATCCTGTGAAAAAATGAGCCAGATTCTGTCACTTCTGTTTTCAGAATCCTCCGTGGCTTCCGGTCTCACAGCATAAAACCAAAGTGCAAAGCACAGTCCCTGCCCCATAAGGCCCTTCCCCTCTCTGCTCTCACCTGCTACATGTCTGTCCAGCACCCTTCTCACCACTCTCTCCGCTCTGGCTCTTTCCTCTGCTCCCCAGACCCCCCTGGACCCCACTGCCAGGAGTACTCTTCCCCCAGATGTCTTTTTTCTGGGCCACGCTGGATCTCTCTTGCAGCACTCAGGCTTCTCTAGGTGCAGTGTGTGGGCTTAGTTGCTCCGAGGCACGTGAGATCTTAGTCCCTCTACCAGGGATGCAGCCCCCACATTGGAAGGCAGATTTTTTTAAATTTGTTTATCTCTAATATTGAAGGATAATCACTTTAACATATTGGGTTGGTTTCTGCCATACAGCAACAATCAGCCATAAGTGTACTTACATTCCCTCCCCAAACTCACCCCTCTTTTGATTGTCACAGAGCACAGAGTTTGAGCTCCCTACATCACACAGCAAACTCCCACTGGCTATCTGTGTTACCTACGGTGATGTCTGCGTTTCACTGCTACTCTCTCAATTCATCCCCGCCTCCTTCCTCAGCTGTGTCCACAAGTCTGCTCTCTGTGGCTGCGTCTCCATTGCTGCCCTGCACGTAGGTGCGTCAGTACCATCTTCCCCGATTCCGTGTATATGCTGTATGGTGTTTGTCTTTCTCTTTCTGACTGACTTCACTGTGTATAGTAGGCTCTAGGTTCATCCATCTCATTGGAACTGACTCAAATGGAAGGTGAATTCTTAACACTGACCATCAGGAAAGTGTCCCTTCCCCTCCCAGATACCTGAATGGCTTCCTTCCCCCCGGTCTTAGCTCTTTATTCAGATATCTCTCTTCGGTGAGGCCTTCCCTCCTTAAAATCGTAACCCCACCGTTCTCTCTTGTTTCATTATTTTTCTTCTAATCACTATCCCACGTGCTATGTATTTCTGTTTATTCATCTTATTATTATTTTTTTTTTTCTGTTTCCTCCATTGGAATGTAAGCTCCATGAAGTCAAGGGCACTTTGGTTCACTGTTATATCTCCAAAGTCTGGAGCAGTGTCTGGTCAGGATATGAATTCATTAAATTATCTGTTGAATGAATAAATCAGGTAGTTGAAAGACTGAATCAGGTAGCTGAATGTTTACCATGTGTCAGCACTGTTCCAGGCATTTTATATGACCATTATCTCATTTAATTCTCAGGATTACCTACGTGATGGTACTTTTGTGAATCCCATTTTGCTGATGAGAAAACTGAATCTAAGGAGAGGTTAAGTGACTTGACCAAGAGGATATGACCACACAAAAAACATTGCTTAGGACAGTATGTTAGAATGAATGTTTCTTTTTACTAAACAAATCTGCATTCAAGTCTAGCTCTGTCAGTTATTGGTTGAGTTAAAACCTCTTTTGAGCTTCAGTTTTCTCAGATACAAAATATGGACAATGATTCTACCTCTCAGGTAGCAGGACTGCATGAGATCATGGGTATGTGATTTTCATGTATTTTTTCCTGATGACTGGTAAGGTTGACATTTTATCATAAATATATTGGCCATTCAGATTTCCTCTGGGAATTTCCTGTTTATGACCTTTACCTTGCTTTCTTTTCCTTTCTTTTTTCCTTATCAAGTTGCAAGAGTTTTTTGAATATGAGATATATACATTGTCCTGTGTGTTACAAATAATTTTCCTCCCACTGTCATTTGTCTTTTGGTAATGTTTTTGGAATCTTCTTTTATTCATGTATAGGCAGACCTCAGAGATACTGCAAGTTCAGTTCCAGACCACTGCAATAAAGGAAGTACCACAATAAAGCAAGTCATAGGAATTGTTTTTGTTTTCCAGTGCATATACAAGTTGTGTTTATACTTTATTGTAGTCTATTAAGTATAATAGCATTATGTCTAAAAAAAAATACATCCCTTCATTAAAAATACTATATTGCTAAAAAAAATTCTTTAGCAAGTGGTAATCTTTTTTAACTGGTGGAGGGTCTTACCTCCGTGTTGGCGGCTGCTGATCAGGGTGGTGGTCGCTGTAGGTTGAGGGGGCTTAAAATAAGACAACTAAAGTCTGCTGCATTGATTGACTGTTCCTTCCACAAACAGTTTCTCTGTAGTGGTCAATTCTGTTTCATGACATTTTACCCACAGTAGAACTTTCAAAATTGGAGTCCATCCTCTCAAACTCTGCTGCTGTTTTATCAACTAAATTTAAGTAATATTCTAAATACTTTATTGTCATTTCAACAATCTCAACACCATCTTTTCCAGGAGTAGATTCCATCTCAAGAAATTACTTTCCTTGCTCATCCATAAGAAGCAACTTATGTTTCAGTTTTATCATAAGGTTGCAGCAATTCAGTCACATCTTCAGGCTCCATTTCTAATTCTGGTTCTCTCACTGTTTCCACCACATCTGCAGTGCCTTCCTCCCTTGAAGTCTTGAATCTCTCAAAGTCATGCATGAGGGTTGGAACCCACTTCTTTTAATGTTGATATTTTGACCTCTTCCCTTGAGCCATGCATGTTCTTAATGGCCTATTGAATCTTTTCCAGAAGGTTTTCAATTGACTTTTGTACGGACTCATTAGAGGAACCACTATCTATGGCAGCTAGAGCCTAATGAAGTGTATTTTTTTTTCTTTTGGTCACATTGTGCATGGCATGAGGGATCTTAGTTCCCTAAGGATCAAACCAATGGCCTCTGCAATGGAAGTACCAAGTCTTAACCAGTGGAGCACCAGGGAAGTCCTACAGTGTATTTCTTAAATAATAAGACTTTAAATTACTCCTTGATCTATGGGCTGCAGAATGGATGGTTCACACCTGCTAATACAACATTAATCTCCTTGCATGTCTCCATCAGAGTTCTTGGGTAACCATGTACCTTGTCATCAAGCAGTAATATTTTGAATGGAATCTGTTTTTTTCTTTTTTTTTTTTCTGAGCAGTAGTTCTCAAGCATGGGCTTAAAATATTCAACAAATATGTTGCCAACAGACGTGATATCATCTAGGCTTTGTTGTTCCATTTATAGACCACAGGTAGGGTAAATTTAGCATAATTCTTAAGGACCCTAGGATTTCCAGAATGGTAAATGAGCATGAGCTTCAACTTCCAGTTACCAGCAGTATTAGTCCCTACAGGAGAGTCATTCTGCCCACTTTGAAGGGCACTGACTTCTCCTCTCTAGCTATCGAAGTCCTTGATGGCTTCTTCTCCCAATAGCAGGCTGTTCATCTACATTAGCAGTCCCCAGCCTTTTTGGCACCAGGGACAGGTTTTGTGGAAGAGTTTTTCCATGGACTGAGGTTGGGGAGGATGGTTTCAGGATGATTCAAGTGTATTGCTTTTATTGTGCACTTATTTCTATTGTGATTCTATCAGCTCCACCTCAGATCATCAGGCATAGATCCTAGAGGTGGGGGACCCTGATCCACTGAAGATCTGTTGTGTAGTGTAGCTACCTTCATGAATTATTAGCGCCAGGTCTTCTGGATAACTTGCTGCAGCTTCTACATCAGCACTTGTTGCTTCACCTTGTACTTTGATGCCATGGAGGTGGCCTCTTTCCTTAAACCTCATAAACGACCTCTGCTGGCTTCAGAAGTTTCTTCTACAACCTCCTCATCTCTCTCAGCCTTCACATAATTGAAGAGAGTCAGGCCTTGCTGTGGACTAGACTCTGGCTTTAAGGGAATCTTGTGGCTAGTTTGACCATCTGTCTAGACCACTGAAACTTTCTCCATATCAGCAATAAGACTGTTTCCCTTTCTTACCATTCGTGTGTGCACAGGAGTAGCACCTTTACTTTCTGTCAAGAACTTCTCTTTTGCCTTCATAGCTTGGTTAACTGGTGCAAGAAGCCTAGCTTTCTGCCTTTTCTGGCTTTCGACATGCCCTCCTCACTTCAGCTCAATCATTTCTAGCTTTTGATTTAAAGCAAGAGATGTGCAGCCCCTCCTTTCATGTGAACACTTAGAGGCCACTGTGGGGTATTAATTGGCCTAATTTCAGTACTGTTGTGTCTCAGGGAATGGGGAGGCTGAGGAGAGTAAAAAGGGTGGAGGATGGCCGGTCGGTGAAGTTAAAAGTGTGCTCATTTACTGCTTAAGTTTACTGGCTTATCTGGACCCAGGTCCAGGGTGCCCCAAAATAGTGACATCAAAGATCACCAATCACATATCACTGCAACAAATACAATGATAATGAGAACGTTTGAAATTGCAAGAATTACCGAATGTGACAAACACACAAAGTAAGCAAATGCTGTTGGAAAAACGGCGCCAATAGACTTGCTCGATACAGGGTTAACACGGACCTTCAATTTATAAAAAACAAAACGCAGTATCTGTGAGGCACAGTGAAAGCGTTGTCTACCTGTAGCTAGCGATCGAGTGTTAGTGGCCGCGCAGGCCCAGGAGAATGCAGATTTACTCATTCAGCAGTGCTTCTTGAGTATGAGGGCCTCACAGGCTGGTCGCTCGGCCAGGGAAGTGCTGTATCTCTGACCCTGAGCTTGCGTCACCGACGGCGGCTATCAGCTTTGATTGTAGCAGATTCTTGAAAAAGAACGTGTTTTCTGAGTCAAGTAGACCCGGACATCTCCCAGACTTTGGCCACGTAACCAGAAATTTCCAGAGGCTTGGAATTTGTGGGCGTAGCTCCAAGAGATCAGGCCTGCATCATCCTCTCCTCTCCCTGGCAGCTCTGCGGCATGGATAGGGCAGAGAACGAGGACTTCAGACTTGCCCCGTGAGGTGAGCTCCAAAGGCAGCTACTGGATGCATAGTTCTTACTCCCAGCCTGGGAGGCTCTTCAGAAATCATGTGATGTATTACCAGGACACCAGCTCTGTGGGTGCTCGAAGGTTAGGGTGGGTGCAGCAGTGTGGACCAAGAGCAGCATCCAAGTGCCCCCCGCCCGAGCCCAGGCTGCAGGTCCATGCCTCTGGAAAGTAAATGTCCTGGGAATGAGTCACCAATCCTCCTGGTTTCACCCTCCGGGCCAGGTTTAGTTTGTGGACACGTCTCACACAGGAATTGTCTGGTAAGCCTCTTGGGGGTCAAACAAAATGGGTCTCTCAGAAACCTTTAATAACACAAAAGTCCTTGTTTTGAAAGAAGCGTCTTCAGCAAATTTCTCCCATGAGACTCTACAACCTGCCAGCCAGTGCATCAAAATAAACACAGTGTTCATGCTCCGCTTTCGTATCTTAGCACCTGGTCAGGTATGCAGTCCTCGGAGGCAGACTGGGATCTGATGACCAGCTTTCCCACCAGCTAGCACTGGGACTTTAGATAAACTCTCTAAACTCTCTGTGCCTCAGCTCACTTGCTGAGGGGTGCTACTAAGAGTACCTAATACAACATTGTGGTGAGAATGTAATTACATGTGTCTTTAGAACAATGCCCAACACGTAGCTACAAGGATGCTTGCTACTTAAAAGAAAAGCTATGACAAACGTAGGCAGCGTATTAAAAAACAGAGACATCACTTTGCCCACAGAGGTCTGTATAGTCAAAGAAACAGTTTTTCCAATAGTCACGTACAGATGGGAGAGTTGGCCCAAAAAGAAGGCTGAGTGCCAAAGAATTGATGCTTTCGAACTGTGGTGCTGGAGAAGACTTGAGAGGCCCTTGGAGAGCAAGGAGATCAAACCAGTCAATCCTAAAGGAAATCAGTCCTGAATATTTGTTGGAAGGACTGTTGCTGAAACTGAAGCTCCAATACTTTGGTCACCTGATGTGAAGAGCTGACTCACTGGAAAAGACCCTGATGCTGGGAAAGTTGAGGGCAGGAGGAGAAGGGAGGGACAGAGGATGAGATGGTTGGTTGGCATCACTGACTCAATGAACATGAATTTGAGCAAATTCTGGGAGATAGTGAGGGACAGGGAAGCCTGGGATGCTGCAGTCCATGGGGTCACAAAGAGTTGGATACGACTTACCAGCTGAACAGTAGCGACAGCACTTAGCTATTGCTTGAGAAATGCTGTGAAGTTCCTGATACATACTCTCCTGTTGAGTGAAATTCTAGAAGCTAAGTGTACCAGCCTTCCAATTTGATTTCAGTAAATTGTCGGTATCATTTTTCTGTCTTTCATTGCAAGTACTCTTTCTAGGGCTAGAGAGTTAAGTTTTGGCTGTTTTTTATAAAGCTGCTTAAATTCCAGACAGGCTAGTTACTCCCTACTCAGTCTTCAGTGACTAGCTGAAAATACTTTTGCGGAAAGTCTTCATCAGCCTCTCGTGGGGTCAGCAAGGCTGTGTGTTGACCCCTTGACCCAGCGCAGCTTCCAGGAAAGGTAGAGGGAATAAATACCCAGACAGAGAAGATGGGCCTTGGTGGTACACAGCCCAGGACAGAGCCCAAGCCTCTGGATTTCCTTGCATTTCAATTTCATGTTAAGTTCATCTTGTATTGATACGAATGCTTTCCTCCTGAGCCCAGCTTGTGACTGCTGAATCATGAAGAGAGGGAGAAAGAGCACTACCTTTAAAGCAGTGATTGTCTCTAACTAAACTTTTCAGTTCTCACACTTTTTGGCAGTAGAAACAGCCAAAGTTTTGTTCTGATTCCCTGCAAAGTTTCACAATAGTCAGGAGTCAGAATTGGTCCCTGTGTTATGAAACTGCTACTTTTTATACTTTAGACTTTAAAAATGAATCTTTAGTTGTGTATGACTACTTTTGATGTTTTCCAAGAGTCAGGATAGCATCTGCAGAAGATTCTACACTGACCTTGATACCAGGTACCAAAGCAGTTTTCCCAGTTTCAAAGCAAGAGTTGGTGCTTCAAGGAACTCCCCAGGTACAGAAATTGGCTGCCTTGGCGACAGCTCACTAACTAACATCTTAGCCCTCCTCTGTCTTTACCCCCACCCTCTTGGGGACATGACTTCAGAAAGCTCTCCCCTAATTTTCTCCTGTAACCTCGGCAGAGGCAGTTGCCTTGGAAACCATCTCCTTTTATGTTAGTTTGCTTGAGTGCAAGAGAAAACATTTCCCCATGGACATTAATTAGGTAGAAGTTTAACAGTGGCAAGGAGGAGGGTGCAAACTGTGCCTGAGTGCTTGCCTGTGCTTTGTGTACCCCATATCCTTTAATCCTTGCATCCACCCTCTGAGATAAGCATTATCACCATTTACTGGGGCTTAAATAGTAATGTACCCAGGGTCACCTGAGGGTTAAATGCTGGAGTCTGGCTTCAAATCCATGTTTCTCTTGCCTAGGCTTTTGCTTTTATTTTGCAAATCAAACAAGTATGGACACACAAAATCAATTCATTTTCAGTTAGGAAAGTGTTTTTATTTTCTTTTTCTCAGTTTGAGAAGGTAGATGCCTTTTTCTCATCCCCTGGGGCCGTCAGTTGCCCAGTTCAGGGTGATTTGTGCTTGGGTTCCTTCTCTGAGATTCTGTCTGTTCACTTGTCTGCCCCCTGGAAAGTCTTTTTGCTGGTTGAATCCTACTTTCAGTACTTTCCTTGACTCTCTAGGAACCCTCTTCTGGGGTTAGTCTTAAGTTGCCCCTGAAATGAGATCTTCCTACTTGAACTTGGTCGGGAAAAGCTAGAACTGGATGGCTAGTGTTAAGTCACTCAGTTGTGTCCAATTCTTTGCGACCCCATGGGCTGTAACCTGCAAGGCTCCTCTGTCCATAGGATTCTCTAGGCAAGAATACTGGAGTGGGTTGCCATTTCCTTCTCCAAGGGATCTTCCTGACCCAGGGATGGAACCCACAGTCTCTTGCACTGAAGATGGGGCTCAGATAACAAAAGCAGGAGCAAGACCAAATGCATGCAGGGTCCAAAAGGTCAAGGAACCAGTGAGGATGGTGGGGGGTGGGCAGTGGTCAATTTGAGCAGACACGGCCCCACAGGTCGTGACTCTTTCCAGGTGCCATGCCTGCCCAGCCTGCTGGGTGCCTGGGACCTGAAGAGCTCAGGGACTCACTGTTGAATCAGAGGCATGCTATCTCTTCTTAGTATCTCTCACCCACCATCTTGTCATTCACGAAATTGCTCAAGACATGCCTTCTACTAGTCTGTGCCTGTTGGTCTCTAAGTAATTTACAGGCCTAATTTAGAATTAACTAATTTAGGACCATCACTCAAAAGGTTTGAAGAAGCTTATAAAGTGTAACTCGAAATGAAACCAAGAGAAGGACACTCAAAGGGAAACATTTATGGGAAGCAAAGCACAGCCTTGGCTAGGCTTCTGCCGATAAACTCTCACTTGGAACAGAGGTCTTTCTGTATTGACTGCTGGCCCTGGCCGGGACAACACTGAGCTTTTAGAACCAGAACAGACCCTGTAAGTTTTTTGTTGCAACACACTTAGTTATGGGTGAGAAAATTGAAAGCAGGAAAAAGTAGATGATTAGCTTAGTGTTTCTCATCTAGTAAGTAGCTGATCCCAGGATCAAATTCTGCTTCCTATATCTATAGAGTTTTCCAGCCACCCTGTACCATTTGCCTTTTGTTTCTGAATGCAGTGGAAAAGGAAATTTACCCCTTCCTCCCTCCCTCCCTCCGTCCCTTGCTCCCTTCCTTCCTTCCAAATAGGATTAATACCATTAATTTTCGTTTTTTAAGATTTTTTTTTGATGTGGACCATTTTTTTAAGTCTTTATTGAATTTGTTACAATATTGCTTCTGTCTTATGTTTTGGTTTTCTGGATACGAAGCATGTGGGATCTTAGCTCTCTGACGGGGGATTGAACCCACACCCGCTGCCTTGGAAGGTGCAGTTTTAACCACTGGATCACCTGGCAAGTCCCTCATTTTAGTGCTATCACTTGTACCACTGCCTTGCATGATGAAAATGTAGTGAATTGGTACCAGACGTGGGGCACTATTGCTCAATACTCTGCATATACTGTGTACTCTTCCCAGTAGCCCCAGTTACTGTCTCGATTTAAACGGGGGGACAGTGGAGACTAAGCAGGATTAGGACTAAGCAGCCTCCCCAGATCTAACAGCCATATGTGGTAGCACCAGGTCTCAAGTCCTGGCTCTTTGCTTATGGAGATCGTGCTTGTAATGCCTAGCAGTCCTTCTGGCAGGTTTTTTTTGTTTGTTTGTTCTTTTGTCAAGATGTCTAAAACAGAACCATTTTCTCCAAATGCAGAAGTTGAAACCTGTTGAGGAAATTCAACCAGAGTATTTCTTGAAGAAAAAAGAAACCATTTCCTGATTTCTTCATCTGTTCACCCGGTGACATCTTGAGAGCTGTTACTAGCCGCCCCCTGCCTTCACACAGCAGGATGGAGTTCTGTGATAGTTCTTCAGGGACTTCTGAGGCTGTCGGGAGGGTCAGAAGCTCGACACCCCGCCTCTTTGATTCTTTTGGCCTGACATCTGGCCCTTGAAGTCTCACTATCCCAGCCAGCCATCAAGGAGAGGCAGATGGCAGAGGCCCCAGGTCTAGTCCCTGCAGTTTCTGTAGACCTTCTTCTTTAGATTCTGATTGACTTTTACTGCAGACTTCTGTCTTGTCCATCGTCAAAACCTTGGCTCTGAAGCTCTGGCTTTTCAGCTACCTCTGATCCTTTGGACTTGTTTGTATTTGCCACAGATAGAAAAATCAGGAAATATGAAATTCACCAGCAAAGAGATCTCTGGGAGTGTGTTTGTTCCTCTGTAGAAGCAATGATACGTTGGGTAAAACGACAGTGAGATGCCATGAGCAGGAGTGATTGGTAGATGGACTCAGACTTTAGACAGCATGGGTTCAAAGCCTGCCTCCACCCTTGCTGAACTTTGTACTGAAGAACGTAAGCTTTCTAAGCTTCAGTTTCTTCATCTGTAAGATGGAGATATTAGTAACATCTCACAGGTTTGTTGTAAAGTTAAACGAGATGATGTCTAGGAAGCATGTGTGCCTGGAATGTTGTCAGTGCCAATAAAGGTTAATCGTTTAGCCTTTTTGCCCATCAAATAAGGAAAAAATTTGAGTTCATACTCAGTGTTGGTGAGGGGCTAATAAGATTTGTTCTTGTCTGTGTTACTATAGACAGTGTAAAGCAGTGTACATCTTTTTGAGAGAAGTTCAAGAATATGTATGAAGTGTTAAGATATTCATATTCTGTGATGAAATCTACTTTTTGGGCTCCAGCCTAAGAAAGTAATCCAAGGTAGGAAAAGAAAATTTCAGGTGTGACAGTGCTGCAGTAATATTTATCATAGTGAATAACTGACTCTAGTAAAAGATGGTACATCTACTCAGTACAGTTAAAAAGGACAAGTGTAAAGACTCTGCAGATAGATGGAAAAATGTTTGTACTGTTAATACTATATTAAGGAAACAGTTGAAAAGGAGGCATAGCATGGTAGGCACCAGCGATTAGAGGAGAATGTGAAGTTTCCACACAGCTGCCAGGACACAGCTGCTTTATCTCCGGGGACTTTTTGACACTCCCACTGTGACACTAGTTTGTTTGTTTGTTTTTAAATATGGGGTGGGGGGGGGAGTCAAGTAATGAACGAAACATAGGACCTAACTCACGCCTGAGTCTTACCGTCCATTGCCAGCCTCTAATCTTAGGCCGAGGGTGAAGGGTGAAGGGTAGTGAGGGGTGAAGCAGGAGCTCAGAGATGCTCTGAGAAGTCATTCGTGTCTTATGTGGGTTTCTTCTCAATTTCTCGAACTTCTCTTTGTAGACCCGGGGTGAGGAGAGGCGGATGTGGGCGTCCGTGTGGTTTCTCACTGTTGACCTTGCCACTGTTGGGGACCTACTCAGTGAAATTCCTAAGTTTCTTCAGCCACACATCCATCCTACTGATGCTTTAACTCTTCTTCCTAGTGATTATTTGGGAGAAAGAGTGATAAGTTTTAAAAGTTAACCAAGTAGGTTGTAAATTAAGCATTGCTCTTTACAAAAATTTTAATAGTAATTCATCCTCGTAAAACTTCAAATAATCCAGGAATTAGTGGGATACAAAGTCCCCAGTAATGAGAGGTAGGTTCATGATGAGAAAGAGCCTGGGATGTCTGTGGTCTCTTGCACACGACTTGATTATAAAAATAGCAGTCTTTACTTTGGCTGATAAGTCTCATGTTTTGACAGGGTTCAACAAAATGTTCCCTGAACAAATTGCCTATGTGTCAGAGGGGTCTTGTCAAAATGTCCAGCTTGGGACTACAGCTAGGAAAAAACACAGGAAATAAAAACACTGAGTAAAACAGTGCTTCTTTTTGTGTGCCAGGATTATAATTATAATATAGTTATAATGTATATATATTATTAATAATATATTATATATAAATATATAGGTTAATTATAATAACCACCCATCCTTCTGTGTCCCAAATTTGTCTATGAAAGTGTTATGTCGCTCAGTCATGTCCGACTCTTTGTGACCCCATGGACTGTAGCCCACCAGGCTCTTTGTCCATGAGATTCTCCAGGCAGGAATACTGGAGTGGGTAACCATTCCCTTCTCCAGGGGATATTCCTGACCCAGAGATTAAACCCTGGTCTCCTGTGTTCCCAGCAGATTCTTTACCATCTGAACCACCGAAGAAGTCCAATCTACCTATAATATAGTCAAAGTTTTTATGTAACGAAAGTGCAACTTGGCAGATGTGTGTTGAGCACACTATGTGCCACATATTGTGCTTGGTGCCCGAGATCAGACAGTGACCCCAGACAAGCACAGTCACTCCCTGGAGGAACTTCAGTCCAGTGGGAAAGGCAAGTGATTTTATAATACAAGTCATTGTGAAGTGATGTGATACACCCAGGGTGGAGGGGTTCAGAAAGCGGCTAGGACTCATCTGAGCAGTGCCTATCCCAGACCAGGGGTCGGGGAGGGGGGCACCAGGGAAGATTTTCCTCGGGGGAGAGGTGTCTGAGCCGGGACCTGAGGGCTCTAAGACTGTAGGACTAAAGGTTGGCATGGGGAGTGTTCCAAGCAGAAGAAACAGCATTTGGCAAAGCTTGGAGGCAAGAGAATGCATGTCCTGTTTGAGGAACTGGAGGTTTGGTGAGACTGGAACACTGAGTGTGAGATGGGGGTGGTGAACAAGATCACAGAGGATTGTTCTTTCTTTTAAAGGGATTTAAATTTCCTCCTAAGGGCAATGTAAAGCTGTTGGGGAAATACTTCTTTATTTGCTTGCCTGCTCACTCAGTTGTATATTCTCCCAGATTAATGCTTATGTAAAAGTAATACATGTTTGTTGCAAAGACTCAATACAGAAGTATAGAAAATGAAAAGTAAGCTCCCTTTCTCTCCTTTTCTTTGAAATAAACGTATTTATTTATTTATTTAGGCTGCCTTGGTTCTTAGTTGTGGCCTACAGACTCCTTAGGTGCCTAGTTGCAGCATGCATGCAGGATCCAGTTCCCTGACCAGGGATCGAACCCAGGTCCCCTGCATTAGGAGCGCAGAGCCTTAACCTGCACTCTGGACCACCAGGGAAGTCCCTCCCTTTCCTTTCTTGACACACTCCCCAGTCTAATCCCTGGAGAGACTTATTGCCAAGGGTTTCTTTTGCACCCTTCTAGGAGTTTTCTCTGTATATGCAAGTATATATTTTGTGTATGTATACTTTCTCTTTACACAAATGGAACCATGCCATTCTAAATAACTTCCACCTTAAAAACAAGACTTGGACATCTTTCTATATCAGAACATAAAGATATGTATTCTTTTCAAAGACAGCATTGTATACCATTACATAGCTGTCTTATCATTTATAATACTTAACCAGTTTCTTATTGAGGTCTAGCACTTAAGACTGTGTTGTTGTTGTTTAGTCGCTAAGTCATGTTCGATTCTTTGTAACTCCATGGACTGCCAGGAGGCTTCCTTGTCCCTCACTATCTCCTGGAGTTTGCTCAAATTCATGTCCATTGTGTTCATGAAGCCATCCAACCATCTCATCCTCTCTTACCTTCTTCTCCTCCTGCCCTCAGTCTTTCCCAACATCAGGATCTTTTCTAGTAAGTTGTCTCTTCGCATCGGGTGGCCAGAATATTGGAGCTTTAGCTTCAACATCAGTCCTTCCAGTGAATATTCAGGGTTGCTCTCCTTTAGGATTGATTGGTTTGAACTCTTTCCTGTTCCAGGGACTCTCAAGAGTCTTCTCCAGCACCACAATTCAAAAGCATCAATTCTTTGGCACTCAGACTTTTTTATGGTCCAATTCTCACATTTGTACATGACTATTGGAAAAACCATAGCTTTGACTATATAGACTTTTGTTGGCAAAGTAATGTCTCTGCTTTTTAATATGTTGTCTAGGTTTGTCATAGCTTTTCTTGCAAAGAACAAGCATCTTTTAATTTAATAGCTGCAGTCATCATCTGAAGTGATTTTGAAGCCCAAGAAAATAAGGTTTTCACTATTACAAAGCAAACTGCAGTGGACAGTCTTGTTATGTGTATCTTTGGGTATTTATGTAAGGTTGATACCTATAGGTTATGTTCCCATACGTGTACAATATATACTCAATATATACCTGTATACCCATGTACAATAGCTGGGTAAGAGGATGTATACATTTACAATTAAGGAAGATATTACTGATTTAGTCTCTGTAGAGACAGTTATACTTTCTATTCCCACCAGCGTTATCTGAATGTCTGTTTCTTTATATTGTCTGCACCATAGGCTATATATGCTTTTTAAAATTGTGGTTAAAAAAAGTAATATATACTTTACCACCTTTACCATTTTTAGCCATAAAGTTCAGTAATGTCGAATGTGCACTGTTGTGCAATCAGTTGCCAAAACTTTTTCATCTTGCGAAATAGAAACTATTTCCATTAAATAACAACTCCCTGTTTGCCCCTCCCTCTGCCCCTGGTAACCACCATTCTACTTTCTCTGTGACTTTNGGGTAACCATTCCCTTCTCCAGGGGATATTCCTGACCCAGAGATTAAACCCTGGTCTCCTGTGTTCCCAGCAGATTCTTTACCATCTGAACCACCGAAGAAGTCCAATCTACCTATAATATAGTCAAAGTTTTTATGTAACGAAAGTGCAACTTGGCAGATGTGTGTTGAGCACACTATGTGCCACATATTGTGCTTGGTGCCCGAGATCAGACAGTGACCCCAGACAAGCACAGTCACTCCCTGGAGGAACTTCAGTCCAGTGGGAAAGGCAAGTGATTTTATAATACAAGTCATTGTGAAGTGATGTGATACACCCAGGGTGGAGGGGTTCAGAAAGCGGCTAGGACTCATCTGAGCAGTGCCTATCCCAGACCAGGGGTCGGGGAGGGGGGCACCAGGGAAGATTTTCCTCGGGGGAGAGGTGTCTGAGCCGGGACCTGAGGGCTCTAAGACTGTAGGACTAAAGGTTGGCATGGGGAGTGTTCCAAGCAGAAGAAACAGCATTTGGCAAAGCTTGGAGGCAAGAGAATGCATGTCCTGTTTGAGGAACTGGAGGTTTGGTGAGACTGGAACACTGAGTGTGAGATGGGGGTGGTGAACAAGATCACAGAGGATTGTTCTTTCTTTTAAAGGGATTTAAATTTCCTCCTAAGGGCAATGTAAAGCTGTTGGGGAAATACTTCTTTATTTGCTTGCCTGCTCACTCAGTTGTATATTCTCCCAGATTAATGCTTATGTAAAAGTAATACATGTTTGTTGCAAAGACTCAATACAGAAGTATAGAAAATGAAAAGTAAGCTCCCTTTCTCTCCTTTTCTTTGAAATAAACGTATTTATTTATTTATTTAGGCTGCCTTGGTTCTTAGTTGTGGCCTACAGACTCCTTAGGTGCCTAGTTGCAGCATGCATGCAGGATCCAGTTCCCTGACCAGGGATCGAACCCAGGTCCCCTGCATTAGGAGCGCAGAGCCTTAACCTGCACTCTGGACCACCAGGGAAGTCCCTCCCTTTCCTTTCTTGACACACTCCCCAGTCTAATCCCTGGAGAGACTTATTGCCAAGGGTTTCTTTTGCACCCTTCTAGGAGTTTTCTCTGTATATGCAAGTATATATTTTGTGTATGTATACTTTCTCTTTACACAAATGGAACCATGCCATTCTAAATAACTTCCACCTTAAAAACAAGACTTGGACATCTTTCTATATCAGAACATAAAGATATGTATTCTTTTCAAAGACAGCATTGTATACCATTACATAGCTGTCTTATCATTTATAATACTTAACCAGTTTCTTATTGAGGTCTAGCACTTAAGACTGTGTTGTTGTTGTTTAGTCGCTAAGTCATGTTCGATTCTTTGTAACTCCATGGACTGCCAGGAGGCTTCCTTGTCCCTCACTATCTCCTGGAGTTTGCTCAAATTCATGTCCATTGTGTTCATGAAGCCATCCAACCATCTCATCCTCTCTTACCTTCTTCTCCTCCTGCCCTCAGTCTTTCCCAACATCAGGATCTTTTCTAGTAAGTTGTCTCTTCGCATCGGGTGGCCAGAATATTGGAGCTTTAGCTTCAACATCAGTCCTTCCAGTGAATATTCAGGGTTGCTCTCCTTTAGGATTGATTGGTTTGAACTCTTTCCTGTTCCAGGGACTCTCAAGAGTCTTCTCCAGCACCACAATTCAAAAGCATCAATTCTTTGGCACTCAGACTTTTTTATGGTCCAATTCTCACATTTGTACATGACTATTGGAAAAACCATAGCTTTGACTATATAGACTTTTGTTGGCAAAGTAATGTCTCTGCTTTTTAATATGTTGTCTAGGTTTGTCATAGCTTTTCTTGCAAAGAACAAGCATCTTTTAATTTAATAGCTGCAGTCATCATCTGAAGTGATTTTGAAGCCCAAGAAAATAAGGTTTTCACTATTACAAAGCAAACTGCAGTGGACAGTCTTGTTATGTGTATCTTTGGGTATTTATGTAAGGTTGATACCTATAGGTTATGTTCCCATACATGTACAATATATACTCAATATATACCTGTATACCCATGTACAATAGCTGGGTAAGAGGATGTATACATTTACAATTAAGGAAGATATTACTGATTTAGTCTCTGTAGAGACAGTTATACTTTCTATTCCCACCAGCGTTATCTGAATGTCTGTTTCTTTATATTGTCTGCACCATAGGCTATATATGCTTTTTAAAATTGTGGTTAAAAAAAGTAATATATACTTTACCACCTTTACCATTTTTAGCCATAAAGTTCAGTAATGTCGAATGTGCACTGTTGTGCAATCAGTTGCCAAAACTTTTTCATCTTGCGAAATAGAAACTATTTCCATTAAATAACAACTCCCTGTTTGCCCCTCCCTCTGCCCCTGGTAACCACCATTCTACTTTCTCTGTGACTTTGACTACTCTGTGTACCTTATATTAGTGAAATCTTACAGTGTTTGTTCTTTTGTAATTGGTTTATTTTATTTAGCATAATGTCTTCCATGTTCATCCGTGTTATATCATGTGCCAAGATTTCCTTCTTTTTATAGGCTGAATAGTTTTCCATTGTATATATATACTATATTCTGTTTACCCATTCATCCAGGGAAGGATCTTTGGGTTGCTTCTACATCTTGGCTATTGTGAATAATGCTGCTATAATCATGGGTGTGCAAATATTGCTTCAAAATCCTACTTTCATTTCTTTCTGATACACTCTTAAAAGTGAGATTTCTGGATCCTATGGTAATTCTGCTTTATATTTGAGGGAATAGCCATACTGTTTTCCATACTGTCTATACCATGTTACATTCCCACCAGCAGTGTGCAGAGTTCTTATTTCTCCACATCCTCTCCAACATTTGTTATTTTCTGTGGTTTTGAGAATAGCCATTCTAATATGTGTGAGAGGATATCTCATTGTAGTTGATTTGCGTTTCTCTAAGGAAAACTGATGTTGAGCATCTTTTCATGTGCTTATTGGCCACTTGTATATTATCTTTGGAGGGAAGTCTCTTCAGATAATATCCATTTTTTTACTCTTTGCCAATCTAGTGGGTAAAAATGCATCTTGTTGTTTCAACTGGCATTCCTTTAATTATGAGTGAAATTTATTCATTCCTTCAGCAAATAAATATTGAGCAGCCTCTAGTTGTCTGGCACTGTGCTAAACTGTTAAGGACATAACACAAAAGGCAGATTGAACGTCTCTTTATGCTTCTTTGACCATTTGTATTTCCTGTTCTGCATGCTTTGTTTTTAAGTCTTTTGCCTGTTTTTCTATTGAGCACTCTATCTTTTTATTGGTTTTTGAGACTTATTTATTACGTATTAAGGAAATTGACTTTTTGTGTATTAGATTTCTATTGCTGTGTAACAAATTACCACAAGCTTAGTGGCTTAAAACAACAGGAATTTTATTATCTAACAGTGTCTGTGGGTCAGAAGTCTGGTTACAGCTTACCTAGGTTTCCTGCTTCAGCGTCTCACCAGTCTGCAGTCCAGACAGTGGCGGAGGCTGTGGGCTCCTTAGAGGCTGAACCGAGAAGGCACTTCCCAGCTCCCATGGGCTGTTGGCAGTTTATTTTCTTGTGGCTGCTGGACTGAGGCACCAGTTTCTTGCTGGGGAGTCCCCTTGGCTCCTACCAGCTGCCCACACTTCCTTGCCACGTGGGCTTCTCCAGTTTGGCCAATAACTTCACAGCAGCTTATTTCTTCCAGGCCAGTGAAGAGTCTCTCCAGCACCTCTACCTGCAAAACAGTCTTTCACATATCAAAACAGAATCACTCCATTGCCATATCCTGGTGGTTAAAAAAAAAAGTCACAAGTTCTGCTCACATTTCAGGGCAGAGAATTTCACAAAGGCATGAACCACAGGCTGTGGTGATCATCAGGAGACACCACAGACTCTGTGCCCCACAATCTGCCATATATATTCCAAATAGTTTCTTCATTTAGTAACTTTTATTTGCTTGGTAGTTTTCTGCTCTAATTTTTATGAGACAAATGTATTGATTTTTGTCGCTTCTGTATTATAATTTGTATGTTTAGAGTGACCTTTAATCATGTCAAGATTTCTCAAGCATTCACCCAATTTTTTTAAAACCCATACCATATTCTAATACTGTTGTTACTTTGGGGTTTATTTTGACTTGAGCCTTGAGACAGCCTTTTCCTTCTATGTCCAACCTATTGTCTCAGTTCTTGAATGATTTATTTTTTATATGATTCTTTCTGTTTTGTTACATTGATGTGGCTGCCCATTTCCTCTGTCCATTTCCATATCAGTGTAGTTACTGTAGCTAAATATATAATATACTCTTTGTTTTTTATTTTAATCATTTGTTTTTTTAATATATATGTATTGGGTTGGCCAAAAAGTTCACTTGGGTTTTTTCATGTGACATAGTAGGAAAACCCAAAGGAGCTTTTTGGCCAACCCTTTATTTAATATTCATGTGGTTTAAAATTAAAGATAATCAAAAGAGTATGCAATGAAAATACCCCTTCCATCTCTGTCCTAATCACTCAGTTCACTCCCTACAGGCAATAACCATACACATTTCTGTAACTTGATATTCTTCCAGAGGTATTTTATTTAGTATTGAATCCACTTCATCCCAAGGTAGCTAACCATACACATTTATGTACCTTACATTTTTCACTAATACATTGGAGATCTTTCCATCACACCTCACCAGGAGCATCCTTATTTTGTTTTGTTTGAGTGCACAGTATTCTATTGTATGGATTTACCAAAATGTCTTCAACCAATTCTCCATGGATGAACATTTAAATTATTTACAGACTTTGAAAATATACAGACTTAAGTTGCAACAAATACCCTTATACACGTATAATTTTGCACACCTGCAAATACAGCTGCAAGAAAAATTTTATAGGAGTGGAATTGGTAGGACAAGGAGTATATGCATTTATAGCTTTGGTGGGTAGTATCAGTTCACCCTCCAGAGAAACTGCACCAGTTTACATCCCTACCTGCCACATATGAAAGTGCCTGTTTGCCCACATCCTCCCCAACTCAGTGTTTTATCAAACTGATCTTTGTCAGTCTTACAGATGAACAGTCATGTCTCTGTGTACCTTTAAATTACATTTCTCTTATTATGAGGGCAGTACATTTTCCCCTATGTTTATGAATTATGTATTATCTTTACTGTGAACAAACTGTTCATATCTTTTGCCCTTAATTCTTTAGAGTGGTTGATCTTTTTCTTATTGCTTTTTAAGAAGCTCTTTGTATATTAAAAAAGAAAGTAGACATTTTCCCGGTCTGCCCTTTGTCTTTTGACTTTTTCTGTGAATTTTTTTTTTTTTTTTTACCATGCAGACATTTACATTTTTTAATGTATCAAAATTTAGTGTTTTTCAGTGACTTCTAAGGTTTTGTAAAAAGTCTTTTCCTCTTCGTTTCTTGTAGTACTTTGTTCCTTCCTCTTTAGCTGTAAAATCTTTCATCCATTAAGAGCTTATGCTGATGTATAGTGTGCAGTGTGGACCTGACTTAATTTTTTTCAGTTTCCTAGCCAGTTGTCCCCACACTGTTTNACTTCTAAGGTTTTGTAAAAAGTCTTTTCCTCTTCGTTTCTTGTAGTACTTTGTTCCTTCCTCTTTAGCTGTAAAATCTTTCATCCATTAAGAGCTTATGCTGATGTATAGTGTGCAGTGTGGACCTGACTTAATTTTTTTCAGTTTCCTAGCCAGTTGTCCCCACACTGTTTATTGAATAATCATCTTTTCTCCACTGATTTAAAATACCATTTTTATCAGATACTAAATTCCCACAAGCATCTAATGATATTTTGAGATTTCCTGTTCTCTTTTATTGATTTGTGTGTCTATTCATACACCAGAATCACACTAACTGATTACCATAGCTTCATATTACATTGTAAAATTCTAGTTGGGTTAATTCACTCTCATGCTTCTTTTCAGGGATTTTTCCAGGCTGTCCTTGCATGGGTATTTTTCCAGGTGAACTTTAAAATCGACTCATTAGTACCTATTTAAAAAAATCCTGTCGTTAATGGATTTTATGTGGTTGAATGATGTGGTCAGATTTATGTTTTAGAAAAATTAATCTGACTGCATTGTGGAAGCTTAGGTTGGGGGAAACAAGCTCAGAGACAAAAAGACCAATGACAAGCCGCTACAGTGCCTCTGGGGAGTGGGCGAGTGAGAAAGTGAGTAGGCTTAGGAAGTGTCTGCAAGGTCAGAGTGACCTGACGTGGTGACGCCTGGGATGGGGAGAGGCTGGGCAGAAGTCTTCACAGAGGACCCCAGACTTCCAGGGCTCAGCCTTGGGGCAGTGCCATCCCCAGACATTTGAAACACACGAGATAGAGCCAGTATGGGAGGAAGAGGACAGATTTGCCTCCGCACATGCTGAGTTTGAAGTACAGCCAGGTAGTCCTAGAAGAGCTGTCCAGTGAGCTGTCAGACTACAAGTCTGAAGCTTTGGTGAGAAGTCTGTGTTGGAGATACAGGATTATATGACAGAGTCCTGAGGAAGGCCAGCACTTACAGGACGATCAGGGAGTTCAGGAGCTGGCGTGTTGTTGTTTGGTCGCTAAGTTGTGTCCGACTCTTGGCGAACCCATGGACTGCAGCTTGTAAGGTTTCCCCACCCTTCACTGTTTGCCTGAATTTTCCCAAACTCCTGTCCGTTGAGTCAGTGGTGCCATCCAGCCATCTCATCCTCTGTCGCCCCCTTCTCCTCCTGCCCTTAGTCTTTCCCACCATCAGGGGAGTCGGCATAGAAGACTGGAAAAAAGCGCCCACAGTGGTAGGAGGGAAACAGGAGAGCATAAAGGCGTGGAGACCAAGGAGGAACGCCTTCAAAGAGTGAAGGGCCAGTCATCTCAGATGCCTCTTAGAGGCCAAGGAACTGAACAGCTGAAACAGTCCAGCTGGGTCTAGTAACAAGGACAGTCTATGGTTATCTTGGGGAGAGAAGGTTCAGTGGGCAGGGGTTGGGGGCTAAGATAGGGCGTCGGGGGCTGAGGTGGGGGAGTCGGAGCTGCGGTGGTGGTCGAGGCAACTCCGTCAAGAAGCTTGGCTGTAGAGAAGGGAGGAGACAGGGATGAGAGGAGAATAGAGTAGCAAGTTCTGTTTCAAGCCCCACCCACCCCCCATGGGAGAGGCTTGGCTGTGATGAAATGCAGGTGAGAGGGAGGCAGTTAAGGGTAAGAGGGTAGTGACTGTAGGCTTGGAGGACCAGTAACCCTAAGATGGATAGAAGGACTTAGAGAAACTGGCCGGTGTGAACTGTCCAGAGAGAGTAATCCAGTTACAGTGTTGGTATATGTTTTCTCATGGTTTTTTTTTTGTCTTTGTTGCTGAGTTTTCTGATATTTTTGTTTGGCTATTTTTTTTAAACTCTATTTATTTATGGTGCACTGGGTCCTTCTTTGTTGCTGCACGTGGGCTTTCTCGAGTTGTGGAGAGCAGGGGCTCCTCTCTAGTTGTGGTGACGGGCTTCTCATTGTAGTAACGCCTCTTGTTGTGGAGCCCGGGCTCTAGAGCACTGGCTTAGTAGGTGTGGCACACAGGCTTAGTTGCTCCAAGGCATGTGGGATCTTCCCGGATCATTGATTGAACCCATGTCTCTTGCATTGGTAGGCAAATTCTAAACCGCCGGACCACCCAGTTTGGCTATTTTTATATCTTGAGAATTTAGAGAAAGAACTTCTAAAAATTGGAATCAGGTTTAGAAGTTTAATTGATGATTAAGTTAAAAAGCAAAGTATAGAATGGTGTATTAGTATGCTACCATTTGTGTAAAAAAATGTAGAAATAATATATATTTATATTTACTGTACATATATAATCAGTATTTGGACAGAGTTACAGAAACTAATAAATCTGGTTACCCACTGGGAGGTGGGAGATGGAAAAAGGTGAGTAAGAGTTGGAGGTTGTCTCTTCACTGTCAAGCTTTTAAAAATTTAACTGTATTATTTATCCAAATGATATGATCTAAGCTGGTTTGTTGTTCTAAAAAGTAATGGTTCCGCCAGAGCCTGAGCTTTCTTAGTTATTTATGGCTCTAAGTGTGATCTCTCTGTCCTGCCATGTCTGAGAACCTCCAAGAAGCAAGCTTTATGCCTATGAGCTGTGGGTGTTTGCTTTTTCTCTGCTTTTCCCCACTGGAGACCGGCAGTTCTGGGGAATTGGACAGTCCTCTATTATGGTTCAGGGAAAAGGACTTTGCCCTGGACTGGCGTGTCCTGGGCGTACAATCCACAGTTTGACTGAGTGGGCTATTAAGGGTTCTACACCCAATTCCACCTTGGACAGCAAGGGGTTCCTGGCATCCATAGGCTCATCTCCTACCATTCAACCCGGTTATGACACCATCTTCCCAGAGATAAAGGACTCAGTCTTGTAAGACTGCTGCCCTCTACACTTTAGACACCAGTTGCAAATCTCAGTCTTGGTGTTACCTACAACTTCTGTCCAACTTGACTGCAAATCAAAGGTTTCCATGACCTACCTCCCCCTCCTTTGGATTCAGTGAATCTGATAGGGCATCTCATAGAACTCAGGAAAACATTTACTTACACTTACCAGTTTATTATAAAATAATATAATAAAGGATACAGATGAACATCCAGATGTAAGTGAGGCATAGGGCCAGGAAGGTGGGAAAGGGCACAGAGCTTCCAGGNCTTTGGATTCAGTGAATCTGATAGGGCATCTCATAGAACTCAGGAAAACATTTACTTACACTTACCAGTTTATTATAAAATAATATAATAAAGGATACAGATGAACATCCAGATGTAAGTGAGGCATAGGGCCAGGAAGGTGGGAAAGGGCACAGAGCTTCCAGGCCCTCTTCAGAGCATACCACTCTCTCCAAATCTCCAGTGTTCAGCAGCCAGGAAGTTCTCCAAACCCCATCCTCTTGGGTTTCTATGGAGACGTCATTGCAGAAGACTGATTGATGACGTCACTGGCTGTTAGTGGTTGATTCAGTTCCCAGTCCCTTTCCCCGTCCTGGTGGTGGGGTGGGGACACTGAAAGTTTCAACCCCCTGATCCCAGAGCGGGTTCTTTTGACAGCTAGCACCTACCTTTAGTTATGCTCCAAAAGTCACCCGATTAACAGCAAAGGACACCTGTGCCACTTAGGAGCCGATGTCAGCCCTTAGGAAATTCCAAAGGCTCTAGGAGCTGTGTGCCAGAAATGAGATGCAAAGCTGGCTTATAGGGAAGAGAAAGGAGAAAGGGGGTAGTCATAATCCTGACAGGGGCAAAGTCGCCCCCTGGTTGTCTGCTTCCCAGCTGAGGCACACCCCCTGACAGTTAATCCGGTGACTTTTCAGTCTCTCCATTACCATAAAGAATCTGCAGTTTCGATCCCTGGGTTGAGAAGATCCCCTGGAGGAAGGCATGGCGACCCACTCCAATATGCTTGCCTGGAGAATCCTATGGACAGAGAAGCCTGTCAGGCAACACTCCACGGGGTCGCAAAAGAGTCGGACACAACTGAGTAGGCACCCATACACTGGGATCCAAATGGGACCTCCCTCCACCTTCCTCCCTCCTCCTGGAAGTGAGGTCGCCTGACCTGGCATCGGCAGGGCTGACCACGCTGACCTCCCCAGTCACAGAGCTAGGGAAAAGCCACCTTCCTGGCAAGTGAAGGGAGACTCTGCCCTACTCTTGGGAACCAAGAAGCCGTCAGTACACGGTCCCCCACCAAACGAGGGGCCCCGCTCAGTACGGCAGCCCTCCTCAGCTCACATCTGAGTGGTTGGTTATCTCTCTCCTGTCTGTAGGCAGAGCGGGGCCCTTGTATGTGAGATGAAATGGTTTCCTCCTTGTGAGTCCTGCCAGTGTTTATATGAGTGAGGAAAGGAACACCAAACCAACATAACCCGGGGTCTCCAAATGAGCAAACCTGACGTATTTGCAGGTTTAGTTCAAATTAAATGGAGAACCTGGTCCCACAGCTCAGCCCCTCCACTTTTGCCAGTTTGGTTCCTCATGGAGAAGAGTGACCTTATAATGGTGAATTTTTAGAAACCTCTCAGTGGACAGATTCCCCCAAGGATAGTTTACAGCTCAGCCTAAGGGAAGATGTAGCAGAAGCAGGGCTGTATGAAAAGGGAATGGCCTGCCTGGGAAGGTTGTTGGGTCCCCTCTCAGCAGGGGCTGGATGCCCANCGGAGGAAGAGATTGGGGAACTGTGGTCAGCTGGGGCTGGCAGGGCACTGGTGGGTCTGATCCTGGAGATTTGTAAAGTATTTTGAATTTTTCTTTAAGTTTTTTTTTTTAATGGTGATAGAGTCTCTAAGCAAGCTATGAAATCCTTTTTATTCTGCTCATATTTTAAGCTAGAAGTAAACTGCTCCATCTAGCCCCAAGGCAGTGGATTTAAAGCTGTTGCTTTGCTGTGGGCTGGTCTTCCTTCCTCCCTCCCTTCATCATGAGAATCAAAGGAGGCACTTGCTGTGGCTGGAATGAGCTCCAGCTGGGTTCCCAAGAGACGACAGTTGTCCCTTGGTTCAACTGACCCTTTTAGAAAGAGGGAACTATAACATCTTCCACTAACTTAACCTGAATGTAAATAAGAGACCCTGCAAGCTCAAGGCCCTGCCTTACTCCCTACCCTTGTAAGGTCTCCACTCTTCCCCCTAGAGAAAGTTATTCAGTACCAGGGGCCAGTCTTTCACGCACTTACCAAGAAATAAAGACGAGCTGCCCAACATTGTGGAAAGGCTAGAGTGCCTGCTGAGCAAACTAGCGAGTGTGACCTCGGGGCCAAGCAGTAACACACCGTGTCCAGTAGTACCTTTTTGATCTATTAAACTGCCAGCCAGTCTCCTGCCCCACCTGTAAGTCTACTAGGACAGATGAAACAGATGGGAGCTCAGATACATGGAGGAGTTCGGGATGATTGAGGTAGCATTTTAATTCTAAAGGAGGGAGCATGGGATGGTCAATACATAGTCTCGGAACTCATGGCTTATCTTTGATAAAATATTAAGTCAGACCCCTACCCCAAATGAAACTGTTGGATCCAGTGTAAATATGTAAGCATGCTGTTTATACTACAAGTAGCCAGATATTTCAGCTAGGCTCTTACTCTGCAGTTAGATCTTGGGTGTTCAATAGATTTATAAGAACATAATAAAACTTTATTTGGGACGTTTCTAGAAAATACATATTGTTTTCCTTATATATCAGCAAAAATCCACTTATAATCCGCTTATATGTGGGCAGCTGAGCAAAGGAGGCAAAACGGCGAGGTGATGAGAGCCCCGAAGGAGTCTCAGAACCCCAAGTTCAGATTGCTGGGCTTTATGGCTGTGAGGAAAATCACTTTGTCTCCTTGGATCCCGGTTGCCCAGCTGTAGGAGAGCAGAGAGCTGGGCGCCATGGTGGCCAGCGGCCATTGGCTCGCCTCTTGGGTAGCCGGCAGCCCCTGTGCCCTTGTGGTGCTCATCCCCGCCTGGTCTTCACCTGCTCTGCTCTGAGAAGCCAGGTGGCCGGTTCATGAGGCTCAGATAAGGTGCAGTGGAGAACCTGAGGGGCTCCCTCTCGAGTGCTCTCCCAGGGGGCTCTGTTTTGCTCCTGAGAGCCTCTCTTTGCTTCCTGGTTCACGGGTGAGAGGGGTGAGACGGTCACATAAATGACCCCTGCTTCAAGCTCACACGTGGTCCTTATGCTGTCAAACAACAATGGCATTGCATCCTGTCAGCATGTATTTCCAGTATGGACAGTGTTATTCCAGAAAAAACATTTCTTGCTCTTACAGGAATTTTATTATTTTTTGTCTTGCTCTGTAGTCATAACATCTACAAATGTAACTATTGAGTATTGTCCTATGTAGACTTGTTCCTGTTTGAGCACACTGATTGGGCATCCCCTTGTAAGGATACTGAGGTTATGGCATTCTGGATCAGGACGTTTCAAAGGAACCATTTGTCTGCTTAATCTCAGTCTTCTAAAATGTTCTTAACTGTTTTTTAAAAAATATTTGTTTGTCTGCACTGGGTCTTAGTTGCTGCACGTGGGATCTAGTTCCTTGACCAGGGATCAGACCCAGGCCCCCTGTATTGACAGTGTGGAGCCATAGCCACTGGACTACTAAGGAAGTACCCCTAAAATGTTTTAAATCTATTAAAAAAAAAAACTCAGTAGAACTTCTGACAAGGCAAGAAGGTACTTGGTCATCCTGCTAGCATTTAGAAATCTGCATTTCACTCAAGAAAATTTGCAAATTACATTTCTTCTGCTTTTAAGAACACTGTATAGACATATAGCTGTACGCTAGAATTGACTTTGTTGCAAGGAAAAATGTCTTGGTCATTGACATACATATAATACACTATAGCATGTATACCTTTAATAATGATAATCTCCTTGAGTTGGCAATAAGCGACTCTCCAGTTCTCAGACTTCAGCTCACTTCACGACTAAACATGGGCTTCGTAGGAATCTGCTTGCAGTTTCTTAGTCACATGAGAAAGATCTGGGGTTTCTAATTAACTACAAACTTAATGGTACGCTGGCAGTGTTGTGCATCTGCTGAAAGAACCAGTGCAAATGTAGGTCACGCTGATAGACCAGCAGTGCCTAACTAGAGGAAGTGATCTTCCCCCTAGGAAAAGACTGCCAGGCTCAGGCATTCACCCCAGGCTGAGGTGATGTGAGGTGGCTGGCACCAGGTGGTGCCTGCCTGAGGTCTCGGTCCTCGTGGGGAGAACCTGGAGAGTGTGGTGCTGTCTAACACCGGCCTGCGCGTCCACAGTGCTGCTGCTTTTGGCAAATCCGCATGTCCTGTTTCATCCCAGAAAGAGTTCTGGCGTCAGCATTAACCCTGCCACCCTCACCCCATCAACCACCCTAATGCCTGCAAATCTGAACCAGTTTGCTGTCCACATAGAGATATTTTCAGAGACAGTCAGGAGCATGCGGTCCTACAGAGTGGGGAGAATCTGAGACCGGGACTCTCTGTACATGGACACTCAGTTCCCAGTAGTACCTTGAGCCCCTTTAAATTTGTTTGCTCCTCACAAAGTTCAAGGGCTTCCCTGATGGCTCAGCAGGTAAAGAATCCGCCTGCAATGCGAGCAATGCTGATTCAATCCCTGGGTCTGAAAGATCCCCTGGAGGAGGGAAGGGCAACCCGTTCCAGTATCCTTGCCTATGAAATCCCACGGACAGAGGATCCCATGGCGGGCCACAGTCCATAGGGTTGCGAAAGAGTCGGACATGACTGAGCAGGCATGCATGCCTAAAGTCCAACCATAGCAGCTAAGTAAGGGTCGCCTACGACTTCCTGCTTGCCAACTCAGGAACCACCCTGACCCTCTCACCCCAGCTTCATTGCCCTCTACTGTTAAGGTTTGTGGAACCTTGGTGTTCAGGCTGCACTCCATGCGTCTACCCTCTCTCAGGTTTGGGGCCATAAGCCCAGAAGCTACCTTTGCCCTGCCTTGGGTTACCACTCAATCATCCCTCTCCATACGCAGCCCTTGGCAATTCAGTCACAATGCAAAGCAGAATTCTCTGGCCACCACTTGGCTGTTTGGGTTCCTGTTGAACCTCCTAGTGTTAAACTTCACTGTCAGGCTGTTGATGCTGGCACCCCTGAGTTCAGTTCCCTCAGCTGCCATCAAGGACACTGCTGCCACCAGTGTCCATTCCCATCTGTTTTCTAGTGCCTGGGGGCCTGCGAGGAGATCTGTGCTGGCCCAGGCAGAGACTTGAACTTGTGCCACAGGGAGGAAGAGAAGAAATTATCAAATGTAGGCAGAGATTATCCCACCAAACACACATTGAATTCAAGTAATAATACAGGATCCAGGCCAACAGGGGTTAAGTCAAAAGAGGCAAGTGTAAATAGAAAATATATATGTAATAGGAAACCTGGAAGACATTCCAAGAGCTTTCAGTGTTTTGGATCGTCTTCTTCTTCTTCTAAATTTAATGTTCTGGCCGTGCTGCCTGACATCCGTGCCGCAGGATCTTAGTTCCCCAATCAGGGATCAAACCTGCAACCCCTGCAGTGGAAGTGCAAAGTCTTAACCACTGGACTGTCAGAGAAATCCCCTTGGACCCCTTTCTAAAGACCCTCCATGCCCCGTCTGTTCACTGGCCTCTGGGAGTCCAGTCTGGCAGCAGCTGTGCTCTAAGACTCCTAGATGAAAATGTTGTTTTCAAGTACATTTCCCATTCGTGTGATTTTTTTTTATCACCAGAGAGACCTCTGTTTTCTTTAGTCCTGGAACAGAGTCATCTATCTCTTAAAATTATGTCTGTTGTGTGAACAGATTCTGATAAAGTGCGCGGTGGGTATTCAGCCTCTTGATGAACGAAGGTGTTTCAGTTTCTTATTCCTACAGCCGTGCACTCTCTCTTCTGAGCTCAACATCCATTTTGCCTATCGCAGTGGGTATTTTTCTTCCAATACCACAGGTGTTCCTCAGGAAGATCTTTTTATTTTAGATGTTGATAGATTTGGATTGTAAAAGAATTGTTCAACTAAACCAGCCCCAACATTTCATCAGCCCCCTTGGGAGAAATAGGAGTCATCCCCAAATCCAAGATATGAAAATCCGTATGTTTAACAGCAAAACGAGTGGCTAGTTCTTAACTCAAAGGAACTCCCCTAGAAAGACATACTCCATCATAGGATTCTTTTCATAATAAGCTAGCTCTTTGACCTTTGATTCAATTTACATGAAAGAAAATCTGTTTTCATGTATTTCACAAACATCTCTGGCATAATATTGTATACACATTGCCCCATTATGTATGGTATAATGGTGCAGCCTAGGATTTGGTTTTTGCCAGTCAAAAAGCTTTGCCTTTTATGATGCCAGACTCAAAAATGTAGAGAATGCACTCCAAGCCTGCCTTAACAAAGGACTTCAGATTTATTGACCATGACTTTATCTTTAATCTGTTTATATTTTCATTTGTGCCATTTGGGGTATGGCGAGTTGCGTGTTTCCCACTAGTATTCAGGTACTGTTCTTTTTTTTCTCCTTAACTCAGAGTCAGAAACTCAGACGTCTAACATAAGAAGTCCTCAAAGTGGTCTGATGTCCCATTTGCAGAGAACAGCTACTCTCAATTTCAGTCCCCATTGCCATGTGGGAAGTTGGGACCAGTGTGGCTAAAACGTTCAGACTTTTCACTAGAAGCCCCAAAAGTTTTTAAACATTGCTGAGTTTAAAAAAGACTGTGTAAGCCAGTAGTCCCCAGTCCATAGGTACTCCATTTTATCTCTGGATGCTGTGTCTGTTTCTGTATGCCAGATGCCATAGGTACCCACTTCGTTTCTGTCTTAAGCATACCTTTTTCATTTCACGCNCCCCAAAAGTTTTTAAACATTGCTGAGTTTAAAAAAGACTGTGTAAGCCAGTAGTCCCCAGTCCATAGGTACTCCATTTTATCTCTGGATGCTGTGTCTGTTTCTGTATGCCAGATGCCATAGGTACCCACTTCGTTTCTGTCTTAAGCATACCTTTTTCATTTCACGCATACCTCCTTGTTACTGGGATTCTGTGTATAAATTCATAGTCTCCAAATTGTGACAGTGTTTAAAATTCTTTCAGCTTCCGTCTTCACACACTAAAGACTCATTTATTTTTTTATTTGGCTGTGCTGGGTCTTAGCTGTGGTTTGCAGGATCTAGTTCCTTGAGCAGGGATCGAACCCCAGCCCCCTGCATTGGGAACTCAGTCTTAACCACTGGACTACTAGGGAGTCCCAAGACTATTTTAAATTATTCTGTAATTATGCAGACACAGCTCCATGCTGCATTTGATTCACCTTGACTCAAGGCAGAGTCACAGATACCAGTAAAACTATAAAGTCAGTCTTGTCATCTGTGGTTGCTAAGAGTTGTTGTTCTTGATGGCAAGTGGCAATGTCACAGTCACAGGCCAACCAACTCTTCTTCATTCTCTCTGCAGCCGGCGTTCCACCCAGCTGACAGCGTGCGAGGGACCCGCCACCATGGACTGGTGGAGAGGCCGTCCCGGACTCGCTTCCACCCCCTTCACCGACGATCCGGGGACAAGCTGGGACGACAGATATCCTTTTTCATTGTCTGAGGAGAGGATAAGTTTTAAAATGTTTGAAAACTTTTCAGAATTTATTTTCCCAGTAATTTCCTTTTGGCCTCCAAATCTTTGTTTCATCTGACGAATGGAGGCAATAAACCTAAGTGACTTGGAAACTAGAGACATTTCTGTAACTAAAATTGGAAGGATCCCTGTAGGTGTTTACTTTATGAAAGTGTCAATAAAGTTCCGTCTAATGAAGTAACTGCACATAAACAGCCTGTCATTCAGCCCCATTGCAAGGCCTTCTCAGCATTTTCTTAAGAAATTGACAAAATCAGAATTAACCCTGACTTTAAACCAGGTTAGATTTAGTCGGTCACAGTAAAACAGACATACAGATAGGTGATTTATGTTTATTTTTGTTCACGCGCTGACCTGCTGCTAGAACTTATGGAAGAAATTTTTATATAATTTTCTATTTAGGGAATTTCAGACTCAATCAATGACAACTAAAATACAAAGCTGGTATTTAGGAGAATCTTGCATAGTGATATTTATTCACACCAAATCTTATGCTGTGAAGTAGGAAGACAGAAAAGGAGGCTGTGAACTCATTGGACAATTTTATTTATCAGGCCAGAGCAGGACGTGGTCTGGGGGTGTGTACAGGGCTTTGGGAAACAGGCCTGAGCTGGGATTTGCGAGAGAGGAGACAGGTAAGTATTCTAGGACAGTCTGCATTCTGCCCTTGTTCTTCTTACCCGCAGGGAGGCAGGAGAGGCGGGGTGAGTCTTGCTGCAGAGCTGGGTTCCTGGCAGTGATGGTAGGGTTGGCTTCAGCAGCCTAGAAAGCAGGAAGTGGGGGGAGGGCTCTCGTGTTTACCGAGCACCTACTCATCTCAGGCACTGTGCTAGGCAATTCATAATCATTTAGATGAACTCAAAATTTACTGGGCAGTTTGCTTTTTTAACCCCTGTTTCCCACTGAGGAAGCTTCAGTGTCAAAGTGACTTGCCCCAAATTCCACAGCTGAGGCTAGAAGGGCCCAGATTCAGCCCCAAGTCAAGCTGACCGACCCCCCAGCCTGGGCCGCCTTCTTGCTCCAGCGCTCAGTCGCCCCCCAGGACCACACTCAAAAGAGAGCCCCGTGGAGGAGATGTGGGGACACAGGACCTCCCACTGCTTGTCTAGCCCTCAGGCTTCTCCCAGTTTTTTGTCAATCTGAGACAAGGATAAGGACCCCAGTGGATGTTTGCTTCTCCCCTCCCCCCACCACAGTCCACCAAGAAGCCCTGGCCCCCGACATCACGCAGCCACTATCAGAGCAAGTGAGAATGACGACTGACTCTTCCCCTCCCTTCTGGGAGGCGGGAATGCTGCCATTCAGCCCCCAACACGCCCCTCAAGTTCCTTTCTGGAGCATCACAACTTTTACACAGAGACACAAAGGGGAGATGAGAACAGAGGCAGGTCTTCAGCAGCTTCATGCGCGTGTAGGTGGCTGTCCATCAAACCACTGTCTAAACTGCTTGGCATTTTCCAGTAGAAGACTTAGTGTGTTTCTTTGCTTGATGTGACTAACATTATATCTTTTCCTAATTTCTCAGTTCCCTCTTTCTCTCAGAGATGTTCTCTCTAAATATTTTAATACATACAGATATATCTATGGCTACCTCAGATCTTTTTTACAGCAAGTATAGTCTAAATATATGCATATACTCACAGCTTTTTAATGTTTAAATTTTTTATTTTATTTTGGCTGCACCTTGCTGCTTGCAAGATCTTAAATTCCCCCACCAGGGATTGAACCTGCTCCTCCTGCAGTGGAAGTATGCAGTCTTAACCTGGACTACCAGGGAAGTCCTCCTTACAGCTGTTGCTTTTTTTAAACTTTTTATTTTGTATTGAGCTATAGCCAGTGAGCAAACAATGTTGTGATAGCTTCAGGTGGACAGTGCCGGGACTCAGCCATACATATACATGTATCCATCCTACCCCCAACCCCCTCTTCCATCCAGGCTGCCACAGAACACTGAGCAGAGTTCCCTGTGTTGTACAGTAGGTCCTTGGTTATTCGTTTTAAATACAGCTGTCTCATAGCTTTTTTTTTTTTTTGGCTGTGCTCGGTCTTAGTTGTTGTGAGGGCTTTCTCTAGTTGCAGCAAGTAGGTGCTCCTCTCTAGTTGCAGTACGCAGCCTTCTCCTTGCAGTGGCTTTTCTTGTCGCAAAGCCCAGGCTCTAGGCACACGGGATCCAGTAGTTGTGGCACATGGGCTTAGTTGCCCTGAAGCATGTGGGATCTTCCCAAACCAGGGATCGAACCAGTGTCCTCTGCATTACAAGGTGGGTTCTTAACCACTAGACCACCAGGGAAGCTCTCATAGCTTTTTAAGCTAGAAGACTATCTAGAAGAGGAGGAGATTGAGGAAAGGCAACAGAGAAAAATGTTCATTCACTTAAAAACAGTTGGTATTGGGCGCCATTTACATTCTGTGGATGTCATGGCAAACAGTCACGCACTTCTGCCCTCTAGTCACTCACAATCTAGCAGGAGAGGCCGTGTGGCCACTACGGGCGCCACCGCCCGGGGGCCGTGCAGACTCAGAGGCGCACCGCCTGAACCAGTCCTGGGGGCATGGAGAAGGCATCCTGGAGGAAAACCTGAGGCTTGAAGGATAGGTAACATGTAAGAGGACAGTGTTTTTATTTATTGAACAGGTATTTTCACAGAACCCCTTCTCTGCACAGGTACTGTTCTAAGCACTGGGGACTCAGTAGTGAGAGAGACAGCGGTGTCCCTGCCTTCCTGAGTGGGTGATGTCAGTCAGCAAACAGGTTAAAGAAAAAATGATCGAAGCAAAATAATTTCAGGTGGTTGTAAGTGATAGAGAGGAAGACACCCCTGGAGGGAATGCTTCGGGCAGAGGGGATAGCTCGTGCAAATGCCAGAGAGGGAGACTCCACTGCGTGTGCAGGCGACTCGGTCTCCTTTCAGGCAGTAAGTCGCAGGCTGTATGACTTGACCATGCATCCGGGTCAACTCATGAGAGCAGCTGCAAAGCAGATCACCTCCTAAGGGGAGGATAAGCAGGAACCAAATAAATATAGATGAATTAGAGTTTCTTATCAGACAGTACACATCTGATTCACAGACCATGAGACGTCTCTCTCTTAAGCCCCTAATGGGGGTCCCAGGACTGGACATCTACTGACTCAAAAGAGTTATTTAGTGTAGGTCTGCCCGTGAATAAACAGTGAGTCTCCTTTGAGGAATCAAGGGACCTTGAGCCCCTGTGTTGAGTCCCTAAGTCATGTCTGACTCTTTGCAACCCATCAACTACAGCACGCCAGGCTTCCCTGTCCTTCACTGTCTCCTGGAGTTTACTCAGACTCATGTCCATTGTATTGATGAAGCCATCCAACCATCTCATCCTCTGTCACTGCTTCTCCTCCTGTCCTCAGTCTTTCCCAGCATCAGGGTCTTTTCTAGTAAGTCGGACCTTCCTATCAGATGGCCAAAGTTTTGAGCTCCTAGTAAAATGTAAAAGTAGGATGATTTCATGTTGAAGATACTGAAATATGTAGCAAAGATGGGGAAGAGGGCTGCAGTGCCATCTTTCCTTTTATGGCCTGCTTTCATTTTATTTTGTGATAATTTGCTTAAAATGGTTGCCTTTCACACCAGTCTATTACCTCCTGAATGAAGTTTTGTCGTTTGAAAGGATTAACACTGGCTTGAATCTTTGTTAGAACAAAGAGAAGACGTGTACCCGGAATTTTCTTATTCTAGCTGTTTCTTGGCTTGGGTGTTATTTTAGATCGCGGGTACACTGGCTTAGGAAGGGGTCGGTCTCATGATATAGCGATTACAAATACAATGAACACTGCTAACAGTGTGGCCAGACACAAGCAGCAGCACGCCGGCTCCAGGGCATTCCTCCTTCCGTAGGTGGCCATGGTCACAGAGAAGGCTGGCGCAGTGGGCTCTGAGCTCTGCCATGGGTCTGGGGCCACCACAGGCAGAGACAGGGCACTGCCCAACGGAGCTCCGGTCCAGGCCACACTCAGGACAGAGGCGAGGCGCTGACTGGTCCCCGACTGGGGGTCTGGCCTTGAGAACTCAGAGGAGAGGCCCTCCCGCCTTCCCGCAGCTGCTTGTGTCCTCAGCAGCCCTTCTCACTCCTCAAAGGAGCAAATGTGTACCCTAGACACCATCCTGCTGAGTTTCCAAACTATTAACATAAATTTACATATTTGTCATATGATCTCAGACCTGAGGGTCATACATAGAAGAGAAGGACGACACACTAATGACTCATAGAAGTGCCTTCCTCTCAGAGAGATGTATTTTTAGGAAGAGAGAAAAACAAACATCTAGAGATTTTCTGATTTATATTGCCAGCAAAGTTGGAGCGTGTGTTGCATCTGGAAAACTAGAATGAATGGTCCTGATGAGACACCTTGAGATCCACTAAAGCTAGGAGTGGCTTTTTTTCTCTTTGGAGCAGGCCTTGCTTTGGTTCTGTTCATACAAGGAGATGAAAATGTTAGAACATTGGTTTATAGGACAAAACTGTTTCTTCGAAGGGCATCGCCTGTTGTATTTGAGAAATGTTGGACTCTGTCTCTTCTGGAAGCTTCAAAGTTTTATATTAGGGCAGTGAAAAGCCTGGCAGTTAAGAAACTTTAACCCAGAATTTCCAAACCTTGCTTGATCACTAAACCCAGTTTTTACCTAACACCCGTTAAAGATTTCCATCTCAAAGGGAATGCAAGTTTTTAGAGTTTTAAGGGGGAAAGAGTCAGACTTCAGAATTCTCCCCATCTCCCATTTGTCACTCGTGTGCTCAGGGAAACAGGAAGACATCCTCGTATACTCAAAGACCAGAAAAGATCTCGTTCCCGTGCCTCCCGTCATGTGTGACGTGCAGATGTATTCTAGCAGGACGTCATTGGAAGCCAAAGGACCAGAGGAAGTCGACCGATGGTGAAGACATGGTTAAGAAACTAGGAAGGAACCAAATGCTGACTGGTTTTATATATTAAATCCGGCCCTGACACCTGTCTCAGTGAGTGTGAGTTCTACTAAGCAGACCTAGAGTTCAGGAACCTTGCCAGCTACGTGGACGACCACTGGCCAGCCCCACAGCCCCAGGAGAAAACAGGGTTCCAGAGGGGAAGAGAGAGCCTGGCGCCCTAGGCTGCTCCTGAGCCCTGCCCCAGGTGCCCTTCCTGCGTGGGAACAGGAAGCCAAAAGAAGAACTGGCCCATGCAGCCATGACTAGGGAGCCCGGGGAAGAGACAGAGTGGGTCTTGTGTAGGGTTTCTGAGGCTCACTGACCCCACCCATGTGCGGGGAAACGGGCCACAGATGTCCTGTCTCATCAACAGAAGGGCAGAACGTTCTCGATGACTGAGGCCTTCCCCTCTAACATTATCTGAGCTGAGAAGGAACAGGAGTCCCTTGTGGGTGGACTGGGGCGGGAACAGGGAGGAAGGATCCTTCTCCGCAGAGCCGCAGGGCCTTGGGGAGAGAGAACAGCCCAGAGTGACTGACACCTCCTGACACCTGGGTGGAGGCCGCCCCCCATTACTAACTATGGACTGGAACACGATGAAGAGAGAGGCAGCGTGATGAGTCGGGTTGGAGGTAGAGTTTGGGATGCTTTGGGTGGAGAAGCCAAGTAAGGCAGTGGGAAGGGCAGGCTTGGAGTTCATGAGAACTGTGGCAAGCTGGAAGTATGGATTCACGAGTTACTGGACTGTGGGTGATGGCTGGAGCCAAAGGCATGGATGGGACTGAGCAAGGCAAGCATGGAGGCCAGAGGAGGGGGGCTGCCTCTCAGAGTCTCCTCGGGGGCTCTTCCCAAAGTGTCTGCACCCGGAATCTCTCTCCAGCCTCCCACTCTGCATGGTACCCACGATACCGAGGCTGTTCTCCGCATCACGTGCTTTTGAGAGAAATGCAGGCGGATGTGGGCTGAGAGACTGTGAGGCCATAGAAACTCTGGGACCATTAGGGTTGAAGGCAGAAGAGGAAGAGCCAGAAAAGGAGCTGAAAAGCAGTGCACAGGGGGATAAATCAAAAGATCCATTTGACTTAGGTTTAACTGAGGTGATGGAGGCTTTCTGGTGGCTCAGATGGTAAAGAATCTGCCTGTAATGCAGGAGACCCAGTTTCAATCCCTGGTCAGAAAGATCCCCTAGGGAAGGAAACGGCAACCTATTCCAGTATTCTTGCCTGGAGAATCTCATGGACAGAGGAGCTTGGCAAGCGACAGTCCATGGGGTCACAAAGAGTGGGACACAACTGAGCGACTATCATTTTCACTTTCTTTCAAGATGAGAGTGGATGAGGGGCTGATCTGGCTTATTTTCCCTGTCGCCTAGGCTGCTCTTCTGTTTGTTTCCTGGCAACTCGCAGGCATTCTAGAAATGTTCACTGAATTGAATGGTAAATTCTAGTTTACAAATAAGGGTATTTTTTCTGTCTATTAGGATGTTCTTCATGGCATATTAGTACCATGGAGTGATTAAAGCCAACTGAACAAAGTTTTCTCAGATCTTTAGAAGAGCAAATAAACGTTTTCTAAGCTGCTTCTGTTGCGTTTAGCTGTAAGCTACTGGCAGTAAAGCAGACAGTATAGCACCTGTCTGCAATCCAGGAGGCCTGGGTTCGATCCCTGGGTTGGGAAGACACCCCGAGAAAGAAATGGCAACCCACTCTGGTATTCTTGCCTGGAGAATCCCATGCACAGAAGAGCCTGGTGGGCTACAATCCATGGAGTCACAGTCAGACATGACCGAGTGACACACATACACACACACACACACACACACACACTCTCTCTCTCTCTCTCTCTCTCTCTCTCTGACATGAGTAGGCTTCCCTGGTGGCTTAGTGGTAAAAAATCTGCCTGCCTATGCAGGAGACATGTACCAATCCCTGGTCCAGGAAGATCCCCTGGAGAAGGAAACGGCATCCCACTCTAGCATTCTTGCTTGGAAAATCCCATGGACAGAGGAGCCTGGTGGGCCACAGTCCACGGGGTTGCAGCATTAGATACGACTTAGTGACTGAACAACAGCAACAACAACTGACATGAGTGATCGCTAACATTAGGGCATCTCTTGATGCCAACAGGTGTTGGGTTTTGAATATCCATTAAGTGAGACGTGAATGGTGAGAACTGGGAGAGCTCAGAGGTCACATCTTTTAACTTTTGATGCCTCAGCCCCGTCATATGAAAATTTCAGACATTCACCACGTTTCCACATTGTTGATATTCCTCAGAAACGCTAACATGCTGACCTACTCCTCAACATTGAAAAGATCGATGTTTGATCGTTGTACCACTATTTCACCACTGTATTCTGTTTACAGTTTCTAGATAAGTGGACTTAACGACTTTAAAGGTGAGAGAAGTGGTAAATTTCTGCTTCAGAATTAAGTATTTCTGGCCAGAGGTTCATTAAAATCTGCTGAAAAGAGAAAGGCCCAGTGCCTTCTGCCCAGTGGTTCTGCCAACTAAGATGCCGCCATTTTTCCTCCCAGAAGCATTCCTGTTTCTTCCTCACCGTTTCCTCTTCTGTCTTCTACGTGGCCCATTCCGACCTGTACTTCGCCTGCAGGCATATGTACTAAGTCGCTTCAGTCGTGTCTAACTCTTTGCAGCCCCATGGACTGTAGCCCAGCGGGCTCCTCTGTCCATGGGATTTTTCAGGCAAGAATATTGGAGTGGGTTGCCATGCCCTCCTCCAGGGGATCTTCCGGACCCAGGGATCCAACTCACGCCTCTTATGTCTCCTCCATAGCCTAATAGTTAATGTTGAAGAAGCGTCTGTTCTCTCCTGAAAGCACCTCTGTTTTATTGCATTGACTAAGATTCAGATTAAGAAAGAAGGTAACTAGACATGACCGCACTAGTGCACAGGAAGTGAAACTTGTGATCATCGTGCTTCTGGCAGAGGAGACATTTCGTTAAGAGTTCATCAGTGTCCGTATTTTACTAATGCCAGGTTCTGCCTGTGTACATGATAGTTCCTTCTCCATCAAGGCCTCTGTTTCCTCCGGAGCCTTAGATGGTGATGGCTTCTTTTATACAGAATCACTGAAGATCACAGGAGAATAATATGACTTAGAATGTTTTGAGAAGGTATTCTATGCATATAATTAAATTAACCAAACGGCTCTGTTGTACTCAGCACACATGGTGTAGCATCCCATCTGTTTTTCCCTGTTTCCGTTTCATCTGGAATGTGTTCTAAGGCAGGCTAGACCCAGTGAAGAATACAGAATCCATAAAACGGGGCCCCTGACCATCTAAGGAAGTTCACATTTCTCCACAAACCTAATGTAGCTCTCTTTGGGTCATAAGAAACAGGAACCCTCAACTTGAAGAAAAAGGAAATGTATTGGCTTATGTTACTAGAAGCCCAGAGGGCTAGATCCAGGGGTCTGTACAATAGCACTGAGATGCAGTATCTGGGGGCATGCCACCTCTACCTTGACTTCCAGGGAGAGAAACCCAGGCCCACATGGTCCCAGAGCTCACCACCTCAGCTGGGGGCAGTCCTTTCTTCCTCTGCTTGTCCCATGAGCCCATCCCTGAACTAGTCACAGGGGTTAAGTGACCTTGAATGGAAATGCTGGGTGTGGGTACACACTGTGGGACAGGGAGGCCTACACAGAGTGACAGCCAAACCAGGTTTCGGGTGGGGGTGCAGGCAGTTCTTGAACGTAAAAGAGGATAGGCACACACACACACACACAAAGAAAAACACCTCACATGAGTCATGCAAAGATGGTGCTGGTTAGGAGATAGAGGAATGGACTTTTCCAGGGGAAGCTGATAAGCCAAAGTAGGAGGAAGCGCTATCGGGTACAGAGATAAAGATGCAAACTGAAAACTCAGCAGTTGAACTCCGCACAACTCCAGCCTCTTAGTTCTGCCTCAGCTTCCCCTTCATCTGAGTTTTCCTTGATTGAAATTTCTACTTCGATGGTAGCACGCTTGGAGCAAATTATGCCTCACAGCCCCTGGATGAAAGTTGGCCCAGGTAAGCAAGTCATATTTTCAAAGATATGATGGGCATGTGCTGTGCTTGGACAGTCTCACTTTATTTTACCCACCTCAGATGTCATTTTAGAAATTTTCTAATCTAAAGCACAGACTCTTGTTTTCTCTTATAAAACTTAAGTCTCTCCACATATAATCATAGGCTTATATGAAAGTCTAAAATTAAAAGTTATTTAAATCAATCTGAGTCTTCATTTTAAAGACCAAATAGAAACACATTCAGAATACATTGACCAGTATAATAGTCTGATTTGGTAGTATTATATTTAAATATATAAAGGTGTCATGGTAAGCTGCTGAAAGAAACAGAGATGATAACCCCTAAAACTGTAATTTGCATAGTGGATTTGACTTAGGGTCTCTGAGTGTTTTTATATGTAGAGAATATATACCCCCAAATTGAGTATTTTTTGGAATAGTACTGAAGGTGACAGAATATAGAGTTAACTGAAAAGATCGTTACATCCAGTGGATGCATGATATCATTTTCAGATCACCTGGTCAGATTTAAGAGGCGTTTGAAATGGACATGTTGAAAACTTTTAGCTCCCTGGATTGAAGTCCATTCTCCATCTATTCTTGGGGCAAATACTGACAGCACTTACTGTGGATAATGTAGTCAGGACCTTGGAAAGGCAGGTATGAAGATGGATAACAGCGGGCCCCTGCTGCAAGTAGATTTTCAGCACCCCTTAAGAATCTTGGGATCCATGATTGTAGAATAAACACAGTATCTTATTTTAAATCATAAAAGCGTTAGGCAGTCCATGGCTCCTCTGTCCATGGGGATTCCCCAGGCAAGGACACTGGAGTGGGTAGCCATTCCCTTCTTCAGGCGATCTTCCTGACCCAGGGATCAAACCTGGGTCTCCCTCATTGCAGGCAGATTCTTTAATTAAATCATAAAAAGATATTTCCAATTTGAGATTGTAAAAAATTTGTATTTAAGAGAAAAATGTCCTATGCTTTCTAGAGCATGAGGATTAGTTAGCTTAATGTTTTCAAACATTGGATTACTGTAGCAGTTATATTCCTCTTTGTGGAACTCTGTAGAGGAGTGCAGCATTTCTGTATCAGGGTTTGCCAGGCATCCCCTATGCACACACACAGGGTATGTGATGCGGGGTAGTTTTTCACACATCTGGAATAAGACCTCACATCCCCAGAGAGAAGTTGGTCATGGATCTGAAATATTTCGAAAGGCATACAAAAGTGCTTGTTTGTCGTTAAAAAAAAGACCAAAAACCTCCTTGCATGCCCAGCTGGTTCATTTGCTCGCCCTATTCGCACGAATTTCTGATAGTTTTTATCATAGAAGTCAGAAATCACAGGACCTGGAGCGATCAGCTGTGCAGCTGGGTGAGCAGAAGGGCCGGTTCTCAAACCCAGGCCTGAGGTTTCCCTTGCTCCTTGTGGACTGAACTTCTTTTCTTTTTATGTTATTCTGGTTTTTAAAGGCAGCAGCCTCCTTGGAAGGAAGAGAAGCACCCTGGGTTCAGGCTAACATCTGCACTCAACAGGTACATAGCTTGTTTTCTAGTAGAAATAAACTTTAAAGAAAGCAGATCACCTTGATGGCCCTGCTGCTTTTTAATCTATCATCTGTTTGCCAGAGTACTCTTATATCGATGGGTTGTGTTTATATGAAGTGTTTAAAAAAAAAAAAAAAAGCAGCCTAACTCTCCCACCATGTAGCGAATGTCTGCTCAGGACAATGTAGCTGTGAGAACATGAAGTCTGAGTGAACGACAGAGTTTGCCTCCTACTCTGTGTCCTTGAGCAGGTTGCATAGCTTCTCTGTGTCTCAGTTTACTCATCTAGAAAAAGGAAGATAACAGTACCTACATCGAGGGATGGTTGCCAGGAGTAAATAAGATACATAAGAAANCTGTGAGAACATGAAGTCTGAGTGAACGACAGAGTTTGCCTCCTACTCTGTGTCCTTGAGCAGGTTGCATAGCTTCTCTGTGTCTCAGTTTACTCATCTAGAAAAAGGAAGATAACAGTACCTACATCGAGGGATGGTTGCCAGGAGTAAATAAGATACATAAGAAACACAAGGAGCATAAGTATTCAGTAACTGTTGTGAACTTAAAGCTTGACCCCAGTGTTTAGGTCATTTTGTTCAATCCTGCTCACATTCTACAAGAATGAGTATGACTTTCTGTTCTAAGGAGTTACAAATGACTTCTCCAAGGTCATTTAGCTAATATGTGATGGAACTGGGATTAAAAAAAAATTTTTAGTGCAAAATTTTAACACAAAAAAGGGAAAAGTGTTACAAGAATTCCGTGTGCCCATCTTTTAGCTTCTATGTCTACTCTATCCCCTGCCCTTCCCACCCTTATCCCACTACCAGCCAGATAGAGTATTTCACCTGCAAATATCTCTAACACTATAAGGCTGATAGGAACCTTTAAAACCACCAACAACAACATAACCGCAATGCCATTATTCCACTTAACAAAATTAACAATAATTCCTAATATTATCTAATACACAGTCTGTATTCACATTTCCCCAGTTGTCTCTCTGCGTTTGATTGATATTCTGTTGAGTCTTTTTGAATCTGAACCCAAGGCTCCCCGGTCCCAGAGTCCTTGCTTTTGCTGCTGCTTCATCGTGGTTCTGAACTGCCTGTCCCTTGTGTAAACCCCACCCAGCCATGGTGTACAGTCCAGCCACGGGGCTTAGTGGCTGCAGAAGGCCATCACGTGAAATAGCCCACAGAGAAGCATTTTAGGCTAACTGGAAGCCTCACACAAGTTCCTTTTTGGCAGTTTGACCCTTGATGGGACAAGTAAGTAATATCTCTTGGAGTCAAAGCTACATGTAAACTGCAGCTGTCTGGGAGAATTTCAGAAACTTGCTATAGTTCCACACTTCCCCCAGTTTTTGTCTTACAGTTCTGTCACAATCTTAAAAACCATTGAGGCCCTCAAACAGTGTTTGTTCGTGTGGGTACATTTGTTTGTATTTAGCTATTGATATTGGAAATTAAATTGAGAGATTTATAGAAGATACTTATTCATACACTTAGAAATAGCAGTAATAAACTCATTACTCATAAATAAGCTCATTTATGTCAACATAAATCATACTTTTGTAAGCACAGTTATATTTTCTGAAACAAACTAAATCACTGAGGAGAGAGGCATTGTCCCTTTTATGTATCTCTTGAAGAGAGCTCGATCCTCTGCTTGTGCGTTCAGTCCGCACTGACATTGCACCTCACAAGCCTCTGGAAAGCTACTGTGCTCATGAGGGTGAGAGTGAAAGGGCAGAGAACACGTTAGGGTTGTTCTGAAAATCGTCCCAACCTTGCCTTCTCCCTAGAAGGGCAGGAAAGCCACTGCTTTGGTGATCCTTCCTGGGGGAGGAATTATTCCCAGATGGAGACGATCTAGCCCAGCTGCAGAGAATATATTGGCCACAGCCGTCTTCTGAGTTGTGAGGAAAGATGGAACATTGCTTAAAGAAAGCCATGAATCCAGTGTCTTCCTTGCTGAACCATATTGTTACGCCACTAGCTTCAAAGTGTGAGATCTCACAAGTACAAATTGCTGTCTTCTGGGTGTGGGTCATCCTCAGAGGCTGATGTTGTAAGGGACTGCAGGTAGGTCCAAACTCCTCATTTTATGGATGATTGTAAATCGATTATTCTTGCTTTCTCTCCCGTTGGTAATTTTTAGGAAAGAATATTGCATTTTCACTAAGGAAAAAATGGATTTTTCAGCCAGACTCTCTCTCTCCCCCCTCCCCCTTAGGACCAATTCTGACTCTGCTCTTCACACCAGTGCTCTGAGTACCAAGCCCCAGGACCCCTATGGAGGAGGGGGCCAGTCGGCCTGGCCTGCCTCATATGTGGGTAAGACATGTAGGCCAGATGCCAGCCACTTCTGTAACGTCTTGCTCTGTCCTCGGGGAGCAGAGGGAGAGAAAAGCTTACACCGTGTTCCTTTCCCTGGCTTGTCTTCCCTGGGGAGCAATTCCTGGCTGGGGAGGTGTGTGTGTGCTCATGATGAGATAAGGGTGGACCTTCCCTCCCGCCTCTTCCTCTGCAGGCTCTCCTTGGCGTGTCTCGGCCCTCAGACTTTCTGTCCTCCACACTCTCCCATTTTAAGGTCCTCATCAGTTTTATGGGGACTAATAGCAACTTTCTCACTGGTCTCCTTTTTCGCAATCTCCTGTCTTCCCAGTTCAATCTTATGTCGGATTCTTTGAAAGCCCTTTTTCCACCCGGGATCTGGACAAACTGAGAAATAAAACCAGAAGTGACACAGGGAGGTGGATGCCGCCTTTCCTCCTGATAAGAAGTGGCTTCTCTCTGGGGGGCCGTGTCTATTCAGACCAAACCCCAGAGGGACACTGACACCCCCAGTGGCCAGCAGCCCTGGCCCAGGGCGGCCCTCACGGCTGGAGCCCTGAAGGCAGGGCCAGCCCCAGGGCCAGAGGAGCGGGAGCTCACCTGTTGCCCACTTTGCTGCAGGTCATTGTCCCACCTCCCCAGGGTGACCAGGAGTGGGGGAAAGAGTCATGCCATCTGCTTCCAGAATGACCGAAATCTGATCAGATTCCAGTCACAGTGCCACTCTCCCACCTCTAGGAGAGAATCCAAATCTCCCAGTTTGGAACGATAAGGACCCCAGGATCAGGCAGCCTGTGCCCACCTCACTCCCTCCTCCTTACTCACCAACCCTTCCCCCCCAAGTCTGTGAACTACTTTGGGATCCAGAACTGCTTCATCCTGCTCCCATCTCGTCCTCTCTTAACTCACTCCTGACTCAGCTGGCCAGCACCCTCAGTTTTGTCCTCATGTCTGCAGAGCCATCCTTACCCTTCCCCCCTTTGCCAGCCCAGAACCCGCCATGTCCTTCCAAAATCCTGGAGCCCCTCCCTGCAGATGGCTATGCCACTGACTGCCTTTCCCATGAGTGTGCTTCTCCTCTTCTGCTCCAAGTAGATTGCTCTTTTTTTTTTTTTTTTTTAATGTAACTTTTATTTTAAATAGGAAAGCATTTCTAGTGCGACAGACATCAGGGTATTTAAAAGGCATCAAAATTTGGTGCATAGCAAGTCTGGATCGTAGAGGTTTTTATTCTTGAGGATAGCAGAGCAATGCCCCCAAAGGATCTTGCAGGGGAAGCTCTTACAAGAACCCCACATGAAACAACTATGTGAGGGGCTGCTCCCAGTAGATTTCCTGCAGTCAGCGTGTTAATGGTCTTATCTTCCACACAGAGTCAGGCATGGAGGAGCCCTCAGTGATGAGGAGTAAGGAGGAATTACTTGGTGGCTTATGCATACAGAGCACACTCTAGTCACTAACTAAGCTGCACCTGAATCACGTTTGGTTCAGTAAGATGCCGTCCAAGCCTGCCTTTCTGGGGTTTATTATCTAGCAGGAATAAGGGTCCTGAAATAGCCATTCCATGTGCACACTGACCGTTGTCCACAAACAGAGCTGTGTGTTTGGTCTGAAAATGCGAATAAATACATATTTGGCCAAGATAATACTAGCCTTTCTAGTTTCCTTTACTTTTTAGATAGTTTAAAGCCTGAGTAGTCCCTCTTCCTTCTGAGGAATCCATTCTGGGTCTTATTTCCTTGCATATAGTAGGGATGGGGTTTAATCATCCCAGTATGTGTTGTGATAATGCTGTATTTGTTCCCTTGATGCAGTTCAGAGATGCTCCATTTACCCAAGCAGTTTATCAAGTATGAGCTGTTTGAGGACAGGATGGGGCCGTTGAGCTTTGTGTGCACACATGGGGCTGTGAGAGTAAAGCTGGCAGTTGTGTTGAAGCTGGATGTGGTTCCACTACTCACCGCTTAGAGGAGTAGGATCTATGGGAAGTTGGAGTAGTTTAGCTTCCACATCGGTAGTTAAAAGTAGTGCTAAGGAATATATAAGCCTGTGGATTTCCCTGGTGTTCCAGTGGTTAAGACTCCACACTTCCAATGCAGGGGGTATAGGTTCAATCCCTGGTCGGAGAACTAAGATCCCACATGCCCACTGCATAGCGTGGTCAAAAAAAGCAAAATGTGTGCTTAGGGCTTGCCCAGTGGCTCAGCAGTAAAGAATCCATCTGTGATATAGAGATACAGGCGATGTGGGCTTGATCCCTGGGTCAGGAAGATCCCCTGGAGGAGGAAATGGCAACCCACTCCAGTATTCTTNCGTGGTCAAAAAAAGCAAAATGTGTGCTTAGGGCTTGCCCAGTGGCTCAGCAGTAAAGAATCCATCTGTGATATAGAGATACAGGCGATGTGGGCTTGATCCCTGGGTCAGGAAGATCCCCTGGAGGAGGAAATGGCAACCCACTCCAGTATTCTTGCCTGGAGAATCCCATGGATGCAGGAGCCTGGCAGGCTACATGTCTGCCACATGGCATGGTCAAAAAAATAAAAATAAAAAAGAGAGGGAGAATATATAAGCCTAAAAAAGGTGCAGCAAGGTCTTAGTCTCCCTGGATTGGGAGGGAACCCGACTGATAGACTTCAATCTGGAATTCCCAAGAAAGAGCTGCCTTTCTGCCTCTGCCATTCCTGCATTCGTGTTGCCCTCTGTTTAAAGTCTGTGCTTCTCTAGAAAGGGCTAAAGGCCTAGAGAGAACTAGGAAATCCTAAGTAACAGGACTTTGAGGCCTACATGCAGAGAGGAAGAAAAATAGCTAAAGCAAGTGATTAATCAAGTGAAGTATTTACCCTAAGAGTGATGTTGGCTGCAAGGGAAGAGGTGCGAAGTGTCAGAAGGCCTGAGTGAGGACAAGTAAGAAAAGCAACAGAGTGACAGTGTTGATCCTACAACGGAGCCATAGGGAAAGCAGAAAGAAAGAAGGAAATCCTGGAGCAGAGTCCCAGGGTCCCTGCTTTTCACATCAGCAGCTCGAGCCTGCCGTGTTTGTACCCTGGTATCTGACAACTGTGGAAGGCAGGCCGACCTCCAGCCTGGACGTCTGAACCGTGTCCCTGCTTCAGTTGCCTTGGAAGTACAGCAGAACTCAGAAACACATCCAAATATGGCTGTGTTTACATGGGAAAGCCAGTGTGTTTAAAATATTATTCAAGTCTCCAAGGATAGGAATTATTTCTGGAGAATTCTATCTGTTGGTGGGAGCTATTTTAAATAGTTTCTTGTCTTTCCCCTCTCCCCCTGTCATTCATGAAAGTTTCTCATTTGCTTTCCTTTCAGACTTTTAAAAATATCAACTAGCTTTGCAAAAAGGTATTTCTTATTATAGGAGCGACCAAATAAAGTAAAGATTTTAAAAGTGATGGGAAAAATTATAATTGAAGCTGGGAATTAGACTCCATAAGCAGAAAGCAATAACTGCCTTTTCCCTGGGAATCTTTCCTGAGCATAGTGATGTAGCTTCAATTAATGTTCCCACTATTTTTTTTTTGGTTCTGAGTAGATCATAAGGGAGCATCTGCTGACAGCTTAACTACATGAGCAGAAAGCTGTGATACATTCACGAGCAAAAGTTTGTGTCCCAAGAAGACACAGTCATTAGGCTGATACATGGTTAGTAATTCTCATAATGGTTATTCAGTTTGCGCGACAGGCATCCATGGTGAGGAGTTGATGGAAATGAGAGAAACAGACTTTTATGCAACCAAGCAAGATTTTTATAATTTCTCTTTTCTTGTTTAATTATCCAGAATTTAGCAGCATGTGCAGTTTAATTATCATTTCATACTCACATGCACACGCACACACACACACGCACACATATACCCCCTGAATGGGTAAGCCTGATGGCACTCTGTGACACTTGCCCATTGCCCTGTAGTCTAGCACTGTACCTAACCCACCTCTGCTCATCACTAGCGAGTGGAGGAAGGAGCCAGGGTGGTCCTTGCCCTTTCAAGTAGCAGTCTAGAGCTAAGGGCAGATCAAGGCATGATTGTCTTAGCACCCAGAGCTGTAGAGGCTGAGTCTTACCAGCGTTAAGAAACACAGCCCTGAGCTCCTTCCCAGGGAAGGAGATCTGCCTTGAACCCCAGTGATCTTACCACAGGTAGTACTATACCTTTGACCAGCACCATGAAGACTTAAAATACAAATAACCCTGAAAGAAATGAGCCTGTTGGAGAAGGAAGTGGCACCTCACTCCAGTCTATTCTCGCCTGGGAAATCCCATGGACAGAGGAGGCTGGTGGACTGTATATTCCATGGAGTTGCAAAGAGTCAGACACAACTGAGTGACGAAACAAATGAGAGAGGTGAACCTTGGTTGCACAGACAGGAGGAAGAGCGGGATGGCAAAGTCATCTGGGATCTAAAGAGGGGGCAGAAGTGTCACGCAGGTGGCAGGAGGGCCCAGAATGAGAGACACTCTGGTTAGGTACTCTGCCCCCTGCCTCCACCTCTGTTCAGCAGATCCAGGCTGTGCCGGGAATGTTTTAGATTTATCAGGCATGAGGGTTGGGAGAGGGAAGGCGGCCTCAGTTACATTCAGGAGGTCAGCGCCTGGTGGCTTCTAGTCCTCGAGGTTTCTTGGAGCACACATGAGCCTTGGTTGTGGCTGCTTGTCCCCTGTGGGGCTGCTCCATGTTCCCCCTCCTTCTGGATACCACTCACAACTCGTTTCCTTTTATTTTTATCCCTTTATTTATAGTTGTATCATCTGATATTTTTCATCCAGTAGTAAAAATCCAGGCTTGGATATGTTGGAAAAAAATTGCACAACGTGAGAGCTGTGAGTTAAGTTTTATTTGGGCAAAAGGAGGACTGCAGCCGGGAGATGGCATTTCAGATAGCTTTGAGAGACTGCTCTGAGGAGGCGACAGAAGGAGCCAGGATATATAGGAGTTTTGCAACAAAGGGCAGGTAGTCTGAGCATCAAAAGATTGTGGTTAATTAAAGAAAACCCGATCACCCAGGTTAAGGAACCTAGCGCTTTTCTGTGTATGGGAAGATGCAAGAGTCCAGGCTCGCTGCAGTCCTTCCTTTCATTTGCATCACAGCTGTCGGGGCCGGTATCCTGTGTTTTCACATCCCGAGTTTCCTCAGGGCTCCCCATGGCGAGTGGCTATAGTNCAGGAACACTGGCAAAAAATTTTAGGAAGTCCAATAACCTTTCTAACATTCCTTTTTTCTTTTGCTATCCTGTGTCTTGTTTATGTGGTTATTCGCTAGAAAAATCATTATAGTTTGATTTGTCTTTAACTTCAGAGGCAACACAAAGAGGGAAAGGATAAGACGATGGAAAAAGGAACTCTATGCAAGAGTAGGGGTGATGAATGCTACCAAAGAAGTCATAAATTTCTCTGATGTTCAGCAAAAAGAAAGCCAGAGAAGCAAACCTGGGTCTGAAAAAAGAGTCCAAGAACTTAAAATCCATTTATTAAATTTAACATTCAACAAATGAAAGCTCCTGAGACATCCATCTCTAATATCAACATTGTATCTTCTTATAAAGACTTATGATCATTTATTTTCAAAGCATTAAATAGCTGGTTATTAAGCATGTGTGCATACTNTTCTCTGATGTTCAGCAAAAAGAAAGCCAGAGAAGCAAACCTGGGTCTGAAAAAAGAGTCCAAGAACTTAAAATCCATTTATTAAATTTAACATTCAACAAATGAAAGCTCCTGAGACATCCATCTCTAATATCAACATTGTATCTTCTTATAAAGACTTATGATCATTTATTTTCAAAGCATTAAATAGCTGGTTATTAAGCATGTGTGCATACTCAGTAGCTCAGTCATGTCCAACTCTTTGTGTTCCCATGAATTTTAGCCTGGAAGGCTCCTCTGTCCATGAAATTTTCCAGGCAATAATCCTGGAATGGGTTACCATTTCCTACTCCAGGGAATCTTCATGACCCAGGGATCAGACCTGTTCTCCTGCATTGGCAGGCAGATTCTTTACCACTGAGACACCAGGGAAGCCCTATTTTTTAAATGTGTGACTTTTCCCCTTTAAAAATTAAATTATAAGAAATACTATGGGAACATGCAGCAGCACACCTGTCTGAATATCCCGCAGACATAAAAATATAGGGAAACTAGAAACTACGGACTGCATCTAAAACAGAAGTAGGTGAACAGGTATTTGCAATGAAACCCACAAAGTGAGTGTGTAGGATCCAACTGCCTTCAGGTGAAAGATTAATGTAGTTGCAGTATCCGTAGAAGAGGAAGTGAAAGGGAGCAAGAGGGTACAGGAAAAACCTGAGAACAGACATATCTTCCACAGATGAGTCAAGGAAACACTGAATACTTGCAGTAATTAGAGAGATCTGGCCACATGAACCTCATAGCTAATAAGGGAAGCTTCCACTGTGGACAAATTCTATACTGGGGGGGGGGGGGAAACTATTAATAGCAGAATCTAAATTAAGCAAGGAATGAAAGCAGGGCAAACACATTGATACAAAATGTGTGTGTGTGTGTGTGTGTGTGTATGCACACATATGTGTATAATATAACAAAACCAAAGTCATCCATATTGATTAATCAATACATATAAATGGCTTAATTCATTTATTAAAAGAAAATGTATTGAAAATGCCCAATGATCCTAAGTTTAATACTGTGCTGTATATCTCACTATACTACTATGAACTGACCTCCAACTTCTTTTTGTAAGGAAAAAGGAAATGTCAATGTAGAGAAGAGCTCATAGTGTGTAGTATCATGTATCTAAGGAAAGAGGGGCATATCAGTAGTACATATTATCCACTCAATAAAAGAAATAAAAGGATAAGTCAAAGCCAGGTTTTGAAAAGGTAACCTACATGGGATTGATGAAATAGAATGAAAGACAGATTTAAAAGCTAGACTTCTTTGAATATATCTTGTTTGGTGATTTGTTCTTTGGAATCATATAACAGTTTAATATAATTTTAAAATTAATTTTTAAAAAGCATTCCATTAATATTTTTTAAAGATGAAATAATTGAAGATAAATNTGGAGGAGGAAATGGCAGCCCACTCCAGTGTTCTTGCCTGGGAAATCCCATGGACAGGAGGTCCTGGTGGGCTACAGTCCACGGGGTTACAAAGAATCGGACCCAACTGAGCAACTAACACTTTCTGCCTTTTTACTTCACTTTTTACTTCTTTCTTTTCTTTGTGATTTGGTTAGAGGTTCTCAGGCTTTGTAAACTGTTCTTCTGTCAGGACAGAGGCAGTAAAAGATTTTAAAGATGGAGATAATTTTAAAGAAAAGTAGATAGGCACCAACTTTAGACNCAACTGAGCAACTAACACTTTGTGCCTTTTTACTTCACTTTTTACTTCTTTCTTTTCTTTGTGATTTGGTTAGAGGTTCTCAGGCTTTGTAAACTGTTCTTCTGTCAGGACAGAGGCAGTAAAAGATTTTAAAGATGGAGATAATTTTAAAGAAAAGTAGATAGGCACCAACTTTAGACTTCAGTTCAATTCAGTTCAGTCGCTCAGTCATGTCCAACTCTTTGCGACCCCATGAATCACAGCACGCCAGGCCTCCCTGTCCATCACTAACTCCCGGAGTTCAATCAAACTCATGTCCATCGAGTCAGTGATGCCATCCAGCCATCTCATCCTCTGTCGTCCCCTTCTCCTCCTGCCTCCAATCCCTCCCAGCATCAGAGTCTTTTCCAATGAGTCAACTCTTCACATGAGGTGGCCAAAGTACTGGAGTTTCAGCTTTAGCATCATTCCTTCCAAAGCACACCCAGGACTGATCTCCTTTAGAATGGACCGGTTGGAAGTTAGCTCTATCTGTTTTAAGTTGACTATAAATGCTGATGTCCTCTGAGTGAACATCACTATACCAAAATTGCCTTGGAATTTTCAAAATTCTATTTGAATTAGAAAGATGTACTAATTCATGAATAAATAAAGGTGAAAGCACCGCATAATAGTGTTTTTTCTTTCCCACTAGGTTTCTGTGACGGTGAGAATGACGTGCATGGGGAAGGTAATGAACTGATTTCACCTACCTGTGCTGAGTGGGATGCTGACTGTAGTATACATAACCTCCTCTTAGCATCTGATCTAGTTAATACTCAAGTTTTCTGGACTTCCCAAAAATGCTGACAGCTGCTGACTTGTTTACTTTTCTGAGATGCCCTATAAAATTAAGGCCAGCCCTGATCAAGGCCACGAGAAGGGAAATGTGCGGTTAGACTACAAAGGCTCCTTGTCATCTGGGTCCCCATGGTCCCACAGTCACAGGGCTGTACAGGGGAGCAAGTTGTGATCACATGAGAATAGTGATTAGACACTCAAGCCATTGGTTGTTCCAATATCCATCTTCCTCAGCTGTCTTTCTCAGCCTGTGTAGAAAGCTTTGTGAGCCAGTAGTCGACAGATATAAATAATGTGAGGAAAATGCAAAGTGATTGCAAAGTGAAACTGCAAACCTTACAGAAGACAATGAGTTTCATACAGCTGATTAATGCTATGGCTCTGGAAGCTATTGACAAGATGAAGGCCTGACACAGCTCATTCTTTCATTCAGTACCAGGCACTGTTTTCTTTTCCCTAAAATTTTATAATCTGAAATTTAATTTTCATAATCTGAAAGTGAACAGCTAAATTAGGTTTATACACTGCAGGGGTCAGGACTGACAGGGACTGTGATAAATGAGGAGCTTCCTGTGCCAGAAGCAAGTCTTCTTTCGTCATCTTATATACTCCTTTCTGGGAAGGCCATTTCAGGCCAGGAGTAAAATCATGAAAAGTTGAAACAGTAATAAATATCTAATCCACTAGGACAGAAATAAAGAGATGGCTGCAAGGTTGTTTGCATTCCCAGTGAGTTCTTTGAAGAATTACAACCAGTCTTGGATATGAAGTGACAAAAAGCAATGAACTTCTCCAAGGAAACAATCCCCTTTACAGTGCTGGAGTCCATTCCAGCCATATTCTTGTGACCAGACTCTCATGAGAAGTAGCCTTAAGTCATCTCTGACAGCCCTTGCAACTTTTCCTGTCATCTGATGTTATCTTTCAGGGGCTTCCCTGGTGACTCAGATGGTAAGGAATCTACCTGAAATGCAGGAGACCTGGGTTAGATCCCTGGGGCAGGAAGATCCCCTGGAGAAGGAGATTTCCTCATCACTTTGGGTTCTCAACTCCTCTTTCTGCCCCACACCCAGCCCAGGACCAGGCATCTTCACTGCCACCTTGTCTTCCATGGAATATTCCTCTTCTCTCTTTGTTACCTTCCTCATTCCCTCTCTCCTGGATTTTTGTGGGTCCCTCCTCATCCCTTTTCTTCCATCCTCTCCTCGCCAGGTTTGCAAGGCCCTCCCTGACCTAACCTTGACCTTCCCACCCTTCTCCTTTATATATTCAGTGGCTGTCCATCACCTCCACTCTCAGCCTTCATTCATATTGCTCTCTCTCTGGGGATGGCCGTTTCCTGTGTCCCTAAAAGGCTGGCCTTAGTGCCGAGCCCTAGAGACTGGGCTCTTCCTGGTCCACCCAGAGCAGCACTGAGCCCTTCAACCTTTTGGGCCTCCCCTAATCCTCCTTCCAGACATGGGTATCCACATGCCACCCTTTCCCATGTGTAGGGTATGAAATCCTCAGGGGCTGAATTCACGTCTCACCCATGCATCCCCCACAGTAACACTCAAAACACCATCTGTAGTAGACAGTCAGTATGTGTTAACTCAGCTGTTTTCACAAAGGTCATTTGTTGGGCCAGAGGTGGGGGTTGCGGTGGGGGGCCTTCTAACACGGCAACTGTGCTTCTTCTCCCTTTCAGTGGTGTCTTTCCCTGGCCCGCTGAGGGAAGAGAACCTGCTGAACGTCCCCAAGCCACTGCCGAAGCAGCTGTGGGAGACCAAGGAGGTGGGTGGACAGCTGTCCTCGTTGTCACTGAATGTTTGCCCTTCAGAGGTCAGCATCAGATCCCACAGAGGATTTGGGGTGGGGGGTGAAGCAGAGCAGAAGTCTGGCGACAAAGATAGAAGAATATACTAGGGTATGATGGTTCAAATAAAACAAGCATAATTGTATCGATGGATTAGCACAACCATCTCTTAACTTTCTAGTTTTCATGTGAATTCCCTCTTTCAGAAAGACTGGTTGGTCCCTCCTATCTCTTTCATATTATAGGAAGTGCTGAAATCCAGTTACAAGTCAGAGGCAGATTTTTCTGTTTTGTAGCCAACACCAGCTGCCAGTCACTAGCTTCTGTCCATAATGGCTGGTTCACCAGATAACTCCTTTCTTTAGTGAAACCCATTTGACCTGAGTCACCTGGAAGTTGGAAAGAAGTCCTCTGTTTAACAGTTTCTAAGAGCCTTTGAGTACTTGTCCCTGCCTCCACCCTGGCTCCCTCCCTGTTAACCCACCTGCAGTGGAAGAGAGGGGGTCCCATGGTACCCACGTCAGGCTTTCTTCCATACAGAATCCGCCACCTCTGAAAGAAAACAATGCATCCACTCAGCCCTGAGCCAAAGGAAAGCAAATGAACCTTTTGGCCAACCGAATATATATATGCTAAAAAATAATAATAATAAAAAGGAATGAACCTATTGACTCAACTCTTCTCCCAGAAACGATTAACGGAGAACTGCAAGTGCATAAGAGCTGAGTGGGGTGAGGAGCACTCCTGGCGGCTCAGTGCTGTGGTTGTTCGTATTGTCTAGTGCTTGACCATTGCTGCCTGGGCAGGTGTCCTGTGGGCCAGTTTCTTCTGCCAGGTCTACCAAAGTCGTCATCAGCATTAGGGTGGGCTGGAAAGGCCTTTTGTAAAAGCAAGATGTTTTGATATTCAGTCTTTTGGGGGGAAAGAGATGTAAAAATTCCCATACTTAGACACAGGAGAAGCCCACTGTCCTTTTCCACGGGAGGCGCCAGTGGTTTTGGAGACCTTTGTCAGAGGACAGCTGTGTCTTCCCCACAGAGGGGTCAGTGGCAGCCAGTCTTCTCTGAGCACCAGGGAAGAGGTACTCTCTATGGAAAGAGGTGTTCATCTCTGTTAGTTTTTTTTTCTGCTGTGCCACGTTGCTTGCAGGATCTTAGTTCCCTGACCAGGGATTGAACTCAAGACCAAGGCATTGAAAGCACTGAGTCCTAAGTATTGGACTGCCGGGAACTCCCCTCATCTCCCTTAGCTGTTACAGATTTGCAGTTCTCCATAAATCACTTCTGTGAGAAGAGATGAGTCAATAGGTTCATTCTTTTTTTTTTTTTTAAGCGTGTATTAGGTTGACCAAAAAGTTCGTTTGGTTTCCTGTAACATCTTAGGAAAAAAACCCAAACAAACTTTTTGGCCAACCCAGTATATACCGAGCAACTGTTGCCAGACATTGAGGTGCAGGGATGGGACAATAAACAAAATGAAAATACCCTCTAGGGACATCCCTGGTGGTCCACTGGCTGAGACTCCCCGCTCCCAGTGCAGGGCACCCCCGACTTCCATCCTTGGTCAGGGAACTACGTCCCACGTGCTGCAGCTAAAAGGTCCCCATGCCACAGCTAGGACTGAAGAGCCTGTGAGCCGTAAGCAAGACCCAGCGCTGCCAAATAAATAAAGTAAATTTTAAAAAACAAGGAAAAAAAAGAGAAATCCCCCCAACTTAGATTTTAGTTGAAATATTTATTTTCTTCAGATGTTAATTTCCTGTTTCTTCACTCTAGTTTATGTCTCTTTTTTCTCCTGTTCCTCTGAGGCTCGTTAGAAAATGAATGTTTTTTTAAAAGCTCTATGGGAAGCATATTGGCCTTTTATAAGAAAATAATTCATTTAGAAGAGAATCATCTAGAAGCATCGAATTAAGAAAATTTATTAGTATCACGCCTCCCTTATGCCTGGAAAAGTCTAGTCAAAACTTAAACTGGTGCTTTGTGAGGATGCTGTTTCTATATACTGGCTCTCCACTTGCACTGACTGGAGCCCCAAGAAACCTGCAATGACAGTTTTTAAAAACTTGAATTTGACTTTACAGTGAGTAAGCCCGGCTTCCTATGTCTCTCCCCAGATCCAGTCCCTGTCTGGGCGCCCTCGATCCTGTGATGTGGGAGGTGGCAGGTAAGAGATGTTCTTTCAGTTCTTGTTTCAGGGCCATCCTGAAGGTTTTACCAAAAGGAACGTCTTGCTGCTTCATCAGAGAACATTGAGAAATTTCACTCATTACATATAGGTTGAAAGTCAGCTGAATTTCCACAAAAACAACAGCTCTCTTTTGGCATGCTCATATTGCATTTGTTCAGAGTAATTATATGACATAAGTGCAAAAGCAAAACTACCATAAATATGTCTGAGAATAACATCACCGAGTCTGGGTAAACACACAACCCACTGGAGGAAGCCAGGACCTGCAGGCCTTGAGGGAGTCCTCCAGCCTCGCGCCTTTGGAATCCGTGGGCCCCTGGCAACTGGGTGATCCAGAGGTTACCTAAGAGAGTTTGTACAAATATACTGAAAGCCACAAAAGCATGAACCTCAAAGGGATAGATTTTGTGTTATGTGCATTTTATTTTTACCACATTTTTTTAAACTAATGGAAAATGAATAAATAGGAAAGCTTGTGATATTAAAAGGAGTTTCTGTGGAACAGCTAATTACTGTATTTAGAAGTATATAGCTTCACTCCCTGAAAAATGTGAGAGACAGCTTTCACAAAAAAACATGTGCAGTACTAAAAGATTAAAACGTTCCTGAGGAGAGGGGACCAAGGAGGAACGTGGAGACAACAGAGGTGATGAGGCCCACGCTGACAGACCTGGGAAGGCGCACTCACTGAGTGACACAGACATGGGGAGGGCCCTCTCACGGGGTCTTCGCAGAGAGGACTGAGCGCTGGGCTGCACGGTGGGGTCCTGAGAGCACAGGGGCAGGGAGGGCAGCCCAGTGACCCTCAAGGCTGCCCCCCAGGCTTGGAACAAAAACCTCTAAACGGCAGCTCTTTCCAAAGCCAAAACTGTGTGGTTTGAAAGCTGGCCTCTTGCATGATCTAGCTGAGCTCAGTGCGCTTTCTAGATGGTCTGACAGTCTGCAGAGGAACTAAGCTATAGTACCTCAGGCCATCCTTCTTTCTCAGCTCCTCTGTAAAGCCTTTGCTATTGTCTAACAGCACTGAGTTCAGGCCCCACCCTCCTGAGCAATGGGAGCGTAGGCATTCTTTTCAGCTAGTTAAATATAAACCCATGCAATGAACAGCCCACTGAACTGAGATCAGGGTTGACCTCTTGAGAAAGTAAAAATGCTCTCTACGATGCCCACCTGGTGAGACCATCACACCTAGGGGTATAGGTCATCCCCACAGCTAAGGCTGAAGATTCTTTTCAAGAATTCATTTTGGCTCAATCCTCAGGCAGATGGGTGATGGAGGCCCCACAGGCCTAAATTACAGAAGGGGCTATGTACTTTCAACTCCTCATCCCCGTCTCCGAGAGCTTTGAAACCAGGGTCCCTTAGGTGACAAAACTTACTTTCCTGCTTTTACACTGGATGTAGGATTCTGTCCCATGACTTCTGTTCATCTGGTGTTTATTGACCCTCGACTCCTAGGCACTGGAGCAGAGCAGTGAACGAAACAGAACAGGTGCCTGCTCTCAACGAGCTGAGCTCCTATGGAGCAAAGTAGGCGAAAACAAGCCAGTGAATACACGTCATGTGTTGGTAAACGCCCTGAGGAGAAAGAAAGCCGAGTAGGGAGAAAAGCGACCACAGATGTCTGCAGGAGCCTCTCTGATATGATGAACCGTGACCAGAGTCCAGGATGCAATGCAGGGAAGGGCAGAGGGAACAGCAGGGGCATGGGAACAGCAGGGCAGAGGGAACAGCAGGGGCATGCCTGCAGAGCGTGGCAGCAGGTGCAGCACGACCTGGAGTCAGGTTGGACTCGTTGGAGAGTTCCGAACCAGGGAGTACGTCATCTGCCTTATAGNGAGGCTGCTTTCGGCGGTTCAGCTGCTCTCTTTGGTGTAACAGTGTTGCTTCGTGCTGGTTTTGTTCTAGATTTTTGGTGTTAGGTGTTCTCTAAGGACGTCCTCCTGTGGAAGCCCAGGGTTTAGCTCTCTTTCAGCCCTCCCAGGCCCCTCCCTCCCCCTTCCCACATGTTTTCCTGCTCATTCTCATCTTCACAGTGTGGTCTATTCCATTTAGTTTTGAATAGAACGGTACTCAGTGTTTAGAGTTTCCATGGTTGTAACAGTGTAATCAGAGTTGAACCATATAGCTTAGTATGAAATAACAAAATGAGGATCTTTTTCTCCCAGGAGTTAATAAATGTCTTGTGTTTTTTGCACTGTGGTTTTCTCTGTATGTCTTTCTCTATATTTGTAGTCAATCTCCAGCTCTCGTCGTCAGGTAGATCTCCTTCTGATACATTAAACATGAGCCCTCCAGTAGCTTTCCCAGAAAGAGTACATGTGGCATGGCATGACTTCATTGTGTCCTCATTCTCCCCACCGCTTAACTAATAATTGGCTGAGTGTAGAATTCAAATGTGAAATAATTTTCTCTTGAAGTTTTGAAGGTATTAATCTGTCACCTTTTAGTTTCTAGAGTTGCTACTGAGAAATCAGTGCCATTCTGTTTCCTGAAGTGAATGAAGTGAAAGTGTTAGCTGTGTCTGACTCTTTATGACCCCATGGACTGTACAGCCCACCAGGCTCCTCTGTCCATGGGGATTCTCCAGGCAAGAATACTGGAGTGTGTTGTGATGCCCTCCTTCAGGGGATCTTCCCAGCCCAGGGATTGAACCCATATCTCTTATGTCTCCTGAATTGGCAGGCAGGTTCTTTGCCATCTGAGCTACCAGGGTACCCCCTCTATGCTTAATACTTTAAATTAAATCTCCCTTTTTTCCTTGCGAGGTTTGCAGGATCTTCTTTTTTCCCCCCCTTAGTATTCTAAAACTTCAAAATAATGTGGCCTGATATGAGTCTGACTATCTGGTTTGTTTCTTCAATCTGGAAAGTAACCTCCTTCGTTTCTGAGAAATTTTCCTGAATTATTTCTTTGACAGTTTCTTCCCTTCAGTTTTCTCTGTTCTCTTTTGAATGTATGAATGTTAGACATCCTGTACTTTCCCTCTAGCATTCCTTATTTTTTTCCTCTTTCTTTTCTCTTTTTCCTCTGCTTTCTGGAAGAGTTTGTTAGCATTATCTTCCACCCTTCTGTTGAGGTTTTCATTTCTGCTCTCATCCTTTTAAATTGCCAAGACATTTTTTGTTCTTGTTCTCTGAATGTTTCTTTTTTCACAGCATCATATTTATTCCATGGATGCCATATCATCTTTGATGTCTCTGAGGTTTTTAGTGATAATTTTTGTTCCAGTTTCTTTTTATTTTCTTTGAATAGATATTTTCCAAATTGCATAGAAGCAGCAAACACGATATAATGAATTCTCCTATGCCCGTCATCCAGCCTCAACAGTAAGCAACATTTTTTTTTAAAGAAGTAGCTGTCTTTAGCTGTGCCAGGTCTTAGTTGCAGGAACCCGGGCCCCCTGCATTGGGAGTGCCTTAGCCACTGGACCACCAGGGAAGTCCTCGACATTTTCATAATCTTGTTTTATCCATATCCCCTCTCTTAAAAGATGTGTATAGAGGTGCATATTTAAGTATGTATTTCTAAAAGATAAGGATTTTTTAATCACCCTAAATATTATATTGATAATTCTTTTTCATGACAGCTTCTTCCTACATAAATTTCCCCAGGTTTGTTTTCTCAGTTTGTCTGCTTGGGTCTCCGACTTACATCCAGACACATTCCTCATGATCTGGTGATCCTTGGCATCCTGCTCATATTTAGCAATAGGACACAGACACATGCACACAGACTGGGTGGAAGCTCAGTGTAGGTGGGTGGGCGTGTTGGTACAGTCTTCACTGTAGGCAGATCCAGCTCAGCCCTTTCCCTGGGGACCCTCTGGTATTATAAGTTGGATTGTCTCCCAGGCTGGTCAGATCCCCAAAGGATGCTCTCCCGATCTTGCGCCTGGCCTGTGCCTGGACCCAGCACTGTGGGAACTGAGCTGAGAAAGAGGTGGAAGCTCAAGGGGCCACAGTGAGCTTTTTTTTGTTTTTGCTTTCTCAGAAGCCCTGCATTCTCAGCAGCACCTCACCTTCTAGGGTCTGGTGCAACCAGTCCAGAGACCCTGGGGCTGTACTCCCTCCAGAGTGCCGCCCTCAGCCTCCCGCCAGGCATGGGCTCTGGAGCCCACTGCTGCCTGCCAGCCTCTCCAGATTTAGCTTCGTCTTCTCCTGCGGCTGCCCCCCCTTTCCCCCCACCCCTACCCGCGGGGACTCTGCGATGGAACCAGCCCGCCTCCCTGCTGCCAGCCCTGCGTTTGGTTCCCTCAGGTCTGCTCAGCCAGCTACTGCGTGTCCATCTGCTTTTCATTTTCCAGACTGCGTTGCCATTTTCTTCCTTTTCATTATCTTCATCCTTGTGTTGTTTATCTCCATTTTAGCATTATTTACGATGGTTTTCATTTTGTTTATTAATGTTTATTGTTGTTTAATGTTGTTTTAGGGTTTCAGTGGGGTTTGGGGAGACAGCAGAGCTAAGTGCTTTTTTGCAGTCTTCTATTTTTAACCAGAAGTTATGGCTGTTAAAAAAAAAAAAAAGATTTTTCACTGAGAAAACTGGTTAAATTGGCTGCACTTTGCTTTGTTTGTTTTTGAAGACAATAGAAATTGTCACTGAATGGAAAATGCTTTGTGGGGAAGTGACATTTGAAGTATACTTTGCAGGAACAGAAGTAGGTTTCTCAGAGCACAGTGTAGACTGCCAGGGCGAGGAGAATATCAGGGTATTTCGTCACTTTGACATTTCTTAATTGTAAAGGGGGGCTTCCCTAGTAGCTCAGCAGTTAAAGAATCTGCCTGCCAAGCAGGAGACTCAGGTTCAATCCCTGGCTCAGGAAGATCCCCTGGAGAAGGAGATGGCAACCCACTCCAGTATTCTTGCCTGGGAAATCCCATGGACAGAGAAGCCTGGTGGGCTACAGTCCATGGGGTCACAAAGAGTCTGACACAACTTAACAACTAAACAACAACAGCATCCATGAAGGACTGACCACTAGCAACTCAGAAGGTGAGTAGTTAGTGGCTTTGTTTTGCAGATGGTGGCCTCGGATCGAAGCCCGCTCTCCTTCCTGCCCACAGAAGCTCAAGCCCAAGTGTCCCCGCCGCCTCCTTACCCCACAGCCCACGACCTGCCCCAGCCTCTGCTGCAGCAGCCCCGTGCCCAGGAGCCGCCTGCCCAGCAGCCCCAGGCAGCCTCATCGCTGTCCCAGTCGGACTTCCCGCTCCTCACAGCCCAGGTGAGTCCCACCCGGAGCCCCAGGCAGAAGGGGACACTCATGCCACCCCGAGCTCCAAGCTAAATGGTCCTTCCTTGTTCCCTGAAGGGCTCATCTTTGACCAGTTTCTTCCCAGATGTAAGCTTTGACCAGCAGTCCGTGAGGCCAGGTCCAGCCTTTACTCAGCAGGTGAGTGATCCCCCGGGCCTGCCTCGTCCCCAGAGCAGGAACTGTCACCATCAGGCTGCTCCGCGTGGGAAACCCACACCCAGCAGGCTCAGTCGGTACCGCACTTCTCCAACCTCAGATGTACTTAATGGCCGGGTAGCCTGGCATTGCCCTGAGCCCTAGCTGCTGGTGCCGGCTGCCTTAGTTCACTGTCAGGCATCAGCGGAGGACCTTTTGGAACACGTGGTGGAAGACTTGTGATGACATTCCAGCCATAGAATTGTAGACACGCTCATGCTGGAAGGAGCCTAGCAATCCACAGGTCTATCATGATGAGGCAACAAGGAGCAGGCAAGGGCTTTGCCTCGGCCCGGGTTGCTGTGTGTGGCCTCCTGGGAGCCCATGCTGGCCAGGCAGGAGTCCTTCCTGAAGGTTCTTTCATGAAGTCATTTTCTTTTGCTTTTTAGTTTCTCCCTAATAACACAGGGGGCTTCCCTAGTGGCTCAGAGGTTAAAGCGTCTGCTTGCAATGTGGGAGACCTGGGTTCAGTCCCTGGGTCAGGAAGATTCCCCTGGAGAAGGAAATGGCAACCCACTCCAGTATTCTTGCCTGGAGAATCCCACGGACAGAGGAGCCTGGTGGGCTACAGTCCATGGGGTCGCAAAGAGTCGGACATGACTGAGCGACTTCACTTTAATAACACAGACTCCCTAATATCTTCCCTGGTGGCTCAGAGGTTAAAGTGTCTGCCTCCAACATGGGAGACCTGGGTTCAATCTCTGGGTTGGGAAGGTCCCCTGGGGAAGGAAATGGTAACCCACTCCAGTATTCTTGCCTGGAGAATCCCATGGACAGAGAAGCCTGGTAGGCTACAGCCCATGGGGTCACAGAGTTGGACACAACTGAGCAACTTCACTTACTTAATAACACAGACAGTCTTTTATATCCCTAGATTTTATGTTGTTGTTTAGCCACTAGGTTGTGTCTAACTCTTTGCAACCCCATGGACTGCAGCATGCTAGCCTCCCCTATTCTTTACTATCTCCTGGAGTTTTCTCAAACTCATGTCCATCAAGTAGGTGATGCCATCCAACCATCTCATCTTCTGTCACCCCCTTCTCCTTTAGCCTCAGTATCTCCCAGCATCAGGGTCTTTTCCAATGAGTTAGCTCTTCGCATGAGGTGGCCAAAGTATTGGAGCTTCGGCTTCAGTATCAGTCCTTCCAGTGAATATTCAGGGTTTATTTCCTTTAAGATTTTATAGTATTCAATAATTATGGTTTGGGCTCCAGGATATATTACAGAGAGAAGGAGGAGCACTTTCCAACTTAACAACAACAGTAAAACAAATAAAGACAGATGTTTCCTGTGTAGGCCATGGGGAGTGGTGAGAACCAATAGTCTCTGCCACCTGATTTTCTAGAGAAGCCTTGTGAGTCTAGGTGAGTCAGTGTCTTTCTGAAAAGTGATAGAAACTCCTACTTTGGAAAGATTTTTTAATGGTTTAAAAATTAACTTCAGGAACAGCACCTAAATAGGCCCCAGTTCTGACCCGTCCTCACTGAGGCTTTTTGCAGAGAGAGGCTTGCTTGCATTCCTCCCTCTCAGTGAGAGAAGGAAATGGGGCTACTGTCTCGTTTCTTTAGAAAGCAGAGAGGAAAAGAGCCCATCGCTTCCTTGGTTACAGACAGGGCCTCTGAAGGGTTCCCACCAATGGTAGTTTCCAGAAGCCTCAGTGTGCTGAGGAGGGAGGTGGCTGTGATCGGTGGGCCCGCAGAAACCACAGCCAGTGGTATTATCCAGGATGGCATTGAGCGCCAGGCAATGCGCACCAAGGACACATCACCCACAGCGTGGCCCTCGGACCCCTCCTTCACTGCAGCTCCCCTTCTACCCAAGCAGAATGTTCTGTGTGGGCTGGCGTAGCAGAGAAGGGGTATGACAGCTCCAATGGCTGGTTTTGCTTGGGGGGCACACAGCACAGTCCTTCCCAGGGAAGTAGAGACCGTCCCTCACACAGTGTCCTCTGGTGCCTCCAGGTGCCCCTGGTGCAACAAGGTCCCCGAGAACCACAGGACTCCTTTCATTTGAGACCAAACCTGTATTCCAACTGCGGGAATTTCCCAAACACCGTCCTGACAGGTGAGTGTGAGCCACCTCCCAGCTGCTTCTTTCACGTCACTGTTTCTCCAGATACTGCTGTAAGACAGTTTAAACAACATGACATTATATAAAGCCAAAAAATAAAAGCCCTGCAGCTCAGCTTTACCTTGTTGAGATGTAGGAGTCCAGCCCCAGAGACTGCGAGGCAGTGGGGAAGGGCCTGGTGACCCAAGCCTTTTTCCAACCTGCTTAGTTTCCAGTGACTAACAACTATTCAGAGGGAGGAAACCTGCAGAACTGGGACTTGTGGAACCGACTGCAAAGAACACAGATTCCAGAGCAGGGCTGTGGGCCTGGGAGTGGCTGGGACATGGGTGATGACTGTCCTGGTGGGCGAGATGGCAGGGGCTTGTCACCAGTCGTGTCCTGAGTGACCTGACCCCCACGCCTTCTAATCTGCCCTGTTCTCCCCCTCACTGCTCTTTCCAGAAGACTCGAGCACCAGCCTATTCAAAGACCTCAGCAGCGCACTGGCAGGCATGCCCGAGGTCAACCTAAGCATGGACACTCCGTTCCCACTGGAGGAAGAGCTCCAGATCGAACCGCTGAGCCTGGACGGACTCAACATGTTAAGCGATTCCAGCATGGGCCTGCTTGACCCCTCTGTAGAAGAGACATTTCGAGCTGACCGACTGTGAGGTGATCAGAATGGGACAGGAGGACTTATTTCTGAAACAGCTAAAACAGAACGGAATAGAACCAGCTCCACCCCTGGGCGTTACTTATCTTGGGCTTCTGACCTGGAAGGAACCCAATTCCTTGGCTCCCAGCTCTCAGATGAGGTCCCATCTCAGTCGCCGTGGCCTTCTCTCAACCACAGAGCTGGGCGCCACCCCTCAGGCCGGCAGCACAGGCCCTGTCGCTGCAAGCCTGCTGCTTTGGCACTTCTGATGACTCGGTCATCACCACACCCGTGACATCTTTTACTGACCACCTAGCCGGTCGATGAGTAAAAGAAAATGTGTGCCGAGAGGCCTCAGTAGCCGTGTATAATGCTTAGAACCACTGATCTCAGTCAACACTGAAAAAAGGACCCAGAGTTGGGGACAGTCAGGGGCTGCGGGCCTCTGGGAGCCAACTCACCTCCAGCGACGGTACCAAGCCCCACAAGGCCTGCTGTGGTCCCGCTGTCTCACCTCGGCACCCCCAGGCAGCCATGGGATGTCCAGGGCTGCGTGGAGGGCCAGGACTCCCTGAGAGGCCTCCATTCGAACATGAAGAAGGATTTCTGCCGCACGTCCAAGGACAGACTTGAGTTGAGCAAACTGAATTCTAATTGGTTTTCTCCCAGTTTGTAATCTCTTCTCTGCTGCTGCAGTACCCCTTTTCCTTTGGATGAGAGGGAAAGGAAGACTATTTTATTTTATTCTGTCACTGAAAAAAAAAAAAATCAAAATCCCCTGGTAACGAATGAGCCTGAAGAGAACAGGGCTTCTACTCAGTGGCTGCGGAAGACAGAGAGGAGGGCTGTGTGTAGGTATCTTACAGGCACATGATGTCCTCTAGACAAGCTACAAACCATCTAGGCCTCCCTGTCTACAGACTGGCCAGGAGGAGCAGCCGGGGGTCTGGACCAGCACCACCCCCCAACCCAGCAATTGTGCAGCAGCAGAGTGAAGCTGGTTCTCTGTGGAAAGGGCGTGTTCCTGTCACCCCACTAGACCGTAAGCTCCTTGAGGGCAGAGACTGTGCCTTACCCATCACCAAACCCCTAGCACCCAAGTGCCTGGCACTGAACAGGTGCCACCGACCTATGCGTCGAATGCACACATGCGTGAATGAGCAGATGAATGCACGAATGAATGAATCTGCCTCGCGAGGAGGCAGTCTAATCTTTCACTGACCCTCTTCCTCACCAAAGCTTCTCAGAGCTTCCGCTTTTCTAACACTCGTGCCTGTGGTTAAGTGAAGCATACACTTTAAGATGCTTTTAACACTAGGTGACCAAGTCCACGCTTAGGCCACATGCCCTGTCCTCCTCAAGGCTATGGACGTGGGTGGACACTGTCTTGTTGTGCATTTAGGGTGGCTCAGCAAGCTGGGGCCTCCACCATACTGGGACCTCGGGGGTCCCGGCCATCACAAACATTTTCCCTCTCAGACCCGTGTTTTACTCTCCATTGCATTAAGAGATTCACCCTCTGGGGCTGAAGAAGTAGTGTATGGTAAAACAAAGGCCTAATTTACGGAACTGTCATTAGGCATCAGTACTTTAGCAGAAAACGGTATTGCTGTATTTCCACCAGCACCTGCCTCCTCTGATTCAGTCCCTGACCGGAAACCCCAATGGGTGAGCTTAAAAGCCATCAGAGGAGGAGTCTGGGCAAAGGGGCCTCANGAAGAAAGTGATTAGGTGAGAATTAATGGTGAAGAGATTGAATCAATATGGCAGTTTGAACACATGTTCCAACCTAACTGGAGAAAAATATATATATGTAAAAAAATCTATCATAGGGCTAGAAACTACAAAGGGATATCCTCATTATCAGAAATTGTTGAGGGAGGGACTTCCCTGGCAGTCCGGTGGTTAAGACTCCATGCTTCCAATGAAAGGGGCATGGGTTTAATCCCTGGTGGAGGGGCTAAGACCCCACATATTGCTTGGCACAGCCAAAAAATAAAAATAAATAAAATAACAAAAAGAAAAAAAATGATGAGAAGTAAAGGATGCTGGAGAGCGAAAGGCAAAGAGATGGGATTGAGTTGGAGGTGGAAGTCTAGCCGTAAGTGTTCAGAAGAGGATGCTGTGAAAGGAAGGGCTGGCCTTTGGGTGAGGTGAGTGCAGGGTAGGTGGGCACAAGGAGCAGGAGATCCGGGCAGCTGATGAGGTGACCAGTGGGTGTGGCTAGGCCTTGCTGCTCCCCACGCACCAAGCAATTGGCCCCGGTGATGCTAGCAGACAGCAGAGTGATAAGGACAAACCCGGGAGGCTTATTTACCACAAGGGCCGGACACAGGGCTCACTTCCTTCAGAAACAATGAGCCCTTTATCAGTAAGATAAAGACTGACAGCCAACAGAAACCCCAGGGTGAAGACTCCACCAGGCAGTTCACAGAGAAAGAAATACAAATAGCTCACACACACATGAAAAGACTCTTGATCTCATGCATAATGAGAGAAACAGGTTAAAACAATGAGATACAAATTGTTCAGTCTTGACACCTCAGGGCTGGGGAGGGTGTGGGGAAATAGGGCTCTCACATACAGCTGATGGGATGTAAATTAGTACCACCTTTCTGGAGAACAACTTGATATCAGCTGCTAGACAGAATTATAAAGGCACTGGAAGAAAATATGATAAAAAAAATTTTATATTTCTAGAGTGGGGAAAACTTTCCTAAGCAAGATGAGTATACCAAAGATAAAAGACAGGTGACAGCCATTAGAGACAACATACATAATAACCTAAAATATGCAGAGTCTCTTCATATCACAGGATAAAGTTTTATTTTCCAACATATAAATGGTCAAAAGACAAGAACAGGCAATTCACAGAAGAAACACAAGTGACCACTTGTTGAGAAATGACATTTATGCTAAGGATCAGAGAAATGCAAAGTTTAAAAGTGATAATATCTAGCATTGGCAAGAAGAAAGGCTTGCTCCTGGACACAGTGGGCTTTGTGTGCTGGTAGCGTCTTTTGAGGAGAAGGCAAGGGCAACCCACTCCAGTGCTCTTGCCTGGAGAATCCCACGGACAGAGGAGCCTAGAGGGCCGCCGTCTATGGGGTCGCGCAGAGTCGGACACGACTGAAGCGACTTGCAGCCGCAGCAGCCGCAGAGTCTTTTGAAGGACCATGGAGAGAAAGCATCAGCATGAAAAACGTCTGCTTCTAGGAACCTATCCTTTAGGAATACTTGCTCAAGGGTAGGTGGGTCTGTGAAGAAGTATGCACGTGATAGAACTCTTTGTTTTAGAGAAAAACTGAGGATAATCTAAAGGTAATCTAAATAATCAGAATGTGGGGAGAGTAAGGGGAGTTCATGTTCTGTATTTTCGTATTCTTTGAACTTCTATTTAGGATTTTTTAAATTAATGCCAAATGTTTGATTTTCAAGAAGTTATTTAGGACTTCCCTCATGGTCCAGTGGTTGAGAATCTGCCTGCCAATGCAGGGGATATGGATTTGATCCCTGGTCCGGGAAGATTCCACATGCCACAGAGCAGCTAAACCCACGAGCCACAAATACTGAAGGCCTCGCTCTAGAGCCCATGCTCCACAAGAGAAGCCGCCACGGTGAGAAGCCCGAGCACCGCAACTAGAGAGGAGCCCCTGCTTGTTGCAACCAGAGAAAGCTCGAGCACAGCCACGCAGACCTCCTGCCGTCAAAAATAAATTAAAAAGAAGAAGAAGAAATTACTTAGAGTGAGCTGAAACTCCAGCATCTCCCATCCCTGAATTTAAATGACCTTGAAACCAACACCCAAAACCTCTCAGGCACAGCCAGAACAAAAAAAGGAAAAGCATAGCTCAGAATCTGAATCCATATAATCTAGCCCCTCCTGATGGGAAGAGGTGAAGAGGAGACCCTTCACACAGCACTCCTTTACCTGGCTGGAGAGCCTGGTGCATGGTGAGTATGTGGTCATAACTGCACGGAGTAAGCTGGCCAGTTTCCCGCAGATCTGGGCGGAGATCTTTGTCTTCCTCCAAACACTAGTGGCCCAGCCTGCCCCCAGGTGCCACTTCTCTCTCTGCCTCTGCCACTTGGTCTCATCTCACCCATGACTCTACCTGCTGTCTTTGTCATTACTCCTATTCAGGGCTGATAGTCAAGATACATAACAACTGCTAGAGCATGGCCATCTGCCAGGCAGAACAGACTCCACCTGTCCCAGTGGACAGAGGTAGCAAATTACCCCCACACTCAGTGGTCTAGAACAACCAACTTTACCCCCACACTCATGGGTCAGGAATTCTGAGCTGCTGAGCTGGGTGCCTCCGACTCAGAGTGTTTCATGAAGTCATAGTCAAGATGTCAGCTGGCACTGTAGTCCTTTGAAGGCTTGGCCAGGGCTGGAGGATCTTCTAAGACATCTCTCTCGCTGGGCAGTGGGCGGGAGGCCTCAGTGCACCATGTGTGGGTCCCTCCACAGCTGCTTGAGCACCATCACGACGTGGTGGCTAGATNCATAGTCAAGATGTCAGCTGGCACTGTAGTCCTTTGAAGGCTTGGCCAGGGCTGGAGGATCTTCTAAGACATCTCTCTCGCTGGGCAGTGGGCGGGAGGCCTCAGTGCACCATGTGTGGGTCCCTCCACAGCTGCTTGAGCACCATCACGACGTGGTGGCTAGATTTCCCAGAGGGAATGACTCAAGGGAGCAAGGCAAACTCATAATATCTACCTATTATGACCTAGCCTTGAAAGTCACATGCTCATTTCTGTAGTATCCTGGCGGTTACACTCATCGGACTTATTTTGTGCGGGAGGAACTACACAAGCCTGTAAATACCAGGAGGGAGACTCAACGGGGATATTTCGGACACTGGCTACCACATTGCCGTATCACTCCCTGTTTAAAATCCTCTAGGGACTTCCCTGGTAGTCCAGTGGCTAAGACTCTGTGCTTCCAATGCAGGGGGCCCCAGTTCCATCCCTGGTCAGGGAATAGACTGTACCTGCCACGACTCTTTAATAAGAGATCCCAAGTACCACAACTAACAGTTTGCATGCAGCAAGTAAAGACCCCACATGCCGTAACAAAGATCAAAAATCCTGGGTGCCACAACTAAGGCCCAGCCCAGCCAAACAATAAATAAATAATTAAAAAAAAAAAAAAGATTAAAAACACAATAAAATAAAACCCTCTAATGACTTCCCACCACTCTTAGAGTCAAAAGCAAATTCTTGGCCATGACCTTACAAAGCCTGGTGTGAACTGGCCTCTACCTACTGTCCAATCTCATCATGTCCTTCTTTGCCCACTAAATACACCAAGCTTCCATCTATCCCCCAACTTCCCAAGTTTGTCCTTTCTGTTTCCTGCTCCTCTGCCTAGAAGTCTCCGTACCCAGATCTTTGGGTGACTGGTTCCTTCTCATCTTTCAGGTTTCTCAGCTCAAACATCATCCCCTCCGACAGGCTTCCCTGATCACCTTATCAAAAACAGCCCCTGCCCTAGCCTATCGCTCTCTTTCACATCCCCTTGTTTTGGGGGGTTGTTCACTGTTACAAATGTGCGGGTACTGCCTCAGTGATGACATGTAATTTGCACTTTGCAGTCTGGTGGTGTAATGTAGGCACCCCTGCAGTCACTGCCAGCAGCGGGCTACACTTCCTTAGGGGATGCACTTCCACACCCCCGGGGGTTAATGTCTTCCTAGCACTGGTCTCTACCTGAAATTATCTTGTTTATGGGATCACCACTCTTCTCCCTTCATCTACCAACGGGAGCTCTTGTTTACAGGCAGCAGATCCTTCTCTAGCTGGTTTCAGCGGGAAAGGAATTTGTTTAAGGATATTGGGTACCTCCTAGAATCTCCAGGAAAGCAGAGAATCAGGCATGGAGGCCATCTGTGCAGATAGCCCCCATCGCACTGACACTGTCGTTTACTCTGGGCGTGTACTTGTCGATGGACGCCACCACTGGCGTGCCTGCTGCCGCTGACTCTGGGAGCCAGACGGATCCACTGTCATCCTCTCTTGGGCCTGCTTCCCAATGACACGTAGCCTCGTGAGAGTGCATCTGATTGGTGGCGTCTTGAGTCACGTGCTCTGCTTCTTCTCCACGTGAAGCTGGGAAGCCACCTGGCTTCTACTGTGGGGAGGTATGTGTTCACTGGGTGGGGAATTCTCAAAATGTAGGAAGGGTGTTCCATGGTGTAGGATGTCAGAGTGAGGATGGTGTCTGTTGCACCATCTACCCCTTAGTTACCCCTTAACATCCTCATCAACACTCCTTCCATAAGTAATGTTACAAACAACAACAGAACCCAAGAGAGAGCGGGTTCGCAAAAAGAAAATAGTTACTTGCAAAGAGAATTCATGACTTCACTCTAAAATGTGGGACTTTCTGCCATTTTCTGCCCATCTTACTCATGTACCTATTTCTTGTTTGCTTACAGCAGCCCTCCAGTAAGAATTATAAGAGCTAGGCCTTGTTCATCTCTGTATCCTCATAGGGCAGTGTCCAGCACATCACAGGTACCCGTAAATGTTAAGTTAGTGAATTGTTTCCATGAAGTCCCTTCCTGCAGTGAGCAGGGCTGACCGGTGAGACCAGTAGGGAACTGTGGGAGTGGCAGTGTATGACTTTCAAGCCTCAGTGGCCATGGCTAACAGCCTCCTCCTTTGCCTGTTCCAATTTCAGGTTCCAGAGAAGAGGAATCCAGTTGGTTTATGTTGCCTATTTGTACCAAGCCACAGATTGTCAGGAGGCCCTATAAACTAGGGGCTTTGGGGAGAGCTGATGGCCCACTTGGATCATCAGAAAGGGCTATGGCCTCCCAGACACCCTAGTTGACACGTCTAGTACACTGGGATTGCATTCTACCTGAGGGCTGGATTTGAAGATCTCCAGGTAAGGCTCCATCCCATGTCATTGTTGCTCACGTGCGCCTGTGTAACGTGCTCAGTCGTGTCCGATTCTTTGCGACCCCATGGACTGTAGCCCACCAGGCTCCTCTGTCCACGGAATTCTCCAGGCGAGAACACTGGAGTGGGTTGTGATATCCTACTCCAGGTGACCTTCGCGACCCAGGAATGGAACCGAGTCTCTTATGTCTCCAGTGTTGGCAGGTGGATTTTTTTTTTTTCTTTTCACCTGGGAAGCCTTAGAGTTACTCATGAACATCTCTTACGTTACCCTTAAAATTCTCCACCGTCTAGTACCACCAGTCAAAAATCCAGTTCAGCCAGTTTTTCCCTTTAACTGGGAAGATAACTGTTTCTTTAGTTGTGTATATTAAATAGCTGGTTTACCTTATGGGTCTTATTGTATGAAAAGCACATCTTTAGACTTTTAGGGTCATGATGAGATGCTCACATATAAGGGGCACACGGGACCCTAGATTCTTGTAGAGAACCACAGTTTCCGGTCATATCGATCTCTGCTTCTTCTGGGGTACGTGCTGTCTGAGTAGAAAGAGAGGTGGAATCTCCAGTACTATTAAAATCGTCCTCTCTTCTCCCCTCCCCTCCTCTCTTTTCCGATTACTTCTCTCTCCTCCCTTTTGAATGAATATATACTACAAGGTTTAGTGATTACCAAAAAAAAAAAAAAAAAAAAAACCCACCATCCACTTGCTCTTATTGGATTTACACATGAATTGCAAGGAAGTCTGGATATAAAAGGCATAAAACTAATCTGATCCCAGGGAGAAAAGCCCCAAGCACAGAAGTAAAAGAAGAAAGCAGTGAAATTGTACTGATAATCCTGTTCTCTGAAAGGGATTGCTCACGTGAATTGAAAGAAGGTTTTAGAAAACAGCTATTACCTATTCTCAGGGCAATCAGACAAGGACAGTGCAGGGCAAGTGGGTGCCCAGTCACGTTAGCTTGTCACTGGAACCTGTGATTAATAGGATTAGAGGAGACTGGATTATTAGATGAGGTAGGTGAGAGAAACCTGTGTGACAAGCAGGAGAAATGAATGGAGAGATGGAAGGAAAGCTAGAGGAAAACGCCGGCCATCTAGGATGAAGCGTGAAGACTCCCTGGCGGTCCAGGGGTTAGGACTCCATAACTCCACAATAGGGGATGCAAATTTGATCCCTGGTCAGGAAACTAAGATTCCAGAAGCCACCTTGCACAGTTAAAAAAAACATGGTCCCTGAAATGTCTAAATAAATCAGTGGAACAGAATCAGTATTCAAAACATGCCTGTTTTCTCGCTTCCTCTTTCCCTATCCCTCCCTCCCTGCCTCTCTCTCTCTCTCTCTCTCTGTCACACACACACACACACACACACACACACACACACACACACACGGGCAGAGAGTTTTTTGTATTTCCTTCACTGCTGTCTCCCCAAAACTTACTAACAAGTGCCTAACAAGTAGTAGGCCCTTAATATTTGCTAAATAAATGGTTATAGTGAACTGAGATGGGTCATCTTGTCCCCATCCAAATGAGAAGCCAACTAGACCCTAAGATACATCCTGGTGAAAGTCCTAAACCTGATGGGAAGATAGGACTTCTTCTAAATTTCAAGCAGAGGAATCAAAGTCAGGTGACTTTCAAAAATGTTGATAATCAGGACAGCTTTGAACTTCACCTGGCAACACGCACTGCCAGAGACAATAGAGTGAAAACCACAGAGTCCTTAGGGGACCAGGGCTGCCTAGGACTCCTGAAACCAGGAAGACAATCAAAGGGAATCTAGGACCTGGAAACGCAAGGACACGACTTCACGGGCTGGTGGCAAAACACGGAGACTAAAGGACACCTGGAAAGAGAGAGCCCTTCCTCACTCTGCTGATGCTTACAGAGTACCATCAATACAGCAGTCTTCTCATGACCCTAAACTGTGGGCCACCCGCTCCTTCTCCCTGGCCTTGGCGTCTTACGAGAGGAGACAGTCGATGAACAAAGGAAAGAACGATGGAATCAGCACCGGGAGAGCAGGGTTGGACCTGCTGCCTTAACTTGGCCCAGCTGGTGGGGGCAGCCTCAACCCTCCCCGTGGGACAGCTGGGAGGTCACAGCCCAGCCCACCACTGGCAACACAGCTCTGTGACACTGCAGGTGCTTTGACCCTGGTGGTGACCAGAGGGATAGTCTTCCCGGATCCCACCATCCCTCTGCACCGATGGGAAGGGCTTGGCCTGGACACTCTCCCCACAATAGAACTGCAGAACTGAGGCAGGGACATAGGAGGCCATGGAGCGAGGAGATGGCCAAGGAGTCATTGGAGCCCAGAGCAGCATGCTTGTTGTGATGAGAAAAGGGCAGCCCAGGTCCCTCTCTCAAATTTCCGGGGCTCCACCCTGGAGCCGCCTTTAGTCCTTTGCCACAAGCCAGACCAGAAGGGAGCGAGCTCATGCCCAACCTCCTCCTGAGCCTCGGCCAGCCAGGGGCAGGCACAACCCAGGACTCTCCCCAGCTCCATCCGGGAGGATGAGTCACACGGTAGGAAAGGCAAAACCAGGGCCGCTTGGAAGTGGGGGAGACCCCTGAAGGCCAGGCCCTGGCCCCTGCTCTCTCTCTGTCTCCCACTCCTGGGGCCCCGTTATATCCACAGCACTTGTTTGTGTGTCTCTGTCCTTTCCAGAATTGATTGAGTACCTACTACACACTGCAAGCCGGTGGAGAGAACAGTCTCAAAACCTGCTGAGACTTCCCTGAGAGTCCAGTCGCTGACTCCGTGCTTCCAATGCAGGGGACCCAGGTTCAGACCCTAGTTGGGGAACTAAGATCCCACAAGCCGAAACTAAGAGTTCACGTGATACAACCAAGACCCTGGAACAGTCAAATAAATAAACAAATTGATAGATAAATAGTCAAACATTCATTAAACAAACAAACAAAAAAAACACCCTGTCATTGTGGAGTTTTTACTCCACAGAGATGACAAGGCAGAACCCTACATGGATCACCTGTTCCCAGGTCTCTGAAGCTCCGGAGCAATCACCTTGGACATCTCACCCCATCAGTGCACAGTAAGAAAGGAGGTAGGAGTTTTTGTACCTTGGGGACAAAAATAAAAACCAAGTCACTTAAGTGTCACTCTTACAGCAACATTGAGTTCATGACTGAAGACAGAGAAAAAAAAAAAACGTTGTCTGAACAGAGACATATGTAGTCAATTTTAATTCCCATCCCTTTGGGGGAAAAAAAACATACTGAATGCCCCCTCCCCCAAATAGGATAAAAATAAATTTCCAGAACAGGCACAAAATAGCAGCTGACTGCCTTCAGTACCAAGCACTGTCTGGTGGCTGCATTACCCAGACTTCAGATTACACCCAATGGACAGCAAAGGTGGTGATTTACCTCCTGGGCAGGGAAGAGGCAGATGGAAGTGCAGGGACGTGTGGGGGCCAGGGTGTCCTCTCCTCGCCCCTTTGTCCTTCAGCCCATCCCTCTATCTCTCTTTCTTCCGGTGTCCCGTGTCTATCCCTCCATCACTCTTGCTGGTTCTCGGTGTCCTGGCCTCTGTTGATCTCTGCCTGCTGACCTGTCTGTCTCAGAACATGAGATCTCTCATCTCTGCTTCCCAGTACATCTGCTTTTCCCTTTCTCTCTCTCTCTCTCTCTCTTTGCCTCTGGACTGGCTTTCTCATCTCTGCTGAAACACGGCAGTCTTTTCATGACCCTACACTTTGGTGCCTGTACTAACTGACCCTGTCTCTAAGTGACCCAATTCTTGATACCCAGGGCAGGGAGGGGATTAGCTCAGCCTCTGATATGCTTCCTCTGGGTGGCCCACCTCTCTGTTCCATGGCGCTGTGAGCGTGTGAGTGTGTGTGTGTGTGTGTGTTTGTGTGTATATGTGTGTGTGTGTGTAGGTGGAGGGCATGGTCCACTCTTGAGAATGGCCATGGATGTGAAAGTTTTCAGATAAAGAAACCAACCCTGGGGACACAGCTCAAAAAATTCTATGTTGCAGACAGAGGTGTTCCTGGAAACTCCTGGGACAGACCCACACATGTAGTGTTCCCTTTTGTAGATTTTATACATATATAAATTCCTAACACTTGAAAAAGTCATATATCTCATACAACTGAGATAAGATAGTGACAATAGATCTCTGTTCTACAGGATTCAGGCTGAAAGGTTTCTAAATGCAGTAGGTTGCGTTAGCATCTTCATGCAGCCTCTTTCTAATTTGAAGATACTATAATTATATACCATGCATTGACATTGCTAGAAATCTGTGTNATATCTCATACAACTGAGATAAGATAGTGACAATAGATCTCTGTTCTACAGGATTCAGGCTGAAAGCTTTCTAAATGCAGTAGGTTGCGTTAGCATCTTCATGCAGCCTCTTTCTAATTTGAAGATACTATAATTATATACCATGCATTGACATTGCTAGAAATCTGTGTAAAAACTTGGCCCAGGAAGGACCTAACCAAGATATGCAATTTCCTTGATTTAGACCGGCCGAGATTGTGTCTGAAAAATTCCACAAATTGTCAGAGACACTTCTGTGAACAGGGCTTTTCCCTGCCTGCTGTATCAAGACATCCTCATAGCTCTACGAAGGACCAGAAAGGCATGTTTTCAGGAGAAAATATCTCGAAAAGACGCAGCCCCTTAAAAAAATTTTTTTAACACCGAAAACANAAAAAAAAAAAACGTTGTCTGAACAGAGACATATGTAGTCAATTTTAATTCCCATCCCTTTGGGGGAAAAAAAACATACTGAATGCCCCCTCCCCCAAATAGGATAAAAATAAATTTCCAGAACAGGCACAAAATAGCAGCTGACTGCCTTCAGTACCAAGCACTGTCTGGTGGCTGCATTACCCAGACTTCAGATTACACCCAATGGACAGCAAAGGTGGTGATTTACCTCCTGGGCAGGGAAGAGGCAGATGGAAGTGCAGGGACGTGTGGGGGCCAGGGTGTCCTCTCCTCGCCCCTTTGTCCTTCAGCCCATCCCTCTATCTCTCTTTCTTCCGGTGTCCCGTGTCTATCCCTCCATCACTCTTGCTGGTTCTCGGTGTCCTGGCCTCTGTTGATCTCTGCCTGCTGACCTGTCTGTCTCAGAACATGAGATCTCTCATCTCTGCTTCCCAGTACATCTGCTTTTCCCTTTCTCTCTCTCTCTCTCTCTCTTTGCCTCTGGACTGGCTTTCTCATCTCTGCTGAAACACGGCAGTCTTTTCATGACCCTACACTTTGGTGCCTGTACTAACTGACCCTGTCTCTAAGTGACCCAATTCTTGATACCCAGGGCAGGGAGGGGATTAGCTCAGCCTCTGATATGCTTCCTCTGGGTGGCCCACCTCTCTGTTCCATGGCGCTGTGAGCGTGTGAGTGTGTGTGTGTGTGTGTGTTTGTGTGTATATGTGTGTGTGTGTGTAGGTGGAGGGCATGGTCCACTCTTGAGAATGGCCATGGATGTGAAAGTTTTCAGATAAAGAAACCAACCCTGGGGACACAGCTCAAAAAATTCTATGTTGCAGACAGAGGTGTTCCTGGAAACTCCTGGGACAGACCACACATGTAGTGTTCCCTTTTGTAGATTTTATACATATATAAATTCCTAACACTTGAAAAAGTCATATATCTCATACAACTGAGATAAGATAGTGACAATAGATCTCTGTTCTACAGGATTCAGGCTGAAAGGTTTCTAAATGCAGTAGGTTGCGTTAGCATCTTCATGCAGCCTCTTTCTAATTTGAAGATACTATAATTATATACCATGCATTGACATTGCTAGAAATCTGTGTAAAAACTTGGCCCAGGAAGGACCTAACCAAGATATGCAATTTCCTTGATTTAGACCGGCCGAGATTGTGTCTGAAAAATTCCACAAATTGTCAGAGACACTTCTGTGAACAGGGCTTTTCCCTGCCTGCTGTATCAAGACATCCTCATAGCTCTACGAAGGACCAGAAAGGCATGTTTTCAGGAGAAAATATCTCGAAAAGACGCAGCCCCTTAAAAAAATTTTTTTAACACCGAAAACATTTTGTATTGGCATATAACCGATGAATAACATTGTAGTGATTTCAGGTAAACAGAGAAGGGACTCAGCCATAAATATACAGGTATCCATTCTCCCCCCAAACCCCGCCCATCCAGGCTGCCGCATAACATTGAGCAGAGTTCCATGTGCTATACAATAGGTCTTTGTTGGTTATCCATTTTAAATATAGCAGTGTGTACATGACCTTCCTGTAGTCCCTAACTATCCCTTCTGCCCACCAACCATAAGTTTGTTTTCTAAGTCTGTGAGTCTCTGTTTTATGAATGTTTGTATCGTTTCTTTTTAGATTCCAGATATAAGGGATGTCATATATTTCTCCTTCTGTCTTACTTCCTTCAGTGTGACACGCTCTATGTCCATCCATGTTGCTGCAAATGGTATTATTTCACTCTTTTTGACGGCTGCATAATTTCCACCGTATAGACGTGCCACGTCTTCTCTGTCCGTTCCTCTGTCGGTGGACGTTTAGATTGCTTCCGTGTCTTGGCTGCTGTAAGCAATGCTGCGATGATCCTCAGGGTGCATGTATCTTTTCAGGCCATGTTTTTCACTGAATATAAGCCCAGGAGCGGGACTGCAGGTCATATAGTAGCTTTATTTTCAGTTTTTTAAGGAACCTCCATACTCTTCTCCACAGTGGCTGTACTGATTTACTTTCCCACCAACAGTGTAAGAGGGTTCCCTTCTCTCCACATCCTCTCCAGCCTTTACTGTTTGTGTATTTTTTTTGAAGATAGCCATTCTGACTGGTGGGAAGTGATTATCTCACTGTAGTTTTACTTTGGATTTCTCGAATAACTAGCGATGTTGTTCATTTGAAACGATGCTTCTTAAATGGCAGGAGGTGGTGGGTGGAAAGGGCAATGACAGTTCTTAGGTTGCAGGCAATACAGCCTGGGGGGCGAGGGGAGGGAGGGAGGGATTCTAGCTTCTTCAAGATTCTGTGTGCTGAATAAACTACCAAAGGAGATGTCTGCGTTAGCTCCTCTATAGAAACTAAATACAGCAAAATTCTCTCACCCTGAATCACAGAAAGCCTAATTGTTGTTTAAGCGGCTGTTTCTCATCCAAGGCATTTGGCAGTTTTGTCTTGTTTCCCAGGAATTTCTTGAAACCATGGTTTGTCTCATTTCAAATTATGCTGTGAGTATGCCAGGGATGGGCTGGGGCCAGGGTCTGCCCTCCCAGCCCATGCAGAGAGACTCTGGTTTGATCTGTTATTTATTTTCCTAATTTAATTTTTATTTGGTCAGTTGTACAATAAATATTGTTTGAATAGCAACAGTCAGCCCTGCAAAGTTCAAACTCTCAAGCCAGTTCTTTCAGTATTTACCTCCCTAATTCTCAGTTAATATGCATCTATGATTATTGACCAATTTTTTTTCAATGTGAACCATCATCTATCTACTGAGTTCCATCCCCCTATTCTCAAAGATGAAGGTGAAGCTGGCTTATCACTCACCTCTCCGCCTGTACACTCCTGCACCCACTCACCCCACACTTGCCTTTTTCCTTCCTTATCTTCCTAAGACCGTTTATCCCAATTTTAACTAAATCAAGAGTGTTTATATTATTATGACTGCAGAAGAGGCTACAGGGCTAATGCCCTGTCCAGCAAGGGGAGGGCATCTGACTCCAAGTGAGGGATCAGGAAAAGATTTCTGGAAGGTGTAACAGATCGAAGTGACTTCAAGGGATTTCCCTGGAGGTCAAGTGGTTGAGACTCCATTCTTCCACAGCAGCTGGTGTGTGTTTGATCCCTGGTCGGGGAACTGAGNTATGCTTATTGGGGTATGACCACAGGCCTATTGATAATTGTCCACTATTAACTACCTAAGCTTCAGGCGTATGAATCATGAGTTAACGTTGATTGTATCTTTCTCTTCCTTTGTTCAGACTAGTTTCAGGGAATTTGGGGAGGTGGGTTTGGGCACATACACTTAGGATCTATAAACTTTTCACAAAACTGGTTGGGGTCCTTAGCTAAAAGGAGGCTCTGCCTTGGGCCCACCGGTGTAATAAACGGCACTTCACTATCTGCCTCGTCCTTCTGAGTGAGTTTGTTTCCCGGAACGCATGGCTACAACAATGAGACAATCTTGAACAGAACTTGAGAATTTGACCCAGACCTACAGAAACTTGGTGCAGTTGTTGAGTCATGAATACCCTTTCTTTACCACGATAAAGAAGCTGAAATTACACAAAGAGCTTTGATTAGCTGATTAATCAAGTTGGAGCAAGCTCCCAGTGAAGCTAAATTTAACTATATCCCAAACTGCAGACTTTCTTTTATGATTTCTTCCAACTCAGTGTAATTGGATTGCTCATTCTGGGTGCTGGTTATGTGAGGGGGACCATTGTACTTTTCTGTGTATATTTGAAATTTTTCATAATAAAAATCTAAAAAAGAAATACTATCTCTCTCTTAAAAAAACAAACAAACCGGTCTTAACTGGCTGGTTAGCACTTATCTGAACATAATCCTTAACCTCCTGGTTTGAGAGAATTGCCTGGGCTTTCATGAGCATGCTTTTTTAGGAAATCATGTGCTATGAAACATAGGACTGTGCACTGAAGCTGCAAATGACATCATCAATGAATTATTTTTCCTTGTGCTCCTTTTCTTTGTTCTTCTAACCATATGTGAATATAAATGTGTGTGTGTGTGCTCTGAGAATTTCTGAGCAGGAGGAAGTGGTTCAATCTGCTTGTCTCTGAGCAGCTGTTGGCTTTCAGAATAAAGAAGTGACTCTGCCTCCTTTCTGATTCACATGCAATATGAAATTTGCTTTCATCCACATCTAAATTTAGATGCTTGTCTTCTCCCCCTCTAAAACTTAATCCTTTTCCCCATAACACTGTAGAAAAAAACCTTGGCTTCACCATGGTGTTTAGGTTAAAGATACAAGAGGAGTTTAAGTGTTGAGTGCAAGAAACATCAAGGAGAGAACGCAAACTGGCATGGGAACCTGATGCAGAGAAAACGGCATATGATAAAGACACTGCACAGCCTCTGCAGGTCTCGGGGTTAGAAGGGCAGGGCTCTAGAGCTTAGCAGTTATGGGCCTCGTCGTGATACATCTAAGAACTCAGCCCTGCCATTTCTTCAACCATAACTTTTATTCTTTCCCACACCTTCCTAGCTTCACTTTCACAGAAAAAGACAATCTCTCTTGACCAAAACCTGAATTTTCAAATATTTCCAGTTTGCACATTTCACCCACTTTGTTTACTTTTTTATTTTGACACAATATGAAACGTACAGAAAACCTATGAGAACAGTGTTAAGGAACCATGCTATAGCCTTTACTCTGGTCTTACTTTTATTTTCCCTCTATTTTTCTTTATTGCTAAGTCTTGCCGATTTTATCAATTTCATAATCTTTAGAAGGAAATAGTTTTTGTTTTTCTCTTTTTTTCACTGGCTTTCTCTTTCACTGACTTCTGCTCATTTTTATTAAATTTCCTTTCTTCCTGCTACTTTTTTTTCTTTAAAAAAATTTTTTTTGGAGTACAGTTCATTTACAATGTTGTGTTAGTTTCATACGTACAGCAAAGTGAATCAGTTATACATACACATATATCCACTCATTTTTAGATTCTTTACCCATGTAGGCCAGTACAGAGAACTGAGTAGAGCTCCCTACGCTATATAGTAGGTCCTTATTAGTTACTAATTTAATATAGAGTAGTGTGTATATATATGTAAGTTTATTCCTGTTACTTTGGATTTAATTTGTTCTTTTTCTAGCTGCTTAAAGTGGAAAGTTAAATTATTGTTCAAAACTTTTCTTCTTCCGTAATATGAACATTTAAAGCTGTAAATTTCCCTCTAGGCATAGTCTAGCTACTTAAAGTGGAAAGTTAAATTATTGTTCAAAACCTTTCTTCTTCCGTAATATGAACATTTAAAGCTATAAATTTCCCTCTAGGCATAGCTTTAGCTATACCCCACATATTTTGATATGTTGTACTAGCTTCTGGTTTAAGAGATCTTAAAATTTCTCTTATGATTTTTTGATTAGTAGCGTGTTATTTAATTTCCAAATACTTGGGGCCTTTCTAGACTTCTTTTACAACATATTCCATAAAATATCAGTGCTTTAATATTTATTTATGTTATCATCCAGCATACGGTCTATCTCAAGGAACATTCTTGTGTCCTTGAAAAGAAACAACTGTGTTCTGCAGTTATCGGGTATAGTGTTCCAGACACAAACATGGACAGAAGGAAGACGATGTTAAGATACAGGGAAGACAGGCTCCAGAGGGAACTAACACGGCCAACACCCAGATGTCACACTTCCAGCCTCCAGAACAATGAGAAAGTACATTTTTGTTGTGTAAGCCACACAGTCTTACGTGCTTTGTTACGGCCTTGCTAGCAAAGTTATATAGCTACTGAGTGACGTATTTAGAATTGTTATATCTTCTTGATGGATTGAATCTTTAATCAATGTGAAATTTCTCTTTATATCTAGTAGTATGCCTCATCTTGAAGTCTAGTTTGTCGAACATTAACATGACTCTACCAGCTTCCTTTTTTAAAAATTAATTTATTTTTTAACTGGAGGATAATTGCTGTATAGTAGCATGTTGGTTTCTGCCATGTATCAACATGAATCAGCCATAGGTATCCATATGTCCCCCATCTTCTTATTTTGTGTTCTTATTTTTGTTTCTATTTCATCTTATTATGTACATTACATATACACGATGTATTTTTCCATCCTTTTACTTTGACTTTATCAGTGTCTGTATGTTTAAAGTGTATCTCTTCAGACAGCAGAGACTGGGTCGTTTGTGTCCAATTTGGTAATCTCTGCCTTTTAATGGAAGTGTTCAATTCATTTTACAACTAATGTAATTATTGACATGGTTTGGCTTAAATCTACCATCTTGCCATTTATTTTATATTTGTCCTACCTGATTTTTGTTCTTCTGTCTTTGATTAATTGAATACTTTTAGTAGTTTATTTTATTTCCTCTATTTGCTTTTTTAGCTCTACCTTTTTGTACAATATTATCAGTTTAGCTCTAGGGGATTACAATATATGCTCTTAATTCATTACATTCTGCAAAGCCAAAGACTTCGTTTCAGTGACGTTTTTTGCTGGTAAACTTTGCTGTGTATCCCAAGCTTCTGTAGCAATATGGTTTTATCAGGGGTGGTTGCTTTCTTAAGTTGGCTTCCTAAAAGCAGGGAGGTACAAAAAAAGGGAGGTACAAATGATTTATTAAGGAAGTATTGCCGTCCAAAATCTTGGCTTTCTCTGCCCACCGAAGCTGAATGAAAAATACGGAGACAGAGTTTAGAGGAAATAGAAAGGTGGCTTTTATTCTCAGCCGGCGGAGAGGGGAACGCGGTAGACCCACGCCTGAAGAACTGTGCCCCGCGCCATGAGAGGTTTAGGGGCTTATATAAGGCAAGGGCTCGCCGTTAGGAGTTGGCGACGAGAAAAACAGGTGATAGGATCTTGATTTCTTCCTCTTGCCTTGTTTCAGCGACAGTCATAGACTGGCTGTCAGTTTACTCAATTACAGCAACCCAGTACTCAAGTCTGGCAGTTCAGTGGCTCTGCCGCCTCGCTTCTGATACGTAACTACACAGGGATGGGTGTTGTAAGGGTAAACACCAGAGAGGGGGTGTATTTAGCAAAGAGTCAAGGGAAAAGAGATGTGAAGGGTAGCTCCTGCAGAGTTAGGGGGCAGAAAAGCAAACTTAGTTACAAACATGCAGAGTTAGAAGCAGTTAAAGTAAAAAAACAAAAAAAACCTAGGAATGTTCAGGCCTGCTCACTGTTCTCTTATATTCTTTGTTCTCGGGAAAGGGAAAGAGAAAAACTTATTCCTCTTTTTTCCTTTTCACTGCAAGAGAAGAGCTCCAGGGAAAACAGGAAAGGAATGGAGGAAAGAGGTTCAGAAAGGGAAGAAGGCAGGAAGAGTATGATGCTGGCCGAGCCCCAGCTTCGGCCTGATCCAAGGGGCAGTTCTGAAGGGTAAATTATACCTCACGTAGTTCATCCTTCTTAAACAAGAGAACTGTACTTTCATACTCCTGAACCAGCCAGTAGCATGGACCCAGTAGGGAGAAGAACACACACTCTCAGGGAATTCATGTTCTGTTTGTATGATGGTGTTCAAAGTAGCCCCCAGAGCCCAAGGGAGATCCTCTGAATGAAGTCGCAGTTATAAGCCATTAGAAACCCAACACATGGAAGCTGGAGGATGACAGAATAGAAAGGGTGAAAGGAACTGATATTATGATTTACAATAAGAAATATATATTTGATCTTTGACCCTGTTCCTGGTGTAGGACTCCTAAAATCCTTGGGACTTCCTATGTGATAAAGACACCATAAAGATGTCTTTTCAAGTTGTGTTAATGAAGTGACTTGGGAAGCTGTTGGGTCCTCTAAGGATTGCCAGGGCAACAAACCATGTGATTAGAGGTTTTGAACTTTGAGTTCCACCCCCCGACCTCCAGAGAGGGGAGAGGGGCTGGAGATTGAGTTTAATCACCAATGGTCAATGATCTAATCCATCATGCCCAGGCAATGAAGGTTCCATAAAAACCCCCAAAGGACAGGATTTGGAGAGTTTCTGGGCTGGTGAACATGTGGAAATTCAGGGACAGGTGCTCAGAGCAGGCATGCAAGCTCTGCACCCTGCCCACATACTTTGCCGTGTGTAGCTCTTTTATCTGACTGTTTCTGAGTTATATCCTTTTATAAAACATTGGTAATCTACCAAGTAAACTATTTCTCTGGGTTCTAAACTGCTCTGGCAAATTAATGAAATCCAAGAAGCAGGTCATAGAAATCTCCGATCTTGAGTGGTTGGTCGGAAACCCAGGTGAAAACTTGGAATTATGATTGGCATCTGGGGTGGGGGAGAGTCTTGTAAGATTTAGCCTTAAACTGTGGTTATCTATCTTTAGGTAGGTAGTATCAGAACTGAGTTGAATTGTAGGACACAGAGCTGATGAGGAAGAATTGCTTGATATATGGGGGAAGAAAACACACATCAGAATTAGAATCAGAGGGACCCAAGGGGATGTAGGTAAAGCACCAACAGCATTTGCTGTGATAGGACAGTTATGAACGAAAGGCCCTGACAAAATTTCCAAAAAAAAAAAAATGCTTTGCACAACCTCAGTAGAGTCAGTTAATACATGATTTCTTTTCACTGTGTGCCTCTGGGAGCATAGTGGGACGTTTCATGGACCAACCCATTAATATATCAAGATGAGAAAGTCTTGCCTCTTTGATAATCACTCATCTTATACTCCCAAGAACTAAAAGCAAGATCTAGGCCATCTGACTCAGGTTTCTGTGTACATATTGGCCAACATAGTTTTTAAGAACTATTTTGTCATTTTACCCATGTGATGAATCTACAGTGAGAATTGACAGTTAAATTCTTACTGTTTCTCAAAGACTTCCAGTTTGACCAATGAAGTGTGTGTTCCATTATATTAAATAATAGCAGTATTTAAAATCTGAGTGTGGTAACTTTTCACAGCTCTTTGATGATGGGAGTATATTATATTTTGCATGTGGTGATATTTTTGTATATCCCATGAATATGTATTTAATGTGATCAGTATTTGTTCATCTGGATGAAACCAAACAGAATAATTCTGTAGTGGATTGTCCCCTCCCAATATATCCTTAAAAGTGGCTGACATGACAGTACTACCACTCACGAAACATGCTGGAACACACTGATAACTTTTATCAGACTTCTTTACCATGCCCCACTGCTTAATTCACGTGAGCCATCCCTACCGATTTTGCCACTAAAGTGAAGATTCTTGGGCGCCATCAAGTGGCCGTCTGGGGAATGAAGGTGAGCTGGTTGAAGACCCTTGGGCCTCAACAGATGTCCCTGTAAACTTGCAGCCTGGTTTCAGAGAAGAGCAACATTCAAGAAAGTTAAAGTTTCAGAGGAGCCAGCTGAAAGGGGAAGGAAATAAAGCCATGGCCCGAGAAGAGAGAAAATGGTTGCAGTGGCCATGGCATTTTGACTTGCTGCTGCTGCTAAGTCGCTTCAGTCGTGTTTGACTCTGTGCGACCCCATAGATGGCAGCCCACCAGGCTCCCCTGTCCCTGGGATTCTCCAGGCAAGAACACTGGAGTGGGTTGCCATTTCCTTCTCCAATGCATGAAAGTGAAAAGTGAAAGTTAAGTCACTCAGTCGTGTCCAACTCTTTGCAACCCCATGGACTCCAGCCTACCAGGCTCCTTTGTCCATGGGGTTTTCCAGGCAAGAGTACTGGAGTGGGGTGCCATTGCCTTCTCCAGGTATTTTGACTTGGAGCACCTCATAAGACTTCTTTAGAAGACAGAAGGCAGGGAAAGTCATTAATCTAAAGATACTAGGAGACTTCTTTTCACTTTGTTGCTTTCCAGTTGGCCACAAATATGAGCAACCCCAAAGTCAGCTGGAACAAATAAAAATATTGGCAGATTTGTATGAAGGGTGTGTGATTTGAGGAAAGCAGTCAGTTCATCACCTATGTAGACGTCACACATCTAAGGGGAACATTGAAGGGGAATGAGCACCGAAACCAATGAAATGATCCATCTGTGTAAAAACCGACAGCAAGATGTCCTTCCACCTTTCTCCTCTGCCCTCCTCAGCCCAGATCACCATCACAAGAAGGTGGCTTCAGTTCCAAAAGAAAATGACTCTGTGGGGGTCTGTGAGGGGGAATGAAGAAACTTTTCTCAGAAGTTTCCCCAGGAGATTCCTCTCCATATCTCACTGGCAGAACTGTATCCATATTGGATCAATCCCCGTTCGGGGGAATGGTATGCAATTAATCAAGATTTGCCCCTGGACTAGGAATTGTGGTAGTTTCTAGGGGAGGAGGGATATGTATAGAGATGTCTGCAAGAAATCAAGATTCTGTTAACAAAAAAGAGGGGAGAAGGGTTTTATAAAGGCAAACAGGTATGTTTTCAAAAACAGTAAGACAAACACGAGGTTTTGAATATGTTGGAGTTGGAAGTGAAATTGCTGGATTTAGTTGGGGACAATGTGTAAGGGTAATATGACCAGCCAAGATGAGTGAAATGTAATATTAACATACTTGGACAGTAGATAGGAATTGTATTTTGGTTTTCGGAAGGAGTGCTGTACCTGAAGAGGAGCAGACCTCTCCCCATTTAGAGGTAGTCATGGACAGATGTGAGAGTTGGCTCATAAAGAAGGTGGAACACCAAAGAATTGATGCTTTCAAACTGTGGTGCTGGAGAAGACTCTTGAGAGTCCCTTGGACTACAAGGAGATCAAACCAGTTGATCTTAAAGGAAATCAGTCCTGAATATTCATTGGAAGGGCTGATGCTGAAGCTGAAGCTCCAGTACTTTGGCCACCTGATGGAAGGAGTTGACTCATTGGAAAAGATCCTAATGCTGGGAAAGTTTGAAGGCAAAAGAAGAGGGCAGTAAAGAATGAGACGGTTAGATAGCAACCCCAACTCAATGGTCATGAATTTGAGCAAACTCCAGGAGATAGCGGAGGATGGAGAAAGCTGTTGGGGTACTGTCCCTGGGGTCACAAAGAGTCTGACATGACTTAGTGACTGAACGATGGACAACAACAAAGGCAAAAACAGAAGAAGACTCCAGTGAGACAGATGTCCTAGTCAGTGTCTATGGTTCTAGACAGAACTCAGTCTAGAGGCACATCTGGTGCCACCAATTGTACAGAGGATTATAACTGCAATGGGAAATTGTCTCCATTAGTCTCTGTACAACAAACGCAAATATTGCTTTTTAATGGCAGAAAAGAGTGGATTGCTTACTATAGAATCAAGGGTACCTAATGCATGGGCTGATAGGACTTGTTTAAGGGAAGAAAATCCATTTAGATTTTAAGACCTAGGTAATCATTTAATGTGGTTAGCTTGAGTTAGATGCAGTAGAGGTTTTATATTTGAAGTATAATTTAATATTTACTGTCAGCAAAAGCCAGACACGTCCAAGAAGGTATGCATTTGTGAGACTGTGGTGAGCCCGGGTCCCTTGAGGATGGCTACTTCCCTAGAAGAAAATGAACGTCTCTGTTTTTTTACTGATTTGTCATGTCCAACTAATGGGCTTGGGACAGGCATAATTGTAATTTATTTTAGAGTCTTTGTGGCCCTTGACAGCACAAGACGAAAGAGAATAAGAAATCTCATTTGGGCCTTTTAGTGAGGAGGAGGCCAACAGAAGGCTGTTAACATATTGGATGAGAACAGTTTCCAGGAAACGTTACATTATTTAAATCACTTTTAAGAACGAATACAGGAGTTGCAGGCTGAAACTGCAGATTAAACATTCACATCTAGATTCATTCCCTCTAAAACTCCTGCTAAAATCATAGTAATTGTTTTAAACTACAATATATCTACAAAGATGAGAGAACATCTTTAGAGAACTGCTGTCTTCTCTAAGACAGCAGTAACAAAAATTTTGGAAGTTAGACAGCAGAAGAGAAAGGGTGACTTTGAGCAGATCCAGAAAGAGACAGGTCCTGGGCTAGCAGTGGGCAAAAGTGAAAACCAGCCCAGTTAAGATGGAATTCTGAAAAGGCACAGCCACCGACAGAACCAGGCATCTCTGGAATTGGGAGTAAAGAAATGTATACATTAATGAGGATTGGGCAAAAGCATTTTGAAAGATGCCTACATCCTCCTACCCCACTGCATATATTTGGGCTGGATTCCCCATTACTTCACTCCTTATGACCATATTTTCTTTTAATTCCTTGAACACATTTTGTTTTAGGTTTTTGAACAAATTTATAGTGATTTCCTTAAAGTCTTTGCTAAATTCAGTATCTGGGCCTTCTTGCGGTCAGTTTCTATTGACTCTTTTTTATTGTTTTTACTATGGTTCACATTTCCTTGTTTTTGTTTTTGACATATGTAGAAATTTTAGACAATTTAATGGACACCGTGGCTGGTACATTTTAAAGGCTCTAGATTCTGTTATCTGCTTGACTTCTAGTATCTATTTTATCCTTAACTTAGTAGCAGTCTCTCTCTGGAAAGCCTCAGATAGTCTTCTCGTATACGTGTGATCCCAGACCGGAGCCAAGTATTCACAGGGGACCCCCCCCAACACACACACATATTTTGCCTCCCACACTCCATAGCAACATCTTTGTCAGTGCCATGACCTGTAGATGGTAGCTGTTGCAACAACCCTGAGCTCTGATCTCTGTCTCTTCAACTCAGCAAGGCATTCCTACTCTGCTAGGACTTCAGCTTGCTGTGCTATGGTTGAAAAGTGTTTCCCAGCAGAGAACAAAAATGATTTGGGGGCACATCTAATGAGTTTCCCTTCTCTCAAGGATCAGTGACAGGTACTGGCTGTTATCCAAGGCAAATGAGAATGGTTGCCCGTATTTTTTTGCCCAGTTTTATGGTTGTTTATGGGAGGGAGGCTAATCTGGTACCAAAGATTATATCATAGCTGGAACCCTTCCTTACCTGATATACTTTAAAAAATATATTTATTTGGCTGCACTGGGTCTTAGTTGTGGCAAGCAACTTTACCTGTGACATGCGAACACTTAGTTGTGGCATGTGGGATCTAGTTCCTCAACCAGGGATCAAACCCAAGCCCCCTGCATTGGGAACATGGGTTCTTAGTCACCATTCCACCAGGAAAGTCCCTTATTTGATACACTTTTTATTTCTTTCTTTTATCATCCCTTCCTCTCCACTTCATCAATTTAAGCCAGTTCTGTGTTTATTGGCTCAGAGGAAAGATAAAATGATAATGAAAGTAGAAAACAATAGTCCAAAAATACAGTTCAAAAAAACTATAAGCCTATTGAGAAGGTAGGGTTCTCTAAGGAGATCAGATAAAAGCCCCTTAAGCCTTAAGCAGGGAGAAGAGAAATGAGAGATTGACTTCTAATAGCAATATGAAGTGCGTTCAAGAAAACAAAGTCCTGAGCTTCCCTGACAGCTCAGTGGTAAAGAATCTGCCTGCCAATGCAGGAGACATAGGTTCAATTCCTGGTCCAGGAAGATCCCACATACCATAGAGCAACTAACCCCATGTGCCACAACTATTGAGCCTGTGCTCTAGAGCCCAAGAGCCGCAACTACTGAGCCCTCGTGCCACAAGTACTGAAGCCGGTGTGCCCTAAAGTCCGTGCTGTGCAACAAGAGAAGCCTGAGCACTGCAACCAAGAGTAGACCCCTCTCACTGCACCAAGAGAAAGCCCAAGAGCAGCAACGGACACCCAGCGCAGCCGGAAAGAAAAATAAACAAAGGGTTTGTAAAAATAGTCAAGAGCACCATCATATCTCTTTATGGAGCGCTTAACATCCCTGATCTCATTTAAGCTCATTTCATTTAGTGAAAGTCCTTTACCTCATACTCCCTCTGATGCTTCTTCTGACATACAGATGTACCTGCTCGAGGAAAAAATGCTAATAAAAGTGTACATTTACTCTGTGCCAGGCATTACTATGCTAAGGGCTTTATGTCACTTAATCGTCATGCTAAAGCTATGAGATATATACTATTACCTTCATTTTGCAAATATGAAAACTGGATTTCAGAGTTAGACAATGAATGTGATTTTTAGATTCAAATCCACTAGAAGCTTTACTTTATATTACTTGCAATCTGTGGAAGAAAACTAGGTCCAAGAGTCTAGTAGGAATGTCTGTGATAGGATTCACAAAGTGAGTTTACTTACAATTTAAGTAAACAAATTCCCTTGTATCTGCTACAACAAACATTCAAAGATGAAATGAATAATCTTCTTGGCTAAATATTGTATGCTGGGAAGACATCAAACAAAAACTTTATAGTTAGCATTGTTCTTTCTGTTCCTTTATCTTTCTGTACTTTAGTTTGGATATTTGCAATTGGCCTGTCTTCAAGTTTACTAATCTCTTGCCTCTGCTGCGTCTGGTCTGTTGCTCAGCACATCTGAATGCTGCCTTTCAGATATTGTTAATCCTAGAATGTTCATTTGGTTTTTATATATTTACATATTCTCTGTTGAAATTTCATAGCTTGCCACCATTTGTTCATTGATCCTCCTATTTTCTTTAACATATTTCAATGGTTATTTCATTGTTAAAATTTATTTTATTGAAGTATAGTTGCTTTACAATGTGTTAATTTCTGCCATATGGCAAAATGATTCAGTTTTATGTATATACATTCCTTTTCACATTCTCTTCCATCATGGTTTATCATAGGACATTGAATATAGTTCCCTGTGCTATGCAGTAGGACCTTGCTGTTTATTCATTGTATAAATATAATTTGCATCTGCTAATCTCAAACTCCAAATCCATCTCTCTCCTATCCTCCTCTACCCCTTGACAACCACACATCTGTTCTCTATGTCTATGAGTCTGTTTCTATTTCATAAAAGTTTATTTGTGTCATATTTGAGGTCCAACAAAGGTCCATCTAGTCAAAGCTATGGTTTTTCCAGTGGTCATGTATGGATGTGAGAGTTGGACCATGAAGAAAGCTGAGCACCGAAGAACTGGTGCTTTTGAACTGTGGTGTTAGAGAAGACTCTTGAGAGTCCCNATGCATAATATGTCTCATCCTCCCAACAACCAGGAGCTATTGCCTTCATTTTGCTGATGAGGGAACCCAGGATTTAAAAATTGGAAAAAGACTGTAGTGTTAGATGTGCAGTAAAAGAACAATGTGCAGGGAAATTATACACATCCACTTTAGGATAGTCACAATCTCTGGAGAGGAAGATAGGGGAAGTGAATAGGATTTTAAATATATCTGGAACATTTTATGCCTTTAAAAGAAAAGTAGGATAGAGTTTGGACTTTCCTGGTGCCTCTGTGGTAAAGAATTCGCCTGCCAATACAGGAAATGCAGATTTGATCCCTGGTTCTGGAATATTCCCCTGGAGATACCCACTCCAGTATTGCCTGGGAAATCTCATGGACAGTGGAGCTTGATGGGCTATAGTCCATGGCTTCTAAACAACAACAGGACAGAACTTAAATTCTTAAATTTGGTTGGTGGGTGCATGGGAATTGTTCTATTTTGTGTACTTTTCTGTATGTTTGAAATATCTAAAATTAAAAAAATTTTAAGGAAATATATAATATAAAATTAAATATAAACATTATATTAAATATAGTTAAATAAAGTAGTACTAGTTGGAGAAGGAAATGGCAACCCACTCCAATACTCTTGCCTGAAAAATCCCATGGATGGAGGAGCCTGGTAGGCTACAGTCCATGGGGTTGCAAAGAGTGGGACATGACTGAGCGAGTTCACTTTCACTTTCCTGCAAGGAGAAAGTGCAGAGTCTTAACCACTGGACCAGCAGGGAGGGAATAGTCCTGTTTGTCTTTCTCTCCAAGGAATAATTTATTATTTTTCTTGCACATGTTAGTAATGCCCTAATTTACTTCTAAGGTTAGGAGAGAGACCTTTGATGTAGATAGTAGGTATTTTGGAGAAGGCAACGGCAACCCAAGTATTCTTGCCTGGAGAATCCCAGGGACGGCGGAGCCTGGTGGGCTGCCGTCTATGGGATCACACAGAGTCAAACACAACTGAAGTGACTTAGCAGCAGCAGTAGTGCTACTACTAAGCTGCTTCAGTCGTGTTTGACTCTGTGCGATCCCATAGACGGCAGCCCACCAGGCTCCTCTGTCCATGGGATTTTCCAGGCAAGAGTACTGGAGTGGAGTGAAGTCGCTCAGTCGTGTCTGACTCTTAGCGACCCCGTGGACTGCAGCCCACCAGGCTCCTCTGTCCATGGGATTTTCCAGGCAAGAGTACTGGAGTGGAGTGAAGTCGCTCAGTCGTGTCTGACTCTTAGCGACCCCGTGGACTGCAGCCCACCAGGCTCCTCTGTCCATGGGATTTTCCAGGCAAGAGTACTGGAGTGGAGTGAAGTCGCTCAGTCGTGTCTGACTCTTAGCGACCCCGTGGACTGCAGCCCACCAGGCTCCTCTGTCCATGGGATTTTCCAGGCAAGAGTACTGGAGTGGAGTGAAGTCGCTCAGTCGTGTCTGACTCTTAGCGACCCCGTGGACTGCAGCCCACCAGGCTCCTCTGTCCATGGGATTTTCCAGGCAAGAGTACTGGAGTGGAGTGAAGTCGCTCAGTCGTGTCTGACTCTTAGCGACCCCGTGGACTGCAGCCCACCAGGCTCCTCTGTCCATGGGATTTTCCAGGCAAGAGTACTGGAGTGGAGTGAAGTCGCTCAGTCGTGTCTGACTCTTAGCGACCCCGTGGACTGCAGCCCACCAGGCTCCTCTGTCCATGGGATTTTCCAGGCAAGAGTACTGGAGTGGAGTGAAGTCGCTCAGTCGTGTCTGACTCTTAGCGACCCCGTGGACTGCAGCCCACCAGGCTCCTCTGTCCATGGGATTTTCCAGGCAAGAGTACTGGAGTGGAGTGAAGTCGCTCAGTCGTGTCTGACTCTTAGCGACCCCGTGGACTGCAGCCCACCAGGCTCCTCTGTCCATGGGATTTTCCAGGCAAGAGTACTTNGACAGGTGTATACACTACATCTTTTTTATTCATTCATCTGCTGATGCATGATTTCGATGTTTTGGCTGTTGTAAATAGTGCTGCAATGAACACAGGGATGCATGTATCTTTTTGAATTAGTATTTTCATTTTCTCTAGATATATGCCCAGAAGTGGAATTGCTGGATCATATGGTAGTTCAGTTTTTGAGGAACCTCCATATTGCTTTGCTTGATGGCCGCACCATTCCCATCAATAGTATACAAGGGTTCTCTTTTCTCCACTTTCCTAGATTTATTGTCTGTAGGCTTTCTGATGACAGCCATTCTGACTGATATCTTGAGTCAGATATCACTGATATTATGAGGTGTTATCTCATTGTTTTGACTTGCATTTTCTCTCATAATTAGCAGTATTGAGCATCTTTTCATGTACTTGTTAGCCATCTGTATGTCTTTGAAAAATGTCTGTTTAAGTCTTCTGCCCATTTTTTGATTGGGTTTTTGTTTACTCAGCACCACTTGTTGAGGAGACTCTTCTCCATTGTATATTGTTGCCTTTTTATTATAAGTTAATTGATCACAGGTGTGTAGGTTTATTTCTGGGCCCTCTGTCCTGGTGTGTTGATCTGTGTGTCTGTTCTTATGCCAGTACTGTGCTGTTTTGATTTCTGTGGCTTTGTAGTATGGTCAGAAGTCTGGGAGAACAAGACTCTCCAGCTTTGTTCTTTTTTTCTCACAACTGCTTTGGCAGTTTGAGGTCTTTTATGATTCTGTATGAATTTTAGAATTATTTGTTCTAATCCTGTGAAAAATTTCATGGGATTGCATTACAGCTGAATGTTACTTGGGTTGTATTTTGTATTTATTCCATTTAAGGGAAGAAAGGATAGAAAAAGAGGTCCACGGGTAACTGCAGAGTATTTTGGGGAGCAGAATGCCAAACGCCTGGTCTCCGTTGCCTGCAGCTTGATACATGAGGCCTTCGGACAGTCTCCTCTAACCCTTGTTAGTCCACACCAGTCTTTGCGCAAATAGTGCACTGACTACTCTTCACAGCTTCCACCCTGTCTGAGAGGTTCCAGTTGTCCTTCAAGATCCAATTCAGGATTCTTTGGAAAGCTGCTCAATGATTTTCCTGAATTTTACCTTCATCTGGGAAGTCATAAGACTTTTAAGAAAAGACTTTATTGTAGGGCTTACTCCATTCCATTATAATTATTTATTGGCATGTCTATTTCCTACTTGTCTAGAAGCTCATTGAGGGTAATAATTATGTCTTGCCTGTCTCTGTCATCTAGTGCCTCCTACAATCCCTGGCACAGAGTGAAAATACAGGTTGAAATCAGCTAGTGGAAGTTCTTGGCATTATGACATAGGGACTTTGTTCTTCAAGGAACTATTGAGTTTACTTTATCTAAAAAGTCCTATATCTTAATGAACCATGTTCTCAATATCAAGAAAAAATTTTGCAGTCATAATCCGTCTTTCACTCACTTCAGCTGTTTTTATTTTCTCATGAAATTTAAATTTTAAAGTTTCTAAATAACCTTAGTGTATTCATAATTTATTCCACTTAGCTTCTCAGTCTTTGTGGTCATCATTTATCTCGTAAATTATCACCGTATTCCATTCTTCTTCTTGTTTTAATAGGTGTGAAATGTTGCCTCATGGTATTATTAGAAAAGTTGAACATTTTTCCATAAGATTATTTTGTATGTGTATATTTTGGTTAACTGTGTATTTATACTCCCTGATAATTTTTCTTTGGAGCTTTATGTGTTTTTAATATTAATGCTTTATTTGTTATTTGTTGCTGTTTTTTCAAAAAACAATTTGTGTGTGAAAGTAGATACATTTTTTTAAGTACATTGTGTGTGTATATATACATATAAAGAATATAGAGTTTAACTCTATATTAAAATTATGTAAATATAGAGAATAATTATAAAACTGTAATTACATGTAACTGTCACCCAGATGAAGAAATGTAACATTATCAATACTCCTAGAAGTGTGCTTCCCTCATCATAATGTCCTCCCTACACCGGAGATAACTATTTTCCTGTTTTTTATAATAATAATTTTCTTATTAACTTACCCGTTTATGCACCTATAAGTAATGTAGTTAATTCAGTTTTGCCTGGTTTTGAACTCAGTAAATGGCTTGATGGTTTATGTTTCTACTTTGTCTTTCTTCTTCTGTTCAGTGTTTGTGAGATTCTTCCATATTGTAGATACAGGTTTTCCTTTTCTTCTTTAATTTTTTGGCCATGCCGTGTGGCACGGGGGATATTAGTTCTCCCAGGGATAACTAATAAGATGTGTATAAGAGACAGGGGCTTACTCCATTCCATTATAATTATTTATTGGCATGTCTATTTCCTACTTGTCTAGAAGCTCATTGAGGGTAATAATTATGTCTTGCCTGTCTCTGTCATCTAGTGCCTCCTACAATCCCTGGCACAGAGTGAAAATACAGGTTGAAATCAGCTAGTGGAAGTTCTTGGCATTATGACATAGGGACTTTGTTCTTCAAGGAACTATTGAGTTTACTTTATCTAAAAAGTCCTATATCTTAATGAACCATGTTCTCAATATCAAGAAAAAATTTTGCAGTCATAATCCGTCTTTCACTCACTTCAGCTGTTTTTATTTTCTCATGAAATTTAAATTTTAAAGTTTCTAAATAACCTTAGTGTATTCATAATTTATTCCACTTAGCTTCTCAGTCTTTGTGGTCATCATTTATCTCGTAAATTATCACCATATTCCATTCNAGAAGGGGCCAACACAGGATGAGATGGCTAGATGGCATCACTGACTTGATGGATGTGAGTCTGAGTGAACTCCGGGAGTTGGTGATGGACAGGGAGGCCTGGCGTGCTGAGATTCATGGGGTCGCAAAGAGTTGGACACGACTGAGCGACGACTGAACTGAACTGAACCCCAAAATGTCAGCTTCTCAGAATGAAAGCAAGTGTTAGTGCCCCACGTAGGCAAAAGGACCTTATTAGCTTAAGGGATCACACCTGTGCCCTCTGCCTTGACGACATCGAGTCTTTACCATTGGCCCACCAGGGAAGGCGCAGATAGAGGTTTTCTAATTTTTTTAAATAATTTAATGATTTACAATAAAAGCTTATTTCGTTGCCATAGAATATTCTGTTGTCTGATTGTGCCTCAGTTTATCCACCCTGCTTTTGATGGCGTCTGGGCAGGTTTCAGGTTTTGGCTGTTAACGTTGCCCTGAATGTTCTTGCACATACTCCCTGCTGCACACGTTCTTTAGCTGGTGTGTAACTAAGAGTGGAAGCGCTGGGCCTAAGGGTATGTCTAGGTTTTACTTTTCAATCTGAAGCCAAATGGTCTTCAAAAGCAGTTGCACTCCTACCAGTGTATTAGCGTTTTCATTGCCTCGCACACTTTCTGACATTTGATACTGTGGTTTTGTTTTTGCCTGTCGGGTAGGTGTGTGTATTTTCTTACAGTTTTAGTTCCCTGGATTATTAATAAAGTGGAGCACCTTGTATTTATGGGCTGTTTCCTCGTTTTTAAAGTGACTTTCCAAGTATTCTGCCTTTCCTGTGGAGTTGTCTTTTTCCTGTTTTGTAGGAGTTATTTTTACATTCCGCATAGTGGTTTTTATTTGTTATACATATTGCTGATACATTCTCATCTGTGGCTCTTAACAGTGGATTTAATATAATTTTAGTCAATTATTTTTATTTTTTAGTCAATTATTTTTAAACATTTTTATTACAAAAAATTTTTTGACTTTTTATTTTATATTGGAGTACAGTTGATTAACAGTGTTGTGATAGTTTTAGCTGTTCAGTGAAGTGATTCAGTTATACATAGACATGTATCCTTTCTCAAATTCTTTCCCCATTTAGGTTGTTACATTGAGCAGAGTTCCCTGTGTTATACAGTTTGTCCTTGATGGTTATGCATTTTAAATATAGCAATGTGTACACTCCCAAACTCTTAAGTTCCTCTCCTCCACCCTACTGTGAAATAATATATATTTCATGAGAAAAAGTGCAGAAAACATCCATATAAACTGTGTTGTTGTTTAGTCGCTAAGTCATGTCCAGCTCTTTTTTGTGACCCCATGGACTGTATCCCACCAGGCACTATCTATGGGATTTCCCAGGCAAAAATACTGGAGTAGGTTGCCATTTCCTTCTCTGCTAAGTCACTTCAGTCGTGTCCAACTCTCTGCGACCCCAGATACGGCAGCCCACCAGGCTTCCCTGTCCTCGGAATTCTCCAGGCAAGAACACTGGAGTGGGTTGCCATTTCCTCCTCCAGTGCATGAAAGTAAAAAGTGAAAGTGAAGTCGCTCAGTCATGTCCGACTCTTAGCGACCCCATGGACTGCAGCCCACCAGGTTCCTCTGTCCATGGGATTTTCCAGGCAAGAGTACTGGAGTGGGGTGCCATTGCCTTCTCCGATTGGCTACAGTAGGGAGGATTTAAGGTGGACATTTGGAGGCTGCACTGCCAGGGAATCAGGGATACAAATGACTAGGGAGATGACAGCCATGACCCAGGATGAAACATAGCCCTGCCCACTGGCACTGGTCGAACTTGCATCTCCTGCCATTAGCAGCCGTATTCTTTACTGCTGAGCCACCAGGGAAGCCCATAAGCTTTATAAGAATGAGTTAACATAGTAGGCCTGAGAATTATCCTTAGAAAGACCTGCACACAAGATTGGCCCTTGACTGGTGTCTAGGAACTCAGCTTTTGGAACCTTTCTTAAGCTAATAAAGTCCTTTTGCCTATGTGGGGCACTAACACTTGCTTTCATTCTGAGAAGCTGACATTTTGGGGTTAAAGGGTTCCTATGTGACCAGCCCTAGATAAAGACCCTAACCATTGCATCTCTGGTGAGTTCCCTAGGGCAGAACCATTGCGCACATGTAGCTACACTTGCCTTGAGAGAGAGCATGCTGTCTAGGAGGGAGAGAGTATGTAAAGCCAGTATGGATTCCTACAGACTGGTGTGTCTTTTCCCCTTGCTGATCTGATGGTGTGTCTTTACCACCTGTTGTAATGAAACTTAGCTGTGTGTTGGGACTGTATGCCTGGGGGTCCTTCATCACAACATGAGGGAGTGGTCTCTGGGGACTCCACCAACAGCATGCTAATGACATGTATCAAAGGAAACACCTCTGTACCCATGTCCCAGGTTAGAACATTGGTTCCCTTACCCTACTGCTCTCCACCCAGGTGCCCTTTCCCAATAAAATCTCTTGCTTTGTCAGCACATGTGTCTTCTCGGACAGTTCATTTCCGAGTGTTAGACAAGAGCCCAGTTTCGGGCCCTGGAAGGGGTCCGCCTTCCTGTAACAAATGGCATCTGTGGCAGGGACTCTTCTTCACTGAGACTGACATCCTGACCACTCGGGGTACTCAGAGCCAGCTTGCCTGCCCATGGACCAGACCCAGCGGNTTCTCGGACAGTTCATTTCCGAGTGTTAGACAAGAGCCCAGTTTCGGGCCCTGGAAGGGGTCCGCCTTCCTGTAACAAATGGCATCTGTGGCAGGGACTCTTCTTCACTGAGACTGACATCCTGACCACTCGGGGTACTCAGAGCCAGCTTGCCTGCCCATGGACCAGACCCAGCGGCCACAACTGGGACCCTTTTGTTCCTGGTCTCCTGATGC
>SJYA01002594.1:244296-323725 GCA_006410615.1 Neotragus moschatus | reverse complement strand
CGCCTGGGAAGCCCAATCAGGATCTTATTTTTCTTTATTTTCAGGTGTCACCTCTTGAAAGTGCAAGTCGCTCTGTCATGTCTGACTCTGCAACCCTGTGGACTGTAGCCTGCCAGGCTCCTCTGTCCATGGAATTCTCCAGGCCAGAATACTGTAGTGGGTTGGCATTCCCTTCTCCAGGAGATCTTCCCAACTCAGGGATCAAACCCAGGTCTCACATATCACAGGCAAATTCTTTACTGTCTGAGCCACCAAGCAAGTTAAACTAGTTGGCACACAGAAGATTTGTAATTAAAATGACAGTTCAGTTTTTCTTATATTTATCTTTTTTGTTAGTGCTTTTTATATCTTGTTTGATAAATCTCTTGGTGTTTATGAAATTATTCTGTATTCTTTCCCAGAAACTTTATTGTTTTGCCCTTTACATTTAGAGCTGCAGTTCACTTGAAAATGATTTATGTGTGTGGAGTGAAGTAGTGTTTAAATTTCATTTCTTCTTATGTAGATCCAGTGCCCCGGCCCCATTTACTGAAAGACTCCTTCTCTAGTGTTCTGCAGCGCCACTTTTGTCTTAAATTAAGTGTCTGTATATTGCCTTGCTTGTGGATTCTTTAGTCTCTTCGGACCAGAGAGAGGCTGATCTATTTGCCTATCCTTGCATCAGTATCTCACTGTTTTTAAAGTAGGCTTTTAGTAAGTCCTCATATGTCTGCTGGCGCTAGTCTTCTGACCCTGTAGGTCTTCAAGAGTGTCTTGGCTATTTTTGGAATTTTGCATCACCATATAAACTATACATTCATCTATTAAATTCCTTCAAGGGAAAAAAATAGAATTTTGATTAGCGTTGCATGAAGTTATACATCAGTTCGGGGAAAATGGGCATCTTGATAGTGTTGTTGTCTTCCAGTCAAGACTATGATTCAAATATTTGTTTACTCCTTGTGGGCTTCCCGGGTAGCTCAAATGGTAAAAAATCTGCCTGCAGTGCAGGAGACCTGGGTTCGACCCCTGGGTTGGGAAGAGTCCCTGGTGAAGGGCATGGCAACTCACTCCAGTATTCTTGCCTGGAGAATTCCATGGGTTCTCAAAGAGTCCAATGATTACTCCTTAATTTCTCTTAGTAATTATTAATAATTTTCTGAACAGAATCATAGACATAGCTTGGTAGATTTATTTTTTGGACTTTAAAATTTTTATGCCATTGTAAATGGTAAGCTTTCTAAAATTTTCTGTTTATTGGTGATATATAAAAATAGAATTAATTTTTATATGCTGACCTCACATCCAACAGTCTGCCTAAACTCACTGCATTTGTTTTCTGCTGTAAGAAATAACCACAAATTCAGTGGCTTGAAACAACACAGATTTACTATCCTACAGTCTGTAGTCCCAAAGTTGAATGGGTCTCATTGGGTATTGGTGTTCCCTGTGTTCCTTTCTGGACCCTGTAGGGAAGAATCTGTTTCCTTCTCTTTACATCTTCTTGTGGCTTTCCCCCTCCGTTACTCTGAAGATCTTCTAGTTGTTTTATATACACAGTTGTGTCATTTGAGAATGTTAATGTTCTTGCTTCTTTCCAGCCCTCCTGGCCTGTTCACTTACTATTCTTGCTGTGCTTCTTTGGCTTAAACTTGCGGTGCACGTCATATGGAGGTAGTGAGAGTGGGCATCCCTGTGGTGTTCCTGATCTAAAAGGAAAAGTTTTCTAAATGTCATCCCACTGGGTGGAGGCTTGTTTATTTTTTAATTGCATATCACCTCTGTAGGGTTAGGGAAGTTCCCTTTTATTCCTTCTTCGATAAGAGTTTTCATAAAGAATGGATCTCATTGTGAATGGATATTTATTTGATTTTACTATATGCTTATTCTGCAGCTCTTGAGAAGAGTCATAAGATTCTTCTGGTTTAATAATTTGATTTTTTAATGTTGCCAACCATGCATTTCTGNTCCCTTTTATTCCTTCTTCGATAAGAGTTTTCATAAAGAATGGATCTCATTGTGAATGGATATTTATTTGATTTTACTATATGCTTATTCTGCAGCTCTTGAGAAGAGTCATAAGATTCTTCTGGTTTAATAATTTGATTTTTTAATGTTGCCAACCATGCATTTCTGAAACAGTGTGACTTGGTTATAGTATATTTTATACATGACTGGATTTGGTTTGCTAACATGTTGTTTGGGGTTTTTTTGCAGCTACATTCATGTGTGAGAATTGACTTGTAATTTTTCTTGTTAACTGCCCTTGCAGAATTCTCTACCAAAATTATGCTAGTTTCATAGAATTGGGAGGTTCAGTCTTTCTGTACTTTTGAATCATGCATAAAATTTGGAATTTTAAATAAAGTATTTAAAAATTAGAATATTTTATTGTCATAAATGCTCAGAATTCCCCAGCTCTTGGATGTTGATAGTATCTTTATGGGTAGATTTTTAACCACAGATATTTCTTTAAAATAACTGTAAGGCTGTAGGCTTTCTGTCTTTTTGAGTGAGTTTTGATAACTATGTTTGTAAAGAAATTTGTCCCTTTCATCTAAATTTTAAATTTCTCTGGCTCAAAGTTGTTCATAACAACCTATTATTATATTTTAATGTCTATATTATATGTGATTGGGTTTCTTCTTTTAGTCCTGATAGTGAGTTATGCATGCCTTTTCTCTTGTTTTTGATAAGTCTTTTCACGGAACAAACCTTGTTTACTGGCTCTATTATTTGTTCATTATTTTGGCTTTTTATAATTTTCTTCTATGTTCATTGGACTTATTTTGCTTTTCACTTGTGAAAATGAAAAACATGAGATAGAATAGTTAAGGCTGTGCATTTCCCTGTAATTGCATCTTTAGTTGCATAGCGCAAGTTTTTTATATGTAAACTTTCCTTATTGTTCAGTTCAAAAATATATACTAATGCCCACTCTGTCATCTTATTTGATGCATGCTTTTTAAATAAGTATATTCCTTTATTTCCAAACATAAGGATTTCCTGGATCTCTTTCCTTTTTTCTTTTTCTCTTTTTTTTACTTTGAAAAATTAAAGTAATTTTTATGGGAAAATTGTAGGATTTGTCCAGTAATAATGTATCTACTCAAGTGTGCATTTTACATTCATAAAAATAGTTCATGTTATCAACCTTAAAATAGTTATTTTACTGGCAAAATGAACTTATTCAGAAATGGCAGAGGAATTACAATTTAGGACATGCAAACTATAGCAAACCACAGATAAGCCTAGAAAACATAGGAAAACAACCTTACTTTATATGGAAAAAGAAGTTGGAAAGGGATTCTCTGAACCCAAAACCATTGGAGGAAAGCAAGAGATCAGAGTGGCTGAGTTGCAGATCTCATTGACTGTCCTGTTGCTTAACAAGGAGAAAATCGGGTGATAAAGTAAGCTTCCTGCCCAGGAACGTAAAGCAAGCTGTGAAGGAAGGTACATGTGAGGAGAGCATCCCCTTCAAGACTTTGCAACTCTTTCAGTGAAATTTCTTCCTTTTTTAATTTTTGCAATGTTTGGTCACAAAGAAAACATTAGTATTTCCCCAAAAGTACAAATATTTTGAACTATTCTTATTCATCTGGAAGATTAAAAACTTTCTATTAATGCACTGTTGGATACAAAGGAAATACAAATGGAAATAAAGGATTCTTGAAAATTAATGAGAACAGCAAATCAGATTCTGTAAGACACATATAATGAAGTGATGAAGGGGGAATTTATAGCTTTAAAGCCATTGTAAATGAAGGAAAGAAAATAGATGAACTAAATTGCAAGCTTGGAAAGTTAGAAAAAGGACAACAAAGTAAACCAAATGAAAGCACAAGAGGCAAAAATATAATAAAGACAGAGGCAGAAATTAATGAGCTAAAGAACTGAAAAATATGATTAATCAAAATCTTGTATTTTGAAAAATTTAGCCAACTAGTAAACTACTGCCTAACTTAAGAAAATAGGCGGGGGGATTGGGCTTCCCTCGTGGTCCAGTGGTTAAGAATCTGCCTGCCAATGCAGGAGACAAGGGTTTGATCCCTAGTCTGGGAAGACCCTACATGCCATAGAGCAACTAATCAGTGCACCACAACTACTGAGCCTAAGCCCTGGAACTACTGCTGCATGCCTGGAGCCCGTGCTCCACAAGAGGAGCCACTGCACCGTGAGGAAGATAGCCAGTGTGCACCCCAACTAGAGAGAGCCCACTGCTGCAGCAAAGACCCAGTGCAGCCAAAGAAATAAATCAAGATTAAAAAATCCAAGAGAATAGGGCGAAATCACAAGTACAAAATGACAAACGGGGAAACACTGATAGAAAATAAATTTTTTAAATTATGAGATTAATTTGCATACCTCTAGACATATTTAAATATTTATATGAAATAGGTTCAGTTCAGTTCAGTTGCTCTGTTGTGTCCGACTCTTTGCAACCCCATGGACTGCAGCATGGCAGGCCTCCCTGTCCATCACCAACTCCCAGAGTTTACTCAAACTCATGTCCACTGAGTCAGTGATGCCATCCAACCATCTTATTCTCTGTTGTCCCCTTATTCTCCCGCCTTCAATATTTTCCAGCATCAGGGTCTTTTCAGATGAGTCAGCTCTTCACATCAGGTGGCCAAAGTATTGGAGTTTCAACTTCAACATCAGTCCTTCCAATGAACATGCAGGACTGATCTCGTTTAGGATGGACTAGTTGGATCTCCTTGCAGTCCAAGGGACTCTCAAGAGTCTTCTCCAACACCACAGTTCAAAAGCATCAATTCTTTGACGTTCAGCTTTCTTTATAGTCCAGCTCTCACATCCATACATGACCACTGGAAAAACCATGGCTTTGACTAGATGGACCTTTGTGGCAAAGTAATGTCTCTGCTTTTTAATATGCTGTCTACGTTGGTCATAACTTTTTTCCAAGCAGTAAACATCTTTTAATTTCATAGCTGCAGTCACCATCTGAAATGGGTAGAGAAATAGAATTTGACAAAATGGATACTCATAAAGATTACAAGATAAATAGCTCAATTTCCATAGGATAAAGTTTTGAAAGAACCACTTCATTGAAAACAAAAAGCATTAGGTCCAAATGGTTTCATAGGGAAAATTCTACTAAACTTCAAAAGTCTAGGTAACCACAATGCTAATAAATTGCTTCAGACCAATGAAGGGAAACTTCAAAAAAATCTTGTTAGGTGCTTCGTATTACAGTTATTCATTTATTCATTTAGTCATCTGTCTCTTGTGTTTGTGCTCAGTTGTGTCCAACACTTTGCAACCCTTGGCAACCCCATGGACTGTAGGCTGTCAGGCTTCTCTGGGAAATCAGGGATCAAACCCTCGTCTCCTGCATTGCAGGCAGGTTCTCTTATTACTAAGCCAGCAGGGAAGCCCCAAGGAATCTGTCTCTGTTATCATCATTACTTTTCACTCAGTCGTGTCTGACTCTTTGTGACCCCATTGACTATAGCCTACCAGGCTCCTCCCTCCATGGGATTCTCCAGGCGAGAGTACTGGAGTGGGTTATCTTCCCAACCCAGGGATCAAACCCGGGTCTCCTGCATTCCAGGCAGACACTTTAACCTCTGAGCCACCAGGGAAGCCCTATCTCTAGTTATCAAACAGCTAGAGTGAAGTAAAATTCAGTCTTCTAGGTGCTCCTTGAGTTTGCCTTTTTTGAAGCTGTTTTGTTAACCTATAATAAACTGTACATATTTGAGTTATGATTTGATCAGCTTTGATATATATATCGTCACCACAATTGGGTTAGTGAACATACCCATCTCTCCCAAAAATCTCTGCATGCCCCTGTGCCATGCCTCACTCCTGCTCCCTTTCCCCCAGTTCAGAAATAATATATATAATCCATATATGAAACAATTTGAGCATCAGCATAAATAATGACAGTATAGACTACAACCCACTGAATAAATGAAGAATCTTTACTGCTAGAAAACAAATAGGGGAGACAGGAAAGTTCTTGATAGTAGAATGCCAACTACTAAGTGGTAATGCCAACTGCTAAAGAATGGGATTAGAAAAACCTTCATTATATAATCATATTATTTCTTCAGATATGAATCATCAATGGATATGAAAACAGTTTTTTTTTCTAGATATCTTTTTATTGCTGATTTCTGGCTTAATTACAATTGGTTGGAAGTATGTCATTACTATGTCAGTCCTTTGAAATTTGTTGAGACTTGCCTTGTGACCCAGTACAGGGTTGGTTTTTATAAATGTCTGTTCTTGAAAAGTGTACATGGTGTAGTTGTCAAGTTTGTGTTATTCAAATTCCTGGATTGTGACTGATTGTTTAGTTACTTGTTCTGTCATTTACAAAGAGCTAATTTTAAATCTATAATTACAGGCTTTTTTCTGTTTCTTGTCATTCTATCAGTTTTGCTGCCTGTATTTTTGCAGTTATCTTATGAGCCATATCAATTTAAAGTAGTGAATGTTCCTGGTGAATTGAATTCTTTATCTCTACTGAAGCTTTATGTCTTAAAATCTGTTTTCTTTGATATGAATGTAGCCATCAGCTTTTTTTGGTCAGTTTTTGTATATTTTTTTCATCTTCTTGCTTTCAGCTTTTCTGTACACCTGATTGTTTACATGAGACTCTAATAATCTGCAAATATTAGATACCATTTAAAGAATTCAGATTGTAATCTTTTAATCAAGACAGTCTGTTTACATTTATTATAATTTATAAATTTTTGGATGTAAATCTACTACCTTATTTTTTCTTTGTATCATTTTTTTTCCTCTTAAAGTAGCTTTCTTAGAGGTAAATGTGTTTGTTTTTAATCATTTTTCCCTTCTAGATTTTAAGTTACATACTCTGCTTTTGTTCTTTGGTAGTTACCCTAGAAAGTTGAAATGCATATTTATATAATTTATTATGATAAGTTTTAAGCTTATCAATGCTTATTACACTCCTCACAGAGAATACAAGGGCCTTGGAACACATTCACTGTCTTTGCCTCCCTCGTTTATGGGTCATCTGTTGTTGGGTGTTTTAACTATTTTTTTTTTAACCCCGCTGGAGATTGTTATTTTGTACAATCAAGGTTTGCAAAGCCTTAACTGAATGTTCGCCACTTTCTTTGTCCTTCAGTCTAGCTGTCATCCATCCAGGCTCACTTTTCTGCTACATGAAAGTACATCCTTCAGAATCTCATCTAACGAGAGTCTGCTGGTGGTAAACTCTTGGTTTTTGATTATCTGAAAATATCTTTATTTTGCCTTGATTATTGATTTTTTTTTTACTGTGGACCATTTTTTTACGTCTTTATTGAATTTGTTACAATATTTGTTTATGTTGTCTGTCTGCTAGTTTTTTGACCACAAGGCATGTGGGATCTCAGCTTCCTGACAGGGGAGCAAACCTGTACCCCCTACATTGGAAGGTGAAGTTTTAACCACTGGACCACCAGGGAAGTCCCCTGGCTTGACTTTTTATATAACAACTTTGTTAGATATAACTCATATACCATAAAATTCACCCATTTTAAGTATAGAATTCAGAGGCTTTTAGTATATTCACATGTGCAGCAGTTGTCACACTGAATCTTAGAACAGCTTTGTCAGCCCAAAGAAAAACACCACACCCCTAGCCGTCAAACCACAATCTAACCAGCACCCCTGCCCCGGCAGTCACTAATTACTCTATAGGTTTGCTTATTTTCAACATGTCATTTAAATGGGATCATATCATATGTTGTTCCTTGTGACTGGCTTCTTTCTCTTAGCATAGTATTTCAAGGTCCATCATTATTGTAGCATTTATCAGTACTACATTCCTTTGTATGACAAAGTAATATTCCATTATATGGTTACCCACATTTCCTTTATCCATTCATTCATCAGTTGATGGGCATTTGGGTTGTTTCTAGTTTGGGGCTATTATAAATAATGCCCCAGTAAACATTCAGATACAAGTATTTGTTTGAATACCTGTTTTCAGCTTTTTTTGAGTGATATCTAGCAGTAGAGTTGCTGGATCATATGATAACTCAGTGTTTAGCTGTTTGAGGAACTGCCAGACTGTTTTCTAAAGTAGCTGCGCCGTTGTACATTCCTGCCAGCAGTGGATAACGGTTTCACTTCACATCCTCACCAATACTCTGTTTCTGTAATTATGAAAAGTGAAAGTGAAGTTGCTCAGTTGTGCTCTTCTGTCCATGGGATTTTCCAGGCAAGAGTACTGGAGTGGGTTGCCAAATGGAGTGGGTCCATTTCCTTCTTTCATTATAGCCAGTTTAAAAAATAACAGCCTTATTGTGATGTAATTTACGATTCAGTCTCAATTTTTGAAGGATATTTTTGCTGGGAAAAGAGTCCTAGCTTACTTTCAGCAGATTGAAAGATATTAATCCAGTGTTATTGTCATTTTTTATAATGGAAGTATAGATTTATAATGTGTTCTATTCCACTGTCTTATGATTTCCAATTTTACTGATGAGAAATCTATCCAAAATTCTATCTAAGTATTGTATGATTTAGGGGAAGTCCCTGGCAGTCCAGTGGTTAGGACTCTACACTTTCAATGCCAGGGCCCAGGTTCAATCCCTGGCTGCAGAACTAAGATCCCACAAATTTTGCAATTGATATATTTTGGTATGGATCTGTCTGGCTTGGAATATGTTTCCTTTCTTGAATCTGAAGATTTGTGTCATTCATTCTGGAAATGTTCCAGCTGTTATATTTTCAAATATTCTGCCCCAGTTTCTCCTCTTCCTGGAGTTAGATTTATGTTAGACTTTCTTACTCTATCTTCCATGCCTTTTAACTTCTCTTATTTTCCATCTGTTTTCTTTATCATTCTGTGTATGCATCTATTAAGTCAGAAACTATGAAGGATCTTAAATTTTACCCTATTTTTCAGCTCACAAGTTAGCCAGACACATACAGAGATGCTTACACATGTACTGATGACACAGGACACCTGGGTGAGGGATACAGATGGTTTATTACAGCAATACCTTGCATCCGTTCCCTACACCCTAATTCCCACAAGGTGATGTGATAAGAGCTACATGATACCTGTGGATACAGTTGCATGCATTCCAGGAAAGGAACTCCAAAATTCAGAGACCATGAGCTCTTGAGGGTTTCTGGCTTGTTTTCCAGAGAGATTACTTTTTATGAGGTTTATTACCCTGAATGTAGGGAAACATCTCCAGGGAGAGAAAAGAAAGGGCTTTATCTTTGCTACTGTGAGATGTCTCTGGGGAGTGTGTGACCCCATATTGCTCCAGAGGAATACAGCCACCGAGGCCATTTGCTACTTAACATGTCCTTTGCTCAGAAGGCTTGGACTATACATGAGTGTGAGAAATCCATGGAGACAGATCATGGACACTTTCTTCTGATTTTCCCCCCAGGTTACTAATTTCCTCTTCAGCTCTGTACTGTCTACTGAAACAGTGTACTGGTTCAAAATTGGGAAAGGAGTACATCAAGGCTGTATTTTGTCACCCTGCTTTTTAACTTATATACAGAGTGCATCATGTGAAGTGCTGGCTGGATGACTCACAAGCTGGAATCAAGATTGCTGGGAGAAATATCAGTAACTTTAGATATGTAGATGATACCACTCTAATGACAGAAAGCAAAGAGGAACTAAAGAGCCTCTTAATGAGGGTGAAAAGGAGAGTGAAAAAGCTGGCTTGAAACTGAGCATTCAAAAAACTAAGATCATGGCATCCAGTCCCATCAGTTCATGACAAATAGAAGGGGGAAAAGTGGAAGCAGTGACAGATTTTATTTTCTTGGGCTCCCAAATCATTATGGTGTTTGCAGCCACAAACTTAAGCTGCTTGCTCCTTGGAAGGAAAGCTATGACAAACCTAGTGTATAGTCAAAGCTGTGGTTTTTCCAGTAGTCATGTATAGATGTGAGAGCTGTACCATGAAGAAGGCTGGCTGATCACTGAAGAATCTATACTTTTGAATTGTGGTGCTGGAGAAGATTCTTGAGAGTCCCTTGGACTGCAAGGAGATCAAACCAGTTAATCCTAAAGGAAATCAACCCTGAATATTCGTTGGAAAGACTGATGCTGAAGCTCCATTACTTTGGCCACCTGATGCTAAGAGCTGACTCATTGCAGAAGACNTGAATTGTGGTGCTGGAGAAGATTCTTGAGAGTCCCTTGGACTGCAAGGAGATCAAACCAGTTAATCCTAAAGGAAATCAACCCTGAATATTCGTTGGAAAGACTGATGCTGAAGCTCCATTACTTTGGCCACCTGATGCTAAGAGCTGACTCATTGCAGAAGACTCTGATGCTAGGAAGGATAGAAAGCAAAAGAAGGGTGTGGCAGAGGATAAAATAGTTAGATAGCGTCATCAACTCAGTGGACATGAATTTCAGCAAACTCTAGGAGATAGTGGAGGACAGAGGAGCCTGGTGTACTGTAGTCCATGGGGTTGCAGAGTCGGACACGACTGAGCAACTGAACAGTCTACTGTTCTACAAAGTCTCTGTTGAATTCTGAATTTTGGTTATTGTAGCTTTCATTCCTAAAAATTCTGTTGACAAGGTCAATCTAAAGGTTGTGTTTACTGCAGATATTTTCAAGCTTGTCTTTTATTTTTGAAAATGTAAGTTTAATAGCTTTATACTGCTGTGTCTGATACTGTTTATTTCTGTTACAACTAATTCTCATTNGGTATATTTCTCCGTCTATTAGTGTCCTCTTTGATTTCCTTCATCAGAGTTTTATAGTTTTCTATATATAGGTCTTTAGTTTCTTTAGGTAGATATATTCCTAAGTATTTAATTCTTTTCATTGCAATGGTGAATGGAATTGTTTCCTTAATTTCTTTTTCTACTTTTGAATTTTTTTTTAAATATGTGATTGATTAAAATTGGGTTGAAAGATTTTCTTGGGCTTGTGGTTTCAGGGTCTTTCCCACTCAGCACCTCACTAATAGGTAACTTTATTTGTAGATACCTGGGGATAGAGGTGGGGTTTAATTTTAGTTTACCTTGCCCAAATGATAGAGCCCTTTGGGGTGATGGTTTTATCGGGAAACAGTTCCCACCATGGTTTTGCCTTGACTTTGATTCTCTCCATCTTTTCCCTCCAAGGCTAGCAAAACTGATGTTGAAATTCTCAGAATTAGACAGCTGTCCTCAGGACAAAAACAACTGTCAGTATTCTCCTTACTTCTCTGGGTTCTCACTTTTGACTTGATCATTTTATCTTCTTGTCAGAGATTTACTGTATATAATCATTTCTTCTTTTTTTAACTTTATAAAAAATTAAATTTTATATTGAAGCATAGTTGAATAACAGTGTTATGTTAGTTTCACCTGTACAGTAAAGTGATTCAGTTATACATACATACACATGTATCCTTTTTCAGATTCTTTTCCCTTTTAGGTTATTACAGAGTATTGAGCAGAGTTCCCTATGCTATATAGTAGCCACTTGTTGGTTATCAGTTTTAAATAAAGCTGTGTGTCTGTGTCAGTCTCAAACTCACAGTCTATTCCCCCCACCTCGTATTTACTAATTTCTTATTTTATCCAGCACTAATCTAGTGGGATCAATTGTTCATAAGCCTTTTCTGTAAGGGGCCAAATAGTAAATGTTTTAGGCTTTGCAGGCTAGACATTCTCTGTTACAACTTCCCAGCCATGCTGCTGCTGCTAAGTCACTTCAATCATGTCTGACTCTGTGCGACCCCATAGACGGCAGCCCACCAGGCTCCCCGATCCCTGGGATTCTCCAGGCAAGAACACTGGAGTGGGTTGCCATTTCCTTCTCCAATGCATGAAAGTGAAAAGTGAAAGTGAAGTCACTCAGTCGTGTCTGACTCTTAGCGACCCCATGGACTGCAGCCTATCAGGCTCCTCCATGGGATTTTCCAGGCAAGAGTACTGGAGTAGGGTGCCATTGCGTTCTCTGTCCCAACCATGCAGTATGTGAATAAACAGGCATTATTATGTTTCAGTAAAACTTTATTTAAGAAACATAGGCTGCAGTCCAGTTTTGGCCTGTAAGTCATAGTTTTTTCAACTCTCTAGAATATATTGTATGCTCATTATGTTAATAACATTTGTTAAATATTGGTTACTTTCCTTATTTTGTTATGTTTTTCTCACTACACATGAAACAGTATATTTTGGTTTTTCTTTTTCAAAGTTGAGTACCATACTGTTTAAATTAGTTACACTTAATATGATTATAATATTTCTAGTGCTAGTTCCCATCCCATTGTTATTTTGTAGTCTTGCCTCATGCTTTTGTCAAATGAAGTGTTTTTGTTGAGTTTTGTGAAATATTCTTATGGTATTTTAATTGGAATTTTATTAAACTCACTAATATAGAAAGAAATATCTTTGTTATATTTAAACCTTTCTTTTAAGAATATGAAATATATTTCTCGATCCAAATCTTTCTTTATTCTTCCCAGTAATATTTGGTCATTTTCTTTATATCATGAAGATGTATGTCTTTTGTTAGGTTAATTGGTAGCTTAATGTTTTTCATGCTATTGTTAATTGAACACTTTTAAAAATTACATTTTCTAGTTAGTTATTACTATTACATGAGAATACATTTGATTTTTGTGGATTTATATTTATCTTTTATTTGTCCACTTTCCTGAAGTTTTAATTGTCTATTGATAATGACTGATTTTCTTTGGATTGAGTTAGTATATAATCAAATTGTCTACCTATAATGATATTCTCATCCCTTCTAGTATATTTCTCATTTTGGATATTTTTGCATTGGCAGGAATGTCCAGCATGAGAGTGAAAATAAGAGAACAGTCTCATTTTTGCCCCTATTTTTAATAGATTTACCTCTATTGTAAAATATAAGATATTGTATTGGATCTTGATTTTAAGTACTTCTAATTTACACCATTTCAAATATACATTGATAATACATACTGTGTGAGTCCATATATACAAATCAAGACATTCAAGAACAGGCAAAACTAATCTATGGTGATAAAGTCAGATAGTGGTTATATATGGTGTGTATTAACTGGGAAAGAGCATGGGAGCGCATACTAATGTGCTAGAAATGTTCTGTACCTCTTCTTAAAAGCGTTACTGCTGAGGGCTGTGGCATAGGAAAATTACGTCCTTGCTGCCGTGCTTCAGAATACAGTTGATTAGAGGATGCCGCTCCGTGAGGAATAACCAAAGAGCAGTGTAGCTCGAAAGTAGGGAAGGACACATTAAGGTTGAGATGGAAAAGAATCTGCCTGCAGTGCAGGAGACCTGAGTTTGATCCCTGGGTTGGGAAGATCCCCTAGAGAAGGAAATGGCAACCCACTCCAGTTATTCTTGTCCAGAGAATCCCATAGACAGAGGCACCTGGCGGGGCTGCAGTCGACAGGTTTGCAGAGAGTCCGACACAACCGAGCAACTAACGCTACTACTGACTACATGCTAACTGTGAATCCACAATATATCACTACAGTTTACAAAATATTTAGTCAAACATATGTACTATTAAGATGGTTAAATATATATATCAAATCATGCAGTGGAATAATGTTAGAAATCTTTATTATAGACTACTGTAGCTAGTTTTGATCCAAAAATCAATAAAGTATGGGAAATTTGCAGAAGGATGAGACAAGAACAGTAAAACCTGAGAAGGAATGTTAGAAAAGGTTATGTAGTGATGCCATGGACCCTTTTGTCCTGCTTTGTCTTAAGGCTGAAGGTCTTAAAATATTCTCCACTGGGACTTCCTTGGTGGCCTAGTGCTTAAGACTTCACCTTCCAATGTAGGGAGCATAGGTTCAGTCCCTGATCAAGGAGCTTAAGATCCCACATGCCTTATAGCCGAAAAATCAAAACATAAAATACAGAAGCAATATTGTAATAAATTCAATAAAGACTTTTTAAATGGTTAACATTAAAAAATCTTTTAAAAATAAAAAAATATATACCTTCTCCACTAGAAAAAAAAAATCAGGGTGGGGAATTCCCTGGTGGTCCAGTGGTTAAGACTGTCTGCTTCCACCGAGGGGGGTGAGGATTCAATCCCTGGTTGGGGAACGAAGATCCTGTATGTTGTGCAGTGTGGCGCGCGCGCACGCGCGCGCACACACACACACACACACACACACAGACACACACACAAATCAAGGCTCTTTGGAGAGATGCCTGATTCTGAGTCTGGGGCAAAAAACTGCCGCAAGAGAAGTCTGGGACATCTTTTTATTCCAGATAGTAAAGAAGCTCTCAAAGCCTAACTTTATGTCAGAAGGACTGAAGAGCCAGTCCTGGTATCTGAGTGATCCCCTGGGCCCAGCAAAGGAACCAAGTTTCCAGAGCCTTGAAGACAAGGGTTAACACCCCCAAATCTGGACGCCTTTCCCTCTCTACCTTCATTGGCTGAGCAGCTGCCAAGAACAAAGGCCACATCTCCTGATAACCTGGCAAACAAATGCAGTATTGCCTCACAAATTGACTGCTTCTCTGAGGTACTGACTGGTGTATTTGGGGAGAAACTTCAAAAACAAGTTGAGGAGCGTTTGTCCTTCTGTGAGACTGGAGAAATTCCACAAAAGAATCTGGGTGTTGTGACAGAGGCAATGGTTCGTGCAGAGGAAGCAGCTACTGAGATTAACTAGGAAGCTAGAGAAACAGGAGAAGAAACGCTTGAAGAAGGAAAAGAAAAGTCTGGCTGCAGTTGCCCTGGCATCTTCAGAAAATAGTCGTGCCCCAGAGGAGTATGAGGAGACAAGTGAAAGACCCAAAAAGAAGAAAAAACAAAAGTCCCAGGAGGCTTCCTTGGTGGCTCAGATGTTAAAGAAACTGCTAACAGTGCAGGAGACCCAGGTTCAATCCCTGGGTTGGGAAGATCCCCTGGAGAAGGGAACGGCTATCCACTCTAGTATTCTTGCCTGGAGAATTCCATGGACAGAGGAGCTGGCAGGATGCAGTCCATGAAATCACAAAGAATCAGACACAACTTAGCGACTATCACTAACGCTAACAGGAGGCTCCTCTGGAAAATGGAATGGAAGACCTGTCTGTCTCTTTTTCCAAACCCAAGGAAAAAAAAATCTTTTTCCAGGGGGTAGCTGGTCAGTAGTGATCTTGAAAAGAGGTGGCACTAGAAGTCTTCCCAAGAGGAAGAAATCTTTCCCCAAAAAGGAACCAGTTAGTGACCCCAAGANGAATGGAAGACCTGTCTGTCTCTTTTTCCAAACCCAAGGAAAAAAAAATCTTTTTCCAGGGGGTAGCTGGTCAGTAGTGATCTTGAAAAGAGGTGGCACTAGAAGTCTTCCCAAGAGGAAGAAATCTTTCCCCAAAAAGGAACCAGTTAGTGACCCCAAGAGTCAGGAAATAAGAGAGTCCCCAAGAAAAAGAGGAAATTGTCCTCCAAGGAGGAGCTTCTCAGCAGTGGACTTGAAGAGCTACTGCCAGCAAGAGCAGCAGCTCCAAGAAAAGAAAAATCCCAGGGAAATTAGAATAGACATCTCCCTCGTGGGGCATAATGTGTGGAGGTATTTCCCAGCCCATCCTCTAGAGCCCAATAAAAAAACTAAAGAAGCAAAAAGGACTGAAGAGTCAAACTGGAAAGGCTCCCTCTGACCAGTTTTGAAACAGTTTAAGAATCAGTAAGGGTGATAATGAGAAACCTATATGCAGGTCAGGAGGCACCAGTTAGAACTGGACATGGAACAACAGACTGGTTCCAAATAGGAAAAGGAGTACGTCAAGGCTGTATATTGTCACCCTGCTTATTTAACTTCTATGCAGNACTGAGCAACTAAACTGAACTGAACTGAAGGGTGATAATGACATTGAATTGAAACATACCTAATGTTTAATCCATGAATTTATAATGATACTGAGAAAAAAAATTGACCAATAGAGGTTACCAGAGAATTAACTGATTATTTTGAAAACTAATAAAGGGAAAAAAATCCAACATTTATTTTGTCTTTCCTATGTGAGCTGTGCTGCTGGGTAAAAAAATAGTAGATCAGAGTACGTTTCTCTTGGTAGAAATAGTCCAGCTAATGAACGAAGAAGGAATGACAGAATTAAAATATAACTATTTTGAAATTGGCTTCTGGAATGTGAAGTGAGGACCCTGGGATATGTGTGCAGATGAAACAATATTGGATGAGTTGACAATTTTTGATAAATGTTGATAATGAGTACATAAGAGTTCATTATACCTTTCTGTCTACTTTCTGGTGTTTATTTTGTAACAACTTTATTAAGATATAATTCACATAGTTATTCAGTGATTATTAATTGGGCTTCCCAGGTGGTATGAATGGTAAAGAACTCTCCTGCCAGTGCAGGAGACATCAGAGACATGGGTTTGATCCCATGGGGAAGAGGGCATGACAACTCACTCCATTATCTTGCCTGGAGAATCCCATGAACAGAGGAGCTACAGTCCATAGGGTCTAAAGAATTGGACATGACAGAAGCGACTTGTTGTTTAGCCGCCAAGTTGTATCTGACTCTGTGACTCTGTGGACTGCAACACACCAGGTTGGACACGACTGAAACTTCTTAGCATAATTAGTTATTTTACTGAAGGCATTTTAAAGAGGAAGAAAAGGCAAACATCACTTTTTCTTCCAGGGAAGGTGGAGCAAAATCGATACTGTAATCATCTCCATCAAGCTCAACGCATGAAGATTTCTTCCACTGAACTTGCTTCCAAGTTTTTCCTTTTTTCACTATTATCTAAAATACTTGTTATCGTTTATTTTAGTAATTAGTGAGTAGACTCTGATATATATAAAAGTTTATATTTCCATGAATATCATTTGGTATTGTTAGCCCTTCCTCTTAAGCTATATGGCATAAAATAAAAGAAGATCTTTGGCAAAGATAAAATGAGAAAGAAGGTTGTAGCTCTTCCCTCAAATAAGAATTGGTTACTGCCCATATATTCTGCTACTCCTTACTCCTTTGGCCCCAGTAATTTTTAAAAAATAAACTTGTGCATATTTAGTTGGAAGGTAATTGCATTACAATATGGTGTCGGTTCCTGCCGCACATCAGTGTGAATCAGCCACAGGTATGTATACGTGTGTCCCCTCCCTCTTGAATTTCCCTCCCACCTCTCACCCCAGGCCTCAGTCATTTAAAAAGATTTTTATTTATTTGGCTTCACTGGGTCTTAGTTGTCACATGTGGGATCTAGTTCCCTGAGCAGGTTTTGAACCCAGGCCCCCTGCATTGGGAGCTCGGAGTCTTAGCGACTGGATCACCAGGAATGTCTCCAGCCCCCTTAATTTTAAGACGGCTTAACCTACGCATTGATGGTTAATGCTTGCGAGGGTGGTGCTCAGTTATGTCCAACTCTTTGTGACCCCATGGGCTGTGGCCTGCCAGGTTCCTCTGTCCATAGGATTTCCGAGGCAAGAATACTGAAGCAGGTTGCCGTTTCCTCCTCCCATAGATCTTCCCAACCTAGGGATCGAACCCGCATCTAAATCTCCTGCATTGACAGTTGGGTTCTTTACCACTAGCACCACCTGGGAAGCCTCTAAGCTACGTATTATCCCAGGAATTAGCTCAGCGGTGTCACAGTTTATATGCTTGGTAAAAGTATTCTTTCAGGTTGAGACTAGATGATTCCAAAGCACAGCATCTTGCTGGTAAACCATTGCTCTCGTTGACAGTGCTCATCTTTCTTTTCCCGATTTCCCCTCGGGCAGAGAACTCAGTTATTCCTTTGTTCTTTGGGTTTTCAGTGTGCTTTGATCCTTTTCTCACACTTCTCTCCCCGTTTGCCTTCCCTCTATTCTTCAGACCTAGGCTAGGTCCCCTTTTTCTGCAAGCCTTTTCCTAATACGCCCTTCCCTAATAATATCTTTTGTGCTTTTTTTAGCATTGGGGGAAAACCAGGTCATTTTGCTATTTAAGTGAGCCTTCAGTTAGTTAAAGATTATGTATTTCAAATATCACCTGTTTTAAATGTCAAAACAGTTTTTTGACCAAAAAAAAGTCTCACTACTCTGGGCACAGTTGGAACAGTAAATATTGTGATTAATGCAAAGCGTGTAATTCCACTGATATTTTTCTCCCTCATTTTTTAGGATCATGGCTGCTGTTCCTCAAAATAATCTACAGGAACAATTGGAACGTCATTCAGCAAGAAAGCTTAACAATAAATTGAGTCTTTCAAAACCGAAATCTTCGTAAGTACTTTAGTTTGCTTTCATACAGGCACCAACACTCAAGTGAAAAGAAACATCTCTTACAACTCTTTCATTGTAGAGATGAGAAAATGAAGCTGAGAGGGTCAGTGGTTTTCCCACTTGCAAAATAATAATAGAGCATGTTTTAGCAACACCAGGTAAGGAATTGTTCAGCAGCTTTGCACAGTTTCTAGCACGTGATACTTGCTCAATAAATATTCGTTGAGAGAACAATGAATCTTGTAAATATGAGCAAATTTGTATTTTTTATTTTTGGCAGTGCTGGGTCTTCACTGCTGTGTGGGTTTTTCTCTATCATGATGTGTGGGGGCTGCTCTCCAGCTGCGGCACACGGGCTTCTCATTGTGGTGGCTGCTCTTGTGGCGGCTCCTGGGCTCTAGAGTACGGAACTGGTGGTTGTGACAGCTGAGCTTAGCTCCTCCCTGGCCTGTGGGATCGTCCCAGACCAGGGGTTGAACCTGTGTCTCCTGTATTAGTAGGTGGCTTCTTTACCACTAAACCAGCAGGGAAGACCCAAGTCGGTATTTTTAGCATCTTAATATAATTTTATGTCCTTTTCAAAAACCATTTGTAAGGAAACTATAGCTCTCCAGTTCTGTTCTTTCCTTCAAGCTGTATTCCAAAGTCCTAACAAGACCTAATGATATGTAGCCCTCATTGTGCCCTTAGCAGGTTCTGGGCACATTCTTTGTGTTTGACTTTAAAGTGAGCACTGACCTTCATGTCAGTAAATCCAGCAGATGTCCCAGCCCTTGCCCCTTTCACTTGGCTTTCAGATTTCAGCATAGCTGGAAGTTTTTAATTCTTTTCCCATAAAACTTTTAGCAGAGTTGCAACAAGTAGTCACGTTTGTGTCTCTTCTTTGCTTCTGCTTTCCCCCTCTCTGGAGAAGTTGTTAATTAAGGACTATGAGCCTGAGAGGCAAAGTAATGGGAATGGCCTGGATAGTCTCAAAGCTGAGTGAGGAATTCCTAAATAGGAAGGATCAGAGCATACAAAACATAATGTAAGTTTCCTTACATATTTAAAGTCAGAGAGGCATATAGATTCATTGCTCATTTGGGATATAATGAAGCTAAGTCATTATATAAATTAGTAAAAAAAAATCAGAGTTTTGTATACTTTCTGGGTGTGTTAAAATTAATCCATCTAATTCCATTTTTGGATTCTTTTTCAGAGGTTTCACTTTTAAAAAGAAAGTGCCTTCAGCCAACGATGTCTCTGTAACTAGTGTGTCAGTGGCAAAAACACCTGTGTTGAGTGATAAAGATGTTAATATCACTGAGGCCTTTTCCTTCAGCGAACCTTTACCCCATACCACCAATCAGCAGACGGGGATCAGTGACTTTGAAAATGCTCCATCTGGACCACAAACTAAGAGAGTTAGTTCAAAACCGTTATTGCCAAGTTTGTCACAGGCTCCCCGGGAAGTTTCATGTACGGCCCAGAACACACCGGTTATAAAGCAATCCCGCAGTGCTACTTTCAAGAAATTAGAATTTAGTTCCTCGTCAGATTCTCTTATTCCCTTCAGTGATTGGGATGATATGGATGACTTCGATACTTCTGGAAATTCTAAAGCATTTGTGACACCATGCAAAAACCACTTCGTAAGAGTAAGCACTGCTCAGAAATCAAAAAAGTCTAAGAGGGACTTAGTAAAAGCGCAGCTTAATAGAACAAATACAGGGAAGACTGATTTGGCTCCCTCCTTCTCTGAGAGCAAGCAGGAACATTTGCCTGAGAAACAGGATGACTCAGAATCGTTAAGTAGTGATGTGATTTGCATTGATGATGACCCTGATTTCAAAGAGCTGATAAATGAAGATACTCAGGAAAATCACTCGTTAAAAACTCATTTGGGAGCGGAAAGAGGTAAAAATTATTATTTCATTTCATTTCATCAGTAGGTTGATTGTATTAGTTTATTCAAAGCTAGACATTGGAAGGAGTAGCAAATATGATTTAACTTTTGTCCTTGGGATATATAGAGGTGCTTATTGAGCCATCTGTTGGCCACGTTCTCGCATACTAAGGAAATGAAAGGTTTTATTCTGCTGCTGCTGCTAAGTCGCTTCAGTCGTGTCCGACTCTTAGCGACCCCATGGACAGCAGCCCACCAGGCTCCTGTCTCCCTGGGATTTTCCAGGCAAGAGTACTGGAGTGGGGTGCCATTGCCTTCTTCGTTATTCTGCTAATACAGTTTTTATTTTAGCAAGGAAGTTCTGTGATTTTAAATACGAAGAAATATGTAGAGAATATAATGCTTAATGGAGAAATTACTGTGATATCACATGTGGAATCTAAAAAAATAATAAAAACAAATGTACAAAACAGAAGCAGGGACATAGAAAACAAACTTATGGTTACCAAAGGGGAGAGGGAAGTCGGGGGGACAAATTAGGAATATGAAATTAATAGATACAAACTAATGTACATAAAATAGAGAAGCAATAGGGATTTATTGTATAGCACAGGGGGTTATACCCATTATCTGGTAATGTCCTGTAATGAAATAAAATCTGCAAAAAACTGAATCACTTGGCTGTACACCTGAAACTAGCCCAATATTGTAAATCAACTATACTTCAATAAAAAGAAGAGAAGTTTCCATAGAAGTTCAAGTGGCTTCTTGATGGTGTGCTGACTAGTTGATAGAATGAGGATGTAAAACTAAGCCTTTGTGTTATGATTCTTTTATGATTTGCACTACCTAATACTGATGAGTGGTATAATATAATCATGCTATTATAAATTACATTCAAATAGTTTTCTGTTTAAGTCTCATAGTTATTAGATGTGTAGAACTTAATAGTTGAGATCAGCCATATGTGGAGGTACCCGCCTTATGAAATAATTGTAAATATGAGACTAATATTTTTAAACACCTGAATCCCATCAAGGTTACCACGGGGTAAGAGGGGACTGAAAAGTGACTGATTATAAGCAAGACTGTAGTCTAATCAAATGTGTTCCTATGTATGAAGAGAAAATTTGGCAAAAGGTAAACTAGAGAGCAACGATTTGGCACTGTTTTCGCACATAGTTGAGAGAGAGACATTTATTCTAGGAGACTAAGACACCTTTGGGATAAGGTAGACATAGTTTATCTGTATCAGCAATGGTACTTGTATAACCCTCAGGCTTACTGTATTTAACCCTTATTTAAGTATGAATGAAAAATAGAGAAATGAAAGGACTGATACTAAATATGAATTTCATAACGGGAGACAGTCCTGAAAATCCCTAAGCAGATCATCAGCCTAATCCAGCTTTTGCTGGACTTACGGTGAAAGGAGAGAGCTCGTACAGTACAGAGCGCTGCTAGTGCTGTTATCTTATCCAGAGCACTCGCTTTTAAGTGCTCACAGCCTGTTCTTTCTGGCTCCTTGATATTAAAACAACCCACACTTATCAACTGTTTTACTTTATTTTTTAAACTTGCTATTTTGTATTGGGGGGTAGAGCCAGTTAACAGTGTTGTGATAGTTTTAGAGGAGCAGTGAAGGGACTCAGCGATACACATCCGTGTGCCCATTCCTCCCACCAGCTCCCCTCCCATCCAGGCTGCCACCCCACATCGAGCGGAGTTCCCTGTGCTGCACAGTCGGCTCTTGTCGGTCGGGGAATTTGGGGTGGCATGTACACACTGCTATGTTTAAAGTCGATAACCATCAGTTGTTTTACTTTAGGTAATTGTGAAAAGAAGAACTTGGAAGAAACAGAATTACATTCAGTTGAGAAATCTTCATGTGTTGAGCTCATCGAAGATGATTATGACATAGATTTTGTCCCACCTTCTCCAGAAGAAGGAATGACTTCTACTTCTTCGTCCTCTTTAAAATGCTCTAGGTAAAGTAGTTTTATTAATTAATAAACATTGTTTCTGAGATAGCTAAAATAATTTTAGTCGTGTAATACCACCTCAGAATTGACTAATGTCATGCTACTGCAGTTTGTTTTGTATTCAAATGAACACATCAAGAAATTCCTATTTATATACATTTTATTTAATTGTTGGCATTCTAAAACTATATAGTCCAATTATCATTAATTACATGGCACCTCCAAATGGTTTTATGTAGTTGATCTCGATATGTGGAATGTAGCCTAAAGATACTGATTTCCGAGACCTGAAATGACCCCAGACTAACACCTTCTTTGCAGTGACTTTTACTAAGTAAAGTGTCTTTTATTCTTCTTTTAAAAATTTTTCTTAATCCAGATATTAATAGAATTGACCATTGCTATTTGTTAGTCACTGAATTTTGATAAATTTGTGACATGATTGTGATTAATTGGTGCTGTTATGGGAAAATAGAGAATCCACATAGTTCATTAACAGCTTAAAATACTGATTGTTACTGCCATACTGACTCCAGCCTAAATCCACTCAGTTGAGAGGTCTGATATACTATGCTGCTAACCATATTTTGATGAGAAACAAATCCCTCTAGTACATCACCTGAAGGAAGGAAGGCAGACAGGAAGGAGGTGTTTATCTACATAAGCTGGTTTCTCTGGGTTTTTGTTTTAACAGGTGGGTTGAGATGTTTACAGAGGTGGGAGAGGGTGAAGCGTGATTGCNACCATATTTTGATGAGAAACAAATCCCTCTAGTACATCACCTGAAGGAAGGAAGGCAGACAGGAAGGAGGTGTTTATCTACATAAGCTGGTTTCTCTGGGTTTTTGTTTTAACAGGTGGGTTGAGATGTTTACAGTGGTGGGAGAGGGTGAAGCGTGATTGCTATTTGACAACAAAACAGAAAAACTCCAAAAGTTCCCCTCTTTCATCTCCCCCATAAAAATGCAGACAGAGTTGTGGGGAAAAAACTCAGCAAGAGTTCACATAGTATTATTCAACAGCATTCTTATTTCTCAGGTGAAGGAGTTGAAGCCTAGGGAGGAACAGGGGATTGTCTGAGATGACATAATTAATGGCAAATGGGCTAAGATCCAGTGTAGGGTTATTTCAAGTGTGTATTGCACAGATAACATTGTAGCCACTTTAACAGAATATTGACTGATAGTCTTATAGTCCAACAAACCACAAATACATTTTGTTTATCCACATTAAGGTTTATTATTTTTACTTTTTTTTAATTGCAGTATATTTGGTTTCCAATATTTTGTTAGTGTCAGGTGTACAGCACAGTGATTTAGGGTTTGTATTTTTCTTTTTCTGATTGTACTCCATTATAGACTGTTACAAGATACTGAATATAATGGTCTGTGCTATACAGTAAATCCTTGTACCTTGTCTATTTTGTATATGAAAGTNTGTGAAAGATCAGAATAAATATACCACCTCCATAAATGACTTGGAAAGAGAGCTCCAGGCTGCTTGCGAGATTGACAGTTTTGACATAGATGACTTTGACGATGATGATGATGACTGGGAAAATCTGATGCAAAATTTAGCAGCCAGCAAATCTTCCACAGCTGCCTACCCACCCATTAAGGAAGGCCGACCAGTTAAATCAGTGTCAGAGAGACCCTCTTTCGCCAAGACAGACTGCCTTCCAGGGGCATCTACCACCCAAAATAAAAACGTCTCAGAGTCAATTCCGAATTACCCTGGTAAGTTTACAATAAATGGAATGCTTATATTTTCTCTGACAACAAAACTGTCCAAAATAGGAATTGTACAAGAGAAACCATAGCAAATCATCATTGCCTGAGAATGACATTGTTTCTATGCAAATTTCTGCTGATAATATGAATTACAAATCACAATTTCAGAAGCAAGTTGCTCTTTTGTCTGGGTACCAGCTGTAGTTTTATAAAATGTGTGATTATAACCTATTGTAGTAAAGCTCTAAAAGTCATTACAAATGTGCTTTGCCTTTAAATTAACATTNGCAAATCATCATTGCCTGAGAATGACATTGTTTCTATGCAAATTTCTGCTGATAATATGAATTACAAATCACAATTTCAGAAGCAAGTTGCTCTTTTGTCTGGGTACCAGCTGTAGTTTTATAAAATGTGTAATTATAACCTATTGTAGTAAAGCTCTAAAAGTCATTACAAATGTGCTTTGCCTTTAAATTAACATTTTTTAGTCCCTAAAACAATAAAGCTCATGAGGGCCAAGTTTTTAACAATTTGGGGGATGGATAAAAAGCAAAGCTGAATTTATGTGTTAAAAATGTCATTGTGTGTATTTTTAGAATCCTGGATTGATAAGAAATGATGTTTATAAAGCAGTGGAACAGGTTTTATGTCAAAATACTAAAATTTACGGCACCCTAAGAAGCCAGAAATTTCTTAAGTCAGTCACATTATTTTTTCGGTCTAGGATCATTTTGATCCACTCAGCAAATATTTCCTGAGTGCCATGTGCCGTGTGCTGTGCTCAGGTCCTAGTGATAGATGGATAACGAAGAGTTTCTGCCTGCTTGGAGCTCACAGTTTACTGGGATAACTTTTTGGAATAGTGAAATTAGCCATTGTAAAGGCTGCAGAGAAAAGCCAAAATTAATTTTGAAACCTTACATTAACCTTATAAAGTTATTAAAAGGTGGGGTTTTTTTTAAGTTTATATGTGTATGGTTTTATAAAGTGCATTCCTCCCTATTTTTGCCATTGATGACTTAATCCCACAGAGGTTCTTCTTACAGCTATGCTGTTGACCTTTAAAATAACCATTAATGGATTTCTTTCTGTCATGTTTGAGTGTGTCATGCTTGCTGTTCACAGTTATCTTTGAGACGGTTGAGGGCTGGAGTGAGCACTTTTCGCCCTCTGTGGGCACCCACCCAGAGTTGCGACAGTGAGGGGGCGGAAGAGGGGGCAGAGGCGAGTGACTTGATGGAGGGAGATTCATAGGGAGCTGGGATGACTCTGAGCTTTCAGACCCAGTAGCTGAGAAAGCTGTGACTCCGTGAACAGAAAGAGAAGTCAGGAGGCAGAGGCAGATTTGGAGCAGAGCTGAGGAGGGCTATTTTAAGGCTTGCTGAGCTTCAGGTGTTGGGAAGTCATTCAGACGGAAGTATCTTGCAGACAGTTGGAGGTGCATGCAGCCCTGGGACTTAGGAGGGCATCAGTCTAGTCTTGAGAAAGAGATCTGGGCATTCTGTGCACATCAGCGATGTTTAAGGTCAAAGGACTAGGAAAATTCCAAAAAAGAATGTCTACTGAGCCCAGTCCCAAGTGTCAGAGACTCCCAAATTTCAGGGACAGGTGGAGGAAATGGAGCCAGGAAAAGGAAGTTAAAGTGAGTAGAAAACCCAGGACTGTCTTTTTTTTTTTTAATATGTATGTATGTATCTGACTGTTCCGGGTCTTAGTACCACATGCAAACTCTTAGTTGAGGCATGTGGGATCTAGTTCCTTGACCAGGGATAGAACCCCGACCCCCTGCATTGGGAGCACAGGGTCTTAGCCACTGGAACACCAGGGAAGTCCCCCCCATGATTGTCTTGAAGTTCAAAAGAGAAAGAGGAGAGAATATATAGGAGGAGTAGGTGCTGTAAAAAAAAATTAAGGAAAGATTTGAACTTGTCCCTTAGGAGGTCTCTGGTGGCCTTGACACTGGGCAGCAAGGAAACCCTTATCAACAGGTAAAGAAGGGTGTGCTGTAGCAAACCGTACACCAGCGATTCTGCAGGGCAATGGGTTAAAATGTAAAGCTTACTGGTTACAATAACGCCCTGATTTCTCTTAACATCGATTATTTTCTTAGACAAGACGGAGCAGAATTTAGCATCCAGAAATCCGAAACATGAGCGTTTCCAGAGTCTTAATTTTCCTCATACAAAAGAAATGATGAAGATTTTTCATAAGAAATTTGGCCTGCATAATTTTAGAACTAATCAGCTAGAGGCGATCAATGCTGCACTGCTTGGTGAAGACTGTTTCATTTTAATGCCCACTGGTATGTATTTTTAGATTTGGATTGGCAGGAATCCATTGGCAGGTGTTAAATGAAAGCCCTTTAATAGAAATAAAAAGGACACCTACACCATATTTCTATCGTTGAGGGGCCTCTAACCCTCCCATGCCACAGTTGGGAGAGTATATTACTTCATATCCTCTGCTCTGGTTGTTGCCCCTTTAAGATCCTCACCTCAACCCTCATTGTGTTGAACTGATCGAGGATTTTCCTTTGGGAATTTTTCTTTTTTTCTAGTCTAAATTAGCCTGGAACAGGAACAAAAAAATTACTGTCAGAGACCACAACCACTTCTGGCAGTTTATTTGGCACAACCTCGTGTGGCCTGGTGGTTGAAATCATTGGCTCTGGAGTGATGCCCTTGGGCTCAAAGCACAGCTCTACCACTTATTAACAGTGTGGCCGTGAGCAAGGCTCCCCAAACCCAGGCTCCTCGTTTGTGCAGTGGGAATAATACCAAAGCACCCACTTCACAGAGTGTCATGAGGATTAAGTGAAAAGCCTGGAACATAGTTCTTTCTTGTCTTCAGTTTTGAAGAGATTCAAGACTTTTCATTGTACTGTTAAAGTGTATAACAGCTATTGAGTGATTTACAGTCATCCAAGTAAGAATATTAAATCAACCATTAGGATAAGAAGCAGTGGAACATTGTAAATCACCTATGCTTCAATTAAAGAAAAGAAAGCAAGTAGCAATGTGGGAAGTGGGGGTTTCATTACTTACATCTAGTCTTCCCTCTGCCTCTTAACTTGCCTTTGTTGTGACCTCCAGCAGTCAGTTCTCGCCATCGTCATTAAATAGTGTTGACTGGGCATCTGAATTTTCTCAAACTGATCTTACATTTTAGATGGGGTTGGTTTGTTTAGTCAGCAGCTTTCCATACTTTATTAATTTGCCGTTCAGTGTGTGTCTTCTGTTTTGACTCCAGTTTGGCACCGCAAAGCTAAAGCTGGAGAGGGAGGGCCCTGGCATCCACCTCGCCCAGCAGTCTGAGGCATTGGCAGTTCAGTGGTGGGACTCTCAACCTCCTCATCCAACAGTTTTCATTCAAGGCTTTCCAAGACCCTCTAGGGTTTCGAGGGGGCATTTTCCAGGGTATCCTTCTCAAGTAGACTTTTAAAGTATTTCTGATTCATTTGTTTCCTGCCCTGATTCTTACTTTTGCTATCATGTATACCTATATAAGATTGTCCTAAAGATAATTTTTATGCATTTAAGTTGCCCACATACTTTGGCTCATTCAAATATGGCGTATTTTGGCACCGTGGAGAATATCACTCGGAGTCCTATTAGTTAATTACTTTAAATTTTATATGTCATTTGCATTGTACATTTTGCTTGCATGCTCTCAACATAGAACTTGACAGTTTTTTTTTTTTTTGTTTTTTTTTTTTGGTCATTTCCTTTAGGAGGTGGTAAAAGCCTGTGTTACCAGCTCCCTGCTTGTGTTTCTCCTGGGGTCACTATTGTCATTTCTCCCTTGAGATCACTTATAGTAGATCAAGTCCAAAAGCTGACTTCCTTGGATGTAAGTTAATAAAAATAAATAAGAATAATAATAAAAATACTAAGAATAGCATAACTTAAAAACAGTTATATTTTAGTACTCTGGGTAACCTTTTTTATTAAATAGTTCATGAACTATAAGACTAAAGCATACCAGTGATATTAGGTTGTTACATTTAAGTACAAGTCTTTGGAAATTCTGGTACAGATGACTTTCTAGAGTTCAATCTGGTTTTACTCTGGAAGAACACATTTTAGTATGAACCTTTAACCTGTATTGCTGGTGTAAATTTGTTTTTTCTAATATGGAAGGATTTCTTTTTATACTACTGTCAGATCAGCTTAGTTCTCACTCCCTTAATATCTTAAAATGCACACACATGTGCATGCCCACACACGTATGTCCTTTTTCTTCCTGGCTGAGGTTAAGAAAAGTTTATGAATGCAGTCTATTAAATCCTACATACTGTGATCAAACAGAACTCTTCTTGGGGTTATGAACCATCACTCTTCAACAAGACCACTGCTTTGATTTTTCTTCCCAGGGATGATGTCTCAGTACAAAGATGATAGCCATTGTTCAGCCATTCATGAGGTTCGTTGTGCATTAAAACCCAAAACATGCATTTACTTGAAAAAATAATATGGCCATATATTAGAATTTGAATCTCTTAGATGATTAATTCACATTTATCTTCCTTACAAATCTGAAGAGCTAAGAAAGTAAAGAAATAGGGGGAAAGAAAAGGAAATAAACAGTGGGAAGACTGTTTGACTTACGGTTAACAAGGGTTTTTAAAAAATAAGTACTGGTTATTATGTTGAGATTCTCTCTTCCTTTGACAGGTTTGATATGTGAGCTATAAAATATTTATAAAACCTAAAGATAAATGTAAGCTTGAGTCAGATTAATGTGTAAAATTTAAATTGTTTACTACTTTTATGCTTAGATCCCCGCTACATATCTGACAGGTGATAAGACGGACTCAGAAGCTACAAGTATTTACCTCCAGTTATCAAAAAAAGACCCAATTATAAAACTTCTGTATGTTACGCCAGAGAAGGTTTGTATTTCTATCATTATTTTAAAATATGATATTACAGCTGTTTTAGAAAAACAACCCAGTTCTCCTTACCAAGTAAGGAAATACCAAATCTTTCCCTCCCATGTTTCTCTCCTTTACTTTTCACATAGAATATTACATGCTAGTCATCAAAGGTACAGAGGTCTTTGCTTCCATCAAGTGGTCCTCTGTGACACCAGCTAGGGGTCCTACAGTCTAACTCAGTTCTGACACTGCCTACCCAGAGATAGTGTCAGACCCCACAGGTTAAGGGCGCAGTCCCTCGAGATTGCCACCCTGCTCCAGGTGCCAAGCCATAGGTTGCCCACAACTTCCGTCTGACTTCGCTGCAAATCTAAGGTTCCTGTGACCTCCTCCTGCTTGAATTCAGTGACTTGCAAGAGCAGCTCAGAGAACTCAGGGAGACACTTACCTGCATTCTCCAGTTTATTAAAGGCTGTGGTAAAGGCCTTCAGATAAACAGCCAGATGAAGAGGTATATGAGACAGGTCCTAAGCACAGGAGCCTCTGTCCCTGTGGAGTTGGGGTGTGTCAGCCCCCAAGCATGTGGATATGTCTGCCAACCTAGAACTCTGAACCCCATACTTTTGGAATTTTATGGAGGCTTCCTCACATAGGTATGATCAATCATAGTCTCCATTTCTACACTGACTCCCTTCTCTGGAGGATGGGAGTAGGAATCAAAATCCCAAGCTTTTAGCCCTGGCGTAGTCTTTCTAGTGACTAGTTCCCACCCAGGAGCCCAACCGGAGTTGCCTCAATAGGACCAAAGGTGCTCCCAGGGCTCTTGCTGTTTAGTCGCTCAGTCATATCTAACTCTTTGTGACCCCGTGGACTGTAGCCCGCCAGGCTCCTCTGTCCATGGCAGTTTCCCAGGCAAGAGTACTGGAATGGGTTGCCATTTCCTCCTCCAGGGGATTTTCCTGACCGGAATCGAACCCCTATCTCCTGAATTGTAGACGGATTCTTTACCACTGAGCCACCAAGGAAGCCCCAGTGCACTAACCACTTAAGAATTTACAAGGGTTTCAGGAACCCTATTCCAGGAACTGGGAGCAGGGACCAGTATATTTTTTTCTGTTATCTCATTAAAGCCCACTAAAATACCTGTATTTTTAAATTTTTGACATAATTTCTGATGCATTTAGTGTAAGAAGTCCTTTATAACTTTCATTGAGAAACCCACATGGTAACATTTTATTGTAACTGCTCTATCATTCTTTCTCTGTTTTTCCCTTAAATATTTCAGAGTAGGTTGCAGACATCATATCCTTTCAACCCCAAATACTTCATTGCATGTCCTAAAAACAAAGAATTCTCAGTACAATTAACAAAATTGGAAAATATTAATTGCTACAATACTGCTACTTTATGAAACTTTATTCTAATTTCACTAGTTATCCCAATAATATCCTTTATAGCAAAAGAACTTCCTAGATTATCCATTTTCTTCATGTCTCTTTAAACAATTTCTGTCTTTCATGATCTTGAAAAGATCTTGGTTGAGTGAAAACCAGTTGTTTTGTGGACTGTCACACAATTTGATTTTATATTTCCTCTTGATTAGATTTGCATTGTTCATTTTGGGGGGAGTATCACAGAAGTGGTGATATGTTCTCAGTGCAGCCTATCAGGAGGCATTTGATGTCAATTCATTCTATTATTGGTATTGTTAACTTCAATCATTTGGTTAATATGGTGTCTGCCAGATTTCTCCACTGTAAAATTACTTTTTTTGTTGTTAATTATTCATTACAAGAATAAATGTAATTTTTTTTTTGTAATTGTAGATCTCTTATTGTGGAATATTCTGAAACTGTATAAATATACTATGTCTAATGAGACTTTGACTTGAGTTTTATTGTCCCCACCAGTTGTTATTGTAGTGGGTGCCAAGTGATGATTCTTCTAATTTAACTGGTATTCTCCTGTAAGGACAAGCTTTCCATTTTACCCACATATTTATTTATATCAATATGAAATCACGAATTAAGTTAATCAGTGGGTTATAATCAGTTACGACTGTGTGTTTTGATGTTTTAACTGTTCTAGGTTTGGCCAGTGGAAAAGCTCCATCACACTGGCTTCTATGTCCTTCCAACATGTCTGTCAAGACATGGGTGCCAGATATGGTCACTACTACTGAGATGTCATTGTTTCTAGGCCCAGTTATGGACTGAGCTATGAAATATACTTACATACAGGCTTGTACATACAAGCACATGTATATACCATGTGCTACCAGGCTTCCCAGGTAGCATGGTGATAAAGAATCCACCTGCCAGTGCAGGAGACATGAGACGCAGGTTCGATCCCTGGGTCTCGAAGATCTCCTGAGTGAGGAAATGGCAACCCACTCCAGTATTCTTGCCTGGAAAATCCCATGGACAGAGGAGCCTGGTGGTCTACAGTCCATGGGGTCACAGAGTCGGACTCAACTGAGCATGCACACATGTGTGTATATATTGTACATATGTTTGCATATTATCCCCCAAACAGCATGCACACATGTAACACATCTGTAACCCTGTCACCAGGATAAACGTGTGGTGGCTCCCAGATATACTGAGGCAGAAAAATTGTTTTAGAAGCACTGAGCTAATACATAACTGTTTGCTAAATGTGGGTGAACATTCTAGAGTGTCTCATCTGCTATTTTCTATTACTTTTTCTAATTCNATGTGTGTATATATTGTACATATGTTTGCATATTATCCCCCAAACAGCATGCACACATGTAACACATCTGTAACCCTGTCACCAGGATAAACGTGTGGTGGCTCCCAGATATACTGAGGCAGAAAAATTGTTTTAGAAGCACTGAGCTAATACATAACTGTTTGCTAAATGTGGGTGAACATTCTAGAGTGTCTCATCTGCTATTTTCTATTACTTTTTCTAATTCGCTTTGTAGATTGAAATCAGAACCAATTTTATGTGATTTTAATGCAACTTAAGTTACAGTGGAACTTACAGACAACCAGATCCTTATGGTGATGTATTTAAATGGTTTTAAACGTCTAGGTCTGTGCAAGTAACAGGCTGATCTCTACTCTGGAGAATCTATACGAGAGGAGGCTCTTGGCACGTTTCGTCATTGATGAAGCGCACTGTGTGAGTCAGGTAAGTACCATTCTCTACGTCTTGACATTCCAGTAAATACATACCGCCAACAGTATCTAGATCTTGAGTGCTGAGAGAAAAAATATTGATTGAATTATTCTGCTATTTCACTGAAGAATAATGTGGTTCTTAATATGTGTATTAAATGTATGCTTTATATAAAAAGATCCGAGTAGTCTGAAAGGCAGTAGTGGTTTTTTGTTTTTTTTTTTTCCCAACTAGTGGGGACATGATTTTCGTCCAGATTACAAAAGAATGAATATTCTTCGCCAGAAGTTCCCTTCTGTTCCAGTGATGGCTCTCACTGCCACGGCCAACCCCCGGGTACAGAAGGACATACTCACTCAGCTGAAGATTCTCAGGCCTCAGGTGTAAGTTGTCAAAAGTTATTCATTTTAAAACCTGGGGGCCGTGGTTCCCTGATCGTTGCACAGTACGATCATCTCAGTGCCCGGNCCAGTCTGTTGTTTCATGTCCAGTTCTAACTGTTGCTTCCTGACCCGCATATTGGTTTCTCAAGAGGCAGGTCAGGCGGTCTGGTATTCCCATCTCTTTCAGAATTTTCCACAGTTTTTTGTGATCCACACATTCAAAGGCTTTGGCATAGTCAGTCAAGCAGAAATAGATGTTTTTCTGGAACTCTCTTGCTTTTTCTGTGATCCAGCGGATGTTGGCAATTTGATCTCTGTTTCCTCTGCCTTTTCTAAAACCAGCTTGAACATCTGGAATTTCACAGTTCACATATTGCTGAGGCTTGGCTTGGAGAATTTTGAGCATTACTAGCATGTGAGATGAGTGCAATTGTGCGGTAGTTTGAGCATTCTTTGGCATTGCCTTTCTTTGGGATTGGAATGAAAACTGACCTTTTCCTAATTAGTCACGCTCAATAATGAAACCAAGTTATTAGAATCTTGTACAGAGTACATTTCAAAGTAAAAGAGAGGAAGACTTCTTGGTGGTCCAGTGTTTAAGAATCCACCTGCCAATGCGAGGGACACCAGTTTGATCCCTGATCTGGGAAGATTCTGTGGGCAACAGCCCATGCGCACCTACTGAGCCCACGTGCCGTAACTACTGAGCCTGCATTGTAGAGCCCAAGAGTGGCAACTAGAAAAAGCCCAAGCATAGCCATGAAGACCCAGGGCAGCCAAAAATAAATAACAAAATTACTTTTTAAAAAATTAAGTAAAATAGAGGATGAAGCTTTTCAAAGCATCTATTACTGTTTCTTCAGATGTATTAAGAGCCTCACTGGCTTTTGCTTTTACGTCAGGTTATCTGTGCGACAATTGCCTTTGGGATGGGCATTGACAAGCCAGACGTGCGCTTTGTGATCCACGCCTCCCTCCCAAAGTCCGTGGAGGGTTACTACCAAGAGTCTGGCCGAGCGGGAAGAGACGGGGAGATCTCTCACTGTGTGCTCTTCTACACCTACCATGACGTGACCCGGCTGAAGAGGCTTATCCTCAGTAAGTTGAGCTCCCTGGGGGACCTGTGCTGTCCCCCTCAGTCCCCTGACTGTCGTCCACCCCTGCAGTCACGGTGCTTTTGATCCAGTGTTCCTTAACTTAGAGATGCTTACGTAGATACGGAAGTTTTATTTTAGGTCATCTTTATGATAAAAATGTTGTTCAACATGTTGAAGACTGGAAAATTTCCAAACCAGGTCTTGTATACAGTCCAATCCTAAGAAATAACTCCAGTTACTAGTTTCCTTTGTATCCTTCCAGACCCATTTTCTGCCTGGATCCTTGTATATAACGTATATTTCAGACATGCAGAAAAGTAAAATGGAAAAACTAATGAGCTATCGTGTACTCCCATCCAGGGTAGGAAATAAAGCCCTATAGAGCCCTCTCATATCCCATCCCTTGACTTCTGCACTGGAGTTAAACAGTATCTTTTTATTTTTAATGATTAAAAAAATTTTTTTTAATTGCTTTACATTTTAGGCAATATCTTATATTTGATATTTATGTTCCCAAATGTAGGTATTTCACAGTGTAAATGCTATTATATTATGTGTGTTCCTGCCCCCTGCCACCCCCAAAGTATCGTTGAGTCATTCAGGTGTACAACACAGGGATTTAAAGATTATACTCTATTTATAGTGAAAGAAAGTGAAGTTGCTCAGTCATGTCCGACTCTTTGTGACTCCATGGACTGTAGCCTACCAGGCTCCTCTATCCATGGGATTTTCCAGGCAAGGGTACTGGAGTGGGTTGCTGTTTCCTTCTCCAGGGTATCTTCCTGACTCAGGAGTCAAACCCAGCTCTTCCGTATTGCAGGCAGACGCCTTACCCTCTGAGCCACCAGGGAAACCCACTCTATTTATAGTTATTGTATAAATGTGCTTTTTAAAATATATATGTATATTGACCAGATTTTTTTCTAGTCAACACCANGGGTACTGGAGTGGGTTGCTGTTTCCTTCTCCAGGGTATCTTCCTGACTCAGGAGTCAAACCCAGCTCTTCCGTATTGCAGGCAGACGCCTTACCCTCTGAGCCACCAGGGAAACCCACTCTATTTATAGTTATTGTATAAATGTGCTTTTTAAAATATATATGTATATTGACCAGATTTTTTTCTAGTCAACACCACGGTGTAACTATGACTCCAACTAGTACACATAGCTTGACTCTATAGAATCATATTCCTTGTTTATTGAACCAGTCCCCTTTTAATAGATAAGTAAACTTGCCTGTTTTAAGACCACTTTTGAAGGAACTCTGGCAAAGATACTGAGTGTGTGAAATGACGCTTACCAAGTTCTGTGCCAGATAATGTTGACCTGTTTTGCTCGTAACCAGTAGCAAGGGCAGGGTCCTAACCATTGGACTGCCAGGGAATTCCCAACCACTGACTTTAGAGATAGAATTAGTCCCAAGAGAAAAGTGAACTTCAGGAAGGTTTTGTAACTTGCTTGCAACAGCAGCAGCAGCGGTAGCAGAGAGAGTAGTCGTGGTGATGATAATGTTTTCTTAGCAACTTACTTACTGTATGCCACTGTCTTAAATGCTTTACGTACATCACTTAATGTTCACAAGATCCCTAAGAGACACTACTCTTACTCTCCTCGTTTTACAGAAGAATTTCCTCAAAATACAGAGCTAGATAAGTGGCAGAGCCCTGGTGAAATCCAGGTTCATCTGAATCTAAGAGTCACCTCCCTTGCACTATACCAAGATGATTCTTACTGAAAAAATGAAATTTTTAAACTTAGTGTGTCCAAAAAAGTGAAACTTTTAAACTTAGTGTGTTTTTTAAAAGAATCTATATTAAGTTAGGTCCAAATAATTTAGTAAGTATTTAAACCCTAAATACTTGGAAGTCATCTGAAAAAAATAATACTCATAAAGCAGAAAAAAAAATTTTTATTTCCTTTTTAACAAGCCACAATTGCTTATGAATGAAAATTATGAACGTGTTGTTCTCAAACCTTGGAATCATAATAGATGCTACCACCCTCATTTCCTGTTTCAGGTTGATTTTTTTGGAGGTAAAGACTCATTTGAAAAGACCCTGATGCTGGGAAAGATTTAGGGCAGGAGGAGAAGGGGATGACAGAGGATGAAATGGCTGGATGGCATCACCAACTCGATGCACATGAGTTTGAGTGAACTCCGGGAGTTGGTGATGGACAGGGAGGCCTGAAGTGCTGCGATTCATGGGGTCGCAGAGTCCTACACAACTGAGCGACTGGACTGAACTGAACTGAACTGAATTATGTTCATTAGCAACTGCCAAAATTTTAACTTCACAATGTCATTTAGAGAGACTTCCTTGGTGGTCCAGTAGTTAAGACTCTGTGCTTCCATTGCAGGAGCTGAGAGTTTGAACCCTGGTCAGGGAACTAAGATGCTACATGCTGCCTGGCATGGCCAGGAAAATAAATAAATAAATAAAAAAAAAACAATAACAATGTCAATCAGAAGGAAAGTAGTACATCATGAGAGCTTCCCTGGTGGCTTAGTGGTAAAGAACCCACATACCAATGTAGAAGAGGCAAGTTCAATCTCTGGATCGGAAAGATCCTCTGGAGAAGGAAATGGCAGCCCACTCCAGTATTCTTGTCTGGGAAATCCATGGACAGAGGAGCCTGACGGACTAGTCTGTAGGGTCACAAGAGTTGGACACAACTTAGTGACTAAACAACAAGCTCATTGTGAACTAGCCCAAACTAGTTGTGTATGTGGAGTTCAACAGATGTTAGGTGTTGGCTGTGTTTCCTTTGAGTTTAAATTACCGACCAGCAGCCGTGTGCATTCATTGCAGCACCCACCCTGGCCCAGGAGGTCCTTCGCACACAGTTTCAGAACCAATGCCTTCACCACTTTGATCCCAAATACTCCAGAAGATGCACAGCCCACTGNACAGATGTTAGGTGTTGGCTGTGTTTCCTTTGAGTTTAAATTACCGACCAGCAGCCGTGTGCATTCATTGCAGCACCCACCCTGGCCCAGGAGGTCCTTCGCACACAGTTTCAGAACCAATGCCTTCACCACTTTGATCCCAAATACTCCAGAAGATGCACAGCCCACTGCCACAGCCCCAGTCTCTGCTCACTCTGGATGCTAGGTTTAGTTCATGCTTGTCTTGATAAACGTACTAAGTACAGTTAGATAGTTATTGTTGGGAATAATGAAGAGATGCAAAATGTTTTCAGCTACTCCTGACAACCTGTGTTTATTCCTGTAAAACTTAATTCTTGTTTGTTGTTGTTCGGTCCCTCAGTTGTGTTTGACTCTTTACAACCCCCTGTCCTTCGCCATCTCCCAGATGTGAAACTCAAGTCCAATGAGTCGGTGATGCCATCCAACCATCTCGTCCTCTGTCATCCCCTTCTCCTCCTGCTTTCAGTGTTTCCCTGCATCAGGGTCTTTTCTAATGAGTTGGCTTTTCACATCAGGTGGCCAAAGTATTGGAGCTTCAGCTTTAGCATCAGTCTTTCCAATGAATATTCAGGGTTGATTTCCTTTAGGATTGACTGGTTTGATCTTGTTGTCCAAGGAACTTTCAGAAGTCTTCTCTTGAGATAAATCTTGGAGATGAACATAAATATTCAGTTAATTATAATGTAAATATTTAGAATTATAGGAATCTATTTTAAATACTTGTGATATATTCAATTTTTCTACTTTAATAAGTATGTTTTACTATGTTCTTCATCTCTTTTAGTGGAAAAAGATGGAAACCATCATACACGAGAGACCCACTTCAATAATTTATATAGCATGGTTCATTACTGTGAAAATATAACAGAATGTAGGAGAATACAGCTTTTGGCTTACTTTGGCGAAAATGAATTTAATCCTCATTTTTGTAAGAAATACCCAGATGTTTCATGTGATAACTGCTGTAAAACAAAGGTAAAATAAGCAGGTTTTAAATTCTTTGTAATAAGGAAATTGCCAAGATTTTTTTTTTCTTCTCTTAATTTAGAAAAGTTATATACAGGTTAGACTGCAATAAAGTCGGCCCTAAGGAGTTTAACAAGGTAACAGTGGCTTCCTCCCCATATTAATTGGAAGTAGAAACATTTTGATAATAATTCTGTGACATACCCTTAGAATTCAAAGCTTGTTTAAAAAATATATACTGTACCTGTTTCAGTGATTATAGTATATTTTAGAAATGCCGTTAATCTATAAATTTCCAAAAGATCCAATATGGGCAGCCAGAGTAATTTCCGTTCAATTGTAATTACATTTAAGCATCCCATTCTCAAAAGGATTATAACTAGTATACTTATGTGTTTGAATTCAGATCAATTACATTACTCTGTAAATTGGTTTTAAAAAACTATAAAGAATAATAGCAATAGCTTCGAGGTGAGTTTGCTATCATCTCTTGTAAAAACAACCTTGGGAGGTGGTTAAATTCAATCCTTGTCTTCTCTACTTCATAGTTTATGGAGCATTTTCTTGTTTTATGTATTACTTGAAATGTCTGTGCAAGGTGCTAGGGATTCACAGATAGGAGAGACAGACATGTTTGTATTCATATCATTGTGATACTGTGTTATAAATCCAGTTACAGATAGGCAGCACTAACCAAGCAGAGGGCAATTTACTCTGTCTCTCTGGATTCCCAGCCATCTCCACCCACCACGCCTCACTCTGTAGATGTTGCTAATCTGTTCACTCATTCAACAAATATTTGTTGAATGCCTGCTCTGTGATAGACACTGTTCTGGGAGTTTGGGATATATTACCAAACAACATATGAAGATCCCTAACTCTTGTGGAGCTCACTTTCAAGCAGAGGAAGGCTGAATAAAGACAGTATACGTTATAACTACATGTGAAGAGGGAAATTGTTGCTGTTCAGTCGCTCAGTTCAGAGATTCCATGAACTGCAGCCAAGTTTCCCTTCCTTCACCATCTCCTGAAGTTTGCTCAAACTCATGTCCATTGAGTTGATGGGTGCCATCCAGCCATCTCACCCTGTGTCGCCCTCTTCTCCTCCTGCCCTCCTTCTTTCCTGGTATCAGGGTCTTTTGAAAAGGGAAGAGCTTTGGTGAAAAGTACAGCAGTATAAGAAGTCAGGAATGATAAATGGGATTACGGCGGCAGTGGCCCTAGGAAGTCCTATTACAGTGATGAGAGGGGAGTTTAGCTGAGCAGTTCTCAAATATGAGTATTCTTGGCAGAAGCCAAGATGAAAGGCCCTGAGGTGGGGATGTGCCTGTATGTTTGAGAGATAGCAAGGAAACTCACAAGTCTGCCTGGGGCTAAGAGTTAGTCAAGGGAAAGGTAAGAGCCAGCCATCACATTATCTGGAGGGTGGAGAGACTGGCCAAGTGGAGCAACCCTCAGCTGAGACCTGTTGGCAGGGAAGATCAGGAGTTCGGCCTGGGGCACAGTGAGTTAGACACTCTTATCTTAGATTCAGGATTTCTGAAAGGAGGCTGGTGATACCATAACTAGGAGGGGTTGGCCTGAGGGTTGAATTGAAAGTCATGAAAGCAGATGAAATCTTCAGTGGTTTCTGTTTACATGGAAAAGAAGAAAATTAAAGATGGAACCCTGGTACTTCAGGAGCCTGAGGAGAAGAGGAAGAATTAGGAAAGGAGACCAGGAAGGAGAACAAGTGAGGTGGGAAGAAGAGCAAGGCAACCAAGTGTGGAAGAGCTTCAGGGAAAAGGGAGTGCCACCTGGTCACGCACTGCTGCCAAGCCCCGTACCATAAGGACCAAGACGTCCCCGTGAACGTAGCCCCCAGAAGTGCGGGGCCTGGACATGACCAGTTTCAGTGGAGAGGGGCAAAGCTGGAGGCAGTGTGCTTATGGAAAGTTCTTTCAAGTTTTGTTTCAGGGATGAACAGAGAAACAATAGCTGCCAGGGGAGCTGGAGTCAAGCAAAGACAGGAGAAACGCTGTAGTTGTGTGCTGAAAGGAACGCACCTACAGAGGATGGAAACTGATGTGTGAGGACAGGAAGATGTGCTGCAGCAGGGTCCCTGGGTTGGCAAGGGGGGCTGGGAGCACGTCGAGGGCACCAAGGTGGGTTCAGACAGGAGCCTGGATAGTTCATCTGTAATAAAGGGGAAGTGTGGGGGAGGCACTGGCGAGAGATGTAGAGGAGGGAGTTTGCGAAAGCTTTCTTCCCTCTGATTCCGTTTCCTCAGCAACGTAGGAAGCAAGGAGTGTGCAGGAAGCAAGAGTGTGAAATCAGACAGGGGCCACAGACTTACCTTACAGGGCCAGAGAGCAGACATTCCAGGCTTTGTGGGCGGTCTCTGTCCCAGCTACTGAGCTCTGCCATTTTAGCCCGAAAGGGGACATAAAGCACAATAAATACACCGATTTCCCATGATCATATTTTGATAAAATTTGATTTACAAAAGCAGGTGTATAGCGCATGGCTCATAATTTGCTGACTCCTATTCTAAGAGAATAGAGGAAGGACAGACCACACACATGTCATGATCACCAAAGGGTGCACTTGAGGTCTGTGGCTCTGTGCTAAAAGTGAAACTCAGTTCAGTTCAGCAGTCGTGTCCGACTCCTTGCGACCCCATGGACTGCAGCATGCCTGGCTTCCCTGTCCATCACCAACTCCTGGAGCTTGCTCAAGCTCATGCCCATCGAGTCGGTGAAGCCATGAAGTCAAAAGTGAAAACGGCACAGTTGTTCATGTGTTTCTCCAGCCAGGTGTAGCTACAGGCATGAAGTGGTGGAGAATGGAATGTGATGTGTTTGTCAAACTAGGAGACATAAGGGCAAGGGAGTTGAAGGTGTTGTGTGAAAGGTGGTGTTACAATTTTTAAAAAGAGGAGAGAGATTGGCTCTGGGATATCAACTGAATATCTTAGTACTTAGAGAACACCTAAGGGTGTGGATCAATGGCTAGGCAGTCCCGGTGGATTGTTGGAGTCAGCATAGTAGCTGGCCTGAGTTTGAAAGGTAGGACGTGATGGTATTAGTAACACTAAGGTAGTGGATGTGACCATTAGAGTGAGTGGCCGACATTTGTGGAGAATGGGATCTCTAGAGCACAGGAGATCAAGTTGCCCAAGGCCAACATGTGGGAGAATCATTTCTCTGTACTAAGTCACCAAGAATTAAGGCAGGAGTCAGGCTGGAGAGAGCGATGGGGGCGCACTCTCGTGACAATGCCAGATAGAGCCTCAGAATCACTACCAGCGGTTAGCATAGGATGAAAAACCCGTCTTCGGGACTGTGGGGGTTGAGCAGGGATTAGCAGGTAGAGGGAGTGCATATACAGGAGCACGATGCCACTTCTGAGAACTGCAGCTGCTCGGCGTTGCTGCGACGTGATGAGAGTAAGACATGACGTACTAATGGGGGCTTTAAGACGAAGGCAGGGGGACTTCCCCTGGGGTCCAGTGGGTGAGTCCACCTGCCGGTGCAGGAGCCTCGGGTTCAGTCCTGGTCCAAGAAGACCCCACATGCTGCAGACCAGCTATGCGCGTGCTCCACAGCCACTGAATCCTTGTGCTGCAGCTGCCGAAGCCCATGCTCTGCAGCAAGAGCAGCCGCTGCAGCAAGAAGCCAGCACGCTGCAGTGAAGAGGAGCCACCCCTCACCAAGTGCAGCTGGAGAAAACTCACAGTGAAGATGCAGTAGAGCTAGAAAAGAAAGTAAAAATGAATAAAATTCAAAGAGCAAAGGGGAAAAGTGGTTGGCAGAGTTTGGAGACAACTGAGGGCTATGAGAAAGGATACTGGAAGTAACAAAAAGGATTGACTGTGGCACCAAAGACCCAAGGACATCAGAACTCATACATTTACATGGTTAGACAATGTTTTCCATTCCAGAGGTCACCATACAGTAAGTGACAGAGAAAGTATGAAGGATTTTGGAAAAAAAGAATGTTTCAACCCACAGAGTGCTCTCCGGTAACTATCTGTGAAGCTAATGAAATAGATATAGTAGACTGCTAGTTGTTCTAGACACAAGATTAATATAAAAACTTAGAAAAGAAGGACATTTGCAACTTCCTTAGTTTTGGGTCTTGGTTTTAGTGTGGAAATGACATGTTGTGGGACTATTTCAGTTACTATTAAACCCTAGCAATCTAGGTGTTACCTTAATTATAAAGATAACAAAAGGTAATAAATAAATGTAAAAAGGTAATCTCTTTTTATTCATAGGATTTTAAGACAAAAGATGTGACTGATGATGTGAAAAATATCGTAAGATTTGTTCAAGAACACAGTTCATCCCAGGGAACAAGAAATATAAAGCATATAGGTCCTTCTGGGAGGTTTACTATGAACATGCTGGTCGACATTTTCTTGGGTAAGTCAGCTGTTTTATCGTTTGAATTATATCAATTAAAATTGAACATTAAAGAAGTCATTACAGCTTCATAGAAACACCTCCGTTGTCACTTTCTTAATGAATTTAAGGGCTTTAGAATAAAAACCTTTTAGAGTAAGGAAAGAAAAGCCATTTTATGCATTATAAGTTATTTTTATAGAACTTATATAAGTCACTAAAATGAGTTTTCACAAATGAAAAAAAAAATAAGAAAAGCTCATCCAGTTTCATCTGAGTGAGTAGGCTTCTAGTTTGGGACGGCAGCTTGAGCATTAAGTATCTGTCTTCTTTTTTCTTCCTTGAGGCCCTTTTAAAATAGTAGTGAGGAAATAGAAGGAGGATTCAATCCATAACAGCATAGAGAACCAGAAAGAGACCATCATCAGATTAGAAATTTTAAAAATCTTTTATAAAATGGATGGAAGCATATTGATAAATGGGATGAAATTCGATAAATCACAGAGCGAGCAAATGTAGGGGAAAGCAACAACCAGGGGACTGTCAACCAGACGGAACGCCATTGTCATCAGGCCCCAAACCTGGAGTCTTAGAGGCCTAGGGTAGACGTGAAAGCAGGGGAGCTCCAAATAGGAGGGGACAGTTGGAAGAAAGTCTGCTCACAGAAGAACTGCATGGAATACCAGCCTGCACCCAGTTCTAGAACAAAGATAAACTGCTTGAGGAGCAGAAAGACAGCCAAGTTGGGGGCTACCCAGCACATTTACCTTAAAACAAACCTGATAACTGGACATCCCATTTCAAGGGAGGAATCTGGGGGGAAATAGATGTAGATTCAAAATAAGAAGAAATCCACTTTAAAAGTTTAAGCAGATCCCTGAAGAGTAAATATAAATAGACAGTCAAGAAAAGACCAGAGACTTCCCTGGTGGTCCAGTGGCTAAGATTTTGTGCTTCCAATGCAGGGAATCCGGGTTCGATCCCTGGTCAAGGAACTAGAGCCCACATGCCCTAACTAAGAGTTTGCACGCCGCAAAGAAAAAAGAGAAAGGCCAAAGAAGTAACATATTTGACCCTGGGGATGGAGATAGTTTAGAAAATAGGCAGTACTCCTGGGGAGACAGGAAGGGGAGTTCTTCATTAGTGTCTTCACAAAGACAAATAATAGTAGAATGTCATGGTGTCTTGGATGGTAAAGAATCCACCTGCAGTGCGGGAGACCTGGGTTCAATCCTTGGGTTGGGAATATCCCGTGGAGGAGAGCAAGGCAACCCACCCCAGTATTCTTGCCTGGAGAAGTCCATGGACAGAGGAGCCTGGTGGGCTGCAGTCCATGGGGTCATAGTCGGACACAACTGAACAACTTTCACTTGTATGGAAAAGAAACAAAGATGGAGAAAGAACTGTTAAAAATTGTAAATGATTGACAAAGTAAATTTAATAGAAAGGCTGGAAGACAACATCAGGAAAATTTTCTGAAGACCTCAGCAAAAGTATATGGAAAATGTGAGAGAGAAAATACAGATCAATTCTTAGGAAATGTAAAATCTGACAGAATTTTGAAATAGGAAATTAACCAACGGTAAAAGGAAATTTCTCAGAAAAGGAAAAAAGCCTTAATTGCCCACTGGGGAAGTTCCCTAGTGGTTAGGATTTGGCACTTACTTCCATGGCCTAGGTTTAATCCCTGGTCAGGGAACTGAGGTCCCGTAAGCTGTGTGGTGTGCCAATATTTAAATAAAAAAAAAAAAAAAAAAAAGCCTGCTTAATGCCAAATAAATGCTTTATAAAATGAGATTTAAGAATACCAAGAGTAAAGAGATGTTAGGGAGGAAAAGCCTTTTCTCCATTCTCCTACAGTTAGGGGAGGCAGATTAACAAGAGAAAGGACAGATTTAATCAGATATGTAATGGGAGTTCATGGAAAATGTGACTCAAAGGAGCCGTTAGAATCTGAGGCTTAGCTACCATTTTAATAGGGGAAGGAGAAGCAGGAAGTGTTAGGAGGAAACAAATGATGCGGGGAGTCAGGGGGCGGGGGGACATAAACAGGCCCTTAGGAGAAAGATGGGAGGTGGGGGGGCGTGGTTATTTTTGTGACAGTGTCTGGGTGTTGCATGGAAAGTTCTCATCTCCGATGATGAGAGCCAGTCTTCTCTGGTTGCTCTCCGGGCGGGGGCAGGGGGTAGGATTTAAGACAATTGAGTTCTTTGGGGAATGTCTGCTTTTTGGCAGATAGATTAACGGAACTCAGATACCTTCTGCTCAGAATAGTTTTGATGCCATTGTGGCATATTTTGAACCCCTTCAGAGATACTCCCAAAAGCTTTGGAAAGAATAAAAACAACCAAAACTGAAAGGACATCATATTAATACCAGCAACCCTGGAGACTTGCGGGCAAAGAAGATGATGTGATCTATACCATAAACAGGAACAGACCCACGGGTCCAGGGAGAAGAAATCCCAGAGTCTTTACATCCATGCTCAGTCAGTTGTGTCCAACTCTTTGCAACCCTGTGGACTGTAGCCCGCCAGGCTCCTTTGTCCATGGGATTCTCCAGGCAAGAATACTGGAGTGGGTTGCCATGCCCTTCCGCAAGGGATCGTCCTGAAGCAGTCTGTACAAATTGTTAACAGAAAGTCGGAAAAATAAATCCCAAGCAATATAGAGAAAGAACAAGAAATGAATTTGTTTTTGTTTTTGATGACAGAAAAGGCCACAAATGTTACTTCTCAAAAACAAAAGGAGAAAGGCACTTAGAAACTCCGGGGAAAAGATTATACAAGAGAGCAGAGGTCAACTAGAAATGAAGGAAGTGGCCGCACCGTTTTGTGTAACTGATAAAATGTACAGAATAATCTGTCTGGATACAGTGAACATCCTCCTTAGCTGCACAAGAGTCAGGAGTTCTAAGTGGGAAAGGAAGCTTGTCCTAATCTAAACACTGCTCATAAGAGGCCGAGTCAACTTATAGACTTAAACGTGGTTAGAGAACAGGACAGGATATAGTTGTTAATCCTGGTGATGTAAGAATGAAAGTGCACTAAGTAAAAATAGGGATTTCCCTGGTGGCATAATGGATAAGAGTCCACCTGCCATGGCAATGCAGGGGACATGAATTTGATCCCCGATCCAAGAAGATTCGCATGATGTGGAGCAACTAAGCTCAAGTGCCACAACTAAACCTGTGCTCTAGAGCCCTCAAGCTGCAGCTATTGACCCCATGTGCGCTAGAGCCTCTTCGGGCCTGTCAGGGCGTGGGTTCAACCCTAGAGCCTGCGCTCCACAAGAGAAGTCACCACAGTGAGAAGGCCGTACACTACAACAAAGGGTAGCTCCCACTCGCCGCAACTAGAGAACGCCTTCGCACAGCAGCGAAGACCAAGCAAAACCAATAAACAGACAAAAATAAAAGGGGAGCATACGGACGGCTTGGAGTGGCAGCAGAAGTGTCAGTTCCATGAGTGGTAACCACCAGAAGAGCTGAAAACAAGCCATTTAAAAAGTGATTGCCTTGGGATTTCCCTGGGAGTTCAGTAGTTAAGACTCCACGCTTCCATTGCAGGGGGCAGGGGTTTGACCAGGGATTGGGGAAATAAGATCCTACATGCTGCATGGCACAGCCAAAATAAATTTAAATTTTTAAAAAAGCGATTCACTTGGCAAAGAGTGAGACTAGGGAGGGGAAGGGTAGAATAGAGGAATGTTGCTTTTAGTTACAAACCCTCCTGTACTGTATTTTTTCCTCTGTACATGTATTACTTTAATTTAAAATCTGTAAAGCAATTAAACAATGAGTAGCCTCCACTGGAGAAGGGAGAGGGTTTGCTCAGTTTCTAAGTTGTCTCTTCTGGATCCACACATTTCTCAGGACAAAGCAGCTTTTAATGCTGGACCCCCTTTCTGGATTCTTGCCTTTTAGTTTGGGAGCACAAAGGGTTGTAGGTTAAGCAGTTTATTATAAGAATGATACATAATCATTCTACATTATGACATGTAGAAAACTGAAAAATACAAACTCCAGAAAAAAAACTAATATTTTAATGCGTTTGCTCACAATCACATATTGAATGTATAGTTTCTATCATTTTTATTTAATAATATAAGCATTTTTGTTTTACTCTCTTGAAGTAGTTTTTAGCTTATATTTTATCATATTGATGAAATATATTTAAATAGTTTTATTTTAGGACATACTGGGTTGGTGAAAAAGTCTGTTAGGGGTTTTCCGTAGCATCTTACTGAAAACCCCAAGTGAACTTTCTGGCCAACTCAGTACTTCTCTAGTGTACATAATGGTGTGATAAATAGTGTTCTAAGTGCACCTTCACCTGCATCTCTGTTGGTAGCCTTCACATAGGGTCCTAGAAAGATGGCTAAGTTAGACGTTCTTCTGACACACGCTTCAGTTTCTCATCAGCTCTTGTATGTTTTTAAGAAAACTGTTTATGTTTCATCTAGCTATCTTAGTTACCCTCAGCTCACCTCCAGAGCAGTAGTCCTTTATGTCCAGATCACTTGAAGAAGTAAAACTTGGGTCATTCAGTATCTGTGACCAGAAGCCATCTGAAATTTACAGTAACTTAATTATTTGGAAATGTTACAATAGACCTAAAGCCTTACAAAATATAGCTGTTAATTCTGATTATAATCAATGTCACCAACCTTCTTAAGTGGTGGTGGTTTAGTTGCTAAGTCTTGTCTGACTCCTGCGATCCCATGGAACTGAAACCCATCAGGCTCCTCTGTCCATAGCATTTTCCAGGCAAGAATACTGGAGTGGGTTGCCATTTCCTTCTCCAACCTTCATAAATAGATTGTTATTAGAGAAAAAATAACTGTGCTTATGATAATTTAAAAAGGCACTTGTCATTACAGCAGCTCGGATGTGAAACCAAGTATCCAGCCTGGTGTGGAGCTCTCAGTTAGAGCCCTGGGGGAGGAGGGAAGTACATGGCCTCATGGAATGCTACGCTTTTACTTTGGAGTTTATCTAGGTTTCATCTGTGAGGATGACAGAATGTGTAGACTTAAATGCTTTGATTGTAAAGGAGTAGCACTTTCATCACAGGATCGGAGATAATATTTATAAAGTTGATTGTTAAAAAAAATTTTTGGAACTAGATCAACAATGCATAGTTGTCCTAATACAGCAACAGTGATGTGAAGCTATTAAAGTTGACATAAACTTTGTCTTTGATTTGTTTGCTGTCATATAATTTTATAAGCTGTACATGAAACATCCTAAAATGACCAACTTAATTTTGTTGCTGTGTTTGGTCAACGCCTGTTATATAAAGAGAAGTACATGAAATTGTTTTAGAATTGTACTCAAATATTCTTTATGGAAATGAGTGTCTGTTTGTGCCATAGGTTTTCCTGAAGAAGAGTTGTCTACCCTTTATCCAGACCTGTCCATCAATGACTTTTAAATATGTATATATATATTTGGCTGCATCCGGTCTTAGTTGTGGCATGCAGGCTCTTCATTGTGGCTCATGGGCTTCATTGCCCCATGCCATGTGGGATCTTAGTTCCCCAAGCAGGGATTGAACCCATGTCCCCTGCACTAGAAGGCAGCTTCTTAACCACTGGACCACCAGGGAAGTTCCCATAAATGACTTTTTTTAGCTTCTTTTGTTACAGTTATGGTGAAAGGGAAAGTCGCTCAATCATGTCTGTCTCTTTGGGACCCCATGGACTGTAGCCCGCCAGGCTCCTCTGTCCATGGAATTCTCCAGGCAAGAATACTGGAGTAGGTTGCCATTGCCTTCCATAGGAGATCTTCCCAACCCAGGGATTGCACTCAGGTCTCCTGCCTTGCAGGCAGATTCTTTTCCATCTGAGCCACCAGGGAAGCCCTCAGTTATGATATATGTATATTTACTAGTCTAACTTCTTGTACCTTCTTGGCAGGGAGTAAGAGTGCAAAAATTCAGTCAGGAATATTTGGAAAANTATAAAGTTGATTGTTAAAAAAAATTTTTGGAACTAGATCAACAATGCATAGTTGTCCTAATACAGCAACAGTGATGTGAAGCTATTAAAGTTGACATAAACTTTGTCTTTGATTTGTTTGCTGTCATATAATTTTATAAGCTGTACATGAAACATCCTAAAATGACCAACTTAATTTTGTTGCTGTGTTTGGTCAACGCCTGTTATATAAAGAGAAGTACATGAAATTGTTTTAGAATTGTACTCAAATATTCTTTATGGAAATGAGTGTCTGTTTGTGCCATAGGTTTTCCTGATGAAGAGTTGTCTACCCTTTATCCAGACCTGTCCATCAATGACTTTTAAATATGTATATATATATTTGGCTGCATCCGGTCTTAGTTGTGGCATGCAGGCTCTTCATTGTGGCTCATGGGCTTCATTGCCCCATGCCATGTGGGATCTTAGTTCCCCAAGCAGGGATTGAACCCATGTCCCCTGCACTAGAAGGCAGCTTCTTAACCATTGGACCACCAGGGAAGTCCCCATAAATGACTTTTTTTAGCTTCTTTTGTTACAGTTATGGTGAAAGGGAAAGTCGCTCAATCATGTCTGTCTCTTTGGGACCCCATGGACTGTAGCCCGCCAGGCTCCTCTGTCCATGGAATTCTCCAGGCAAGAATACTGGAGTAGGTTGCCATTGCCTTCCATAGGAGATCTTCCCAACCCAGGGATTGCACTCAGGTCTCCTGCCTTGCAGGCAGATTCTTTTCCATCTGAGCCACCAGGGAAGCCCTCAGTTATGATATATGTATATTTACTAGTCTAACTTCTTGTACCTTCTTGGCAGGGAGTAAGAGTGCAAAAATTCAGTCAGGAATATTTGGAAAAGGATCTACTTATTCAAGACACAACGCCGAAAGACTTTTTAAAAAACTGATACTTGACAGGATTTTGGATGAAGACTTATATATCAATGCCAATGATCAACCAATTGCCTATGTGATGCTGGGAAGTAAAGCACAAACTGTACTAAATGGGCATTTAAAGGTATGATTGTTTAAATGTTGATTTTATTATCTCCCAAAGAGCAGATAGAAATATTTTACTGCGAGTTAAAGTGTCTTTTCCTAAGCTGATGAGCTGATTTACATTGAACTTATATGTACTGCCCCATATGAACATATTCTGTTCTTCTTAGTTTAGAAAGAGATCTAAACTTGAGCCCAAGTAATGTCATACCTGTCAAAATGAATCAGATGGCTATCAGATCATTAGATCATATATTCATTAAATAAACATTTATTACAAAGCTTTTCTGTGCTCTCACTGGAAATGTGAAGATGGAGAATGGATAGCCCCTGTTCCCAAGAGACTTACTATCTACTTGACATACAGAAATACTCACCCTCCCCCCAAGAAATGTAATTAAGCATTAAATAAAGCCTCTGTTTGGCTACAAGTATGCACACACCCACTGCTGTGCTCTGTTTTTCTCTCACAAAGGTAGACTTTATGGAAACGGAAAATTCCAGCAGTGTGAAAAAACAAAAGGCGTTAGTGGCAAAGGTGTCTCAGAGGGAAGAGGTGGTTAAGAAATGTCTTGGAGAACTTACAGAAGTCTGCAAATCTCTGGGGAAAGTTTTTGGCGTCCACTACTTTAATATTTTTAATACCGTCACTCTCAAGAAGCTCGCAGGTTGGTATGTGTGTGTCTCCTGCTGCACAGCATAAATGAATGGGCCAAAGTTAATCTTGATGAAGAACTCACCAAGAGAATAAGTGTATCTTAGTCTTTTTCATCTCTGAATTGAAAGCTCAAACAATTTAAACTCATTCTTGAAATCAAATATATTCTTAAAGATAAACACAGTACTTTGTTCTTCAGACATATGGTGGTAATATAATTTAAACTTTGGTTTAATGCTGCATGTTAAGATATGGATAATTGTAATTACTAATACCAGGTGTCTCTTACTGACTTTGTGTGCATTACTTGCCTGCCTTATGTTTAACGAATTGTGCACACAGTTTTGTTTTGTTTTCGTAAGGACCTTAGCTTCACGCTCCTAAAACATAAGTTCCTTATGAAAAGAGATTTGTTTTATGCTTCTCCGAATCCAGACCTAGCACATGGCTGTGTCTTAAGTATTTTGTGATAAATACTTGCTGACCTGAATTATCCCCATGGCTTCAGATAGCTTCACCAAAAGTTCTCGTAGTAAAGTCCCTGGAAAATAAGTTGGCCAGTAGTTGACTGATGATGCGTGTACATTTCCTTCCATGCTTATCCTTTATAAAAACCCATAATCACCACCTTCCCTTTCCCGTTCCCACTCTGGCCATCATAGGTCATTATAGTATCTCATCAACTCTTAAAATGCCACGTTGTTATTTTATGGACTATTGAGGGAAAAAAAATTCTGCTAATTAATGACACAGTACTTTTATTAAAGCCTGACTCTTCTGAATCTTTATTTTTGACTCAGCCATCCATGTCATTGTTTTTCCCTCATGTCATCAGAGAGGTTAGTGATACAGCCTTTTTAGCACGTTCCACTATATCCCCCAAATTTTATCAAAATCCCCATCACCCCTTCCAATGTGTTTTCTTAATGATACCAAAAAGTTGTCCATGGACAGGCACACATCTCTTAGCAACACAAGTCGTGTAAAGCACTTGGTTGTTGCTTACAAGAAACTATGAAATTGTCATCTCCTCCAGAACAAATCATTTGCTTTGTTAATGCCACATTTATTCCCCATTACTCCATGTCTGAGCTTTTTTGCATTCACAGTTGTTTTCTTTTTTTAATTATTATTATTATTTTTTTATTTTTGGCTGCACTGGATCTTTGTTGTGGCTCAGCCCTGCAGCATATGGGATCTTAGTTCCCTGACCAGGGATCGAACCCGTGTCCCCTGCCTGGGAAAGTGGATTCTTAACCCCTGGATCACCAGGGAAGTCCCCACATCATTTTCTCGGTGCTCGCCCCAGTCTAGTCTTTTTGAAGACATTTCATATGCAGTCAAACTCAACATGTGAGGAACCAGAACTGCAGTGGTGCTGTTGACTGATGCTGTGACTACGTTCTCATGCGCGTAGGTGGTGGCAGCCGCTGGACAGCTGCCATCCGGCCATCTGCACTGGTAAGATGCAGCTTGACCTCAGGAATGCCAAAATGCAAAAAAAAAAAAAAAAAAGTGTGTATCTTAGAATCAATAAAATATTGTATTTCATTTCTAGGTTCTCAAGTTTCTTAACTAGACTCCTTAACTCTAGATATAAACATTATACTCATTTTAATCTTCTAAGTACTCTTTAAAGCTCCAGCAGTTCTTCGGATAAAGTACAAACTCTATCAGGGATTTGCATTTCTTTTTTTTTTTTTTTTTGCCACACCCTGAGGCATATAGGACCTTAGTTCTGTGACCAGGGATCAAACACTCACCTCCTGCAGTGGAAACACAGGGTCTTAACCATTGGACCACCAGGGAACCTGCAGAGATTGGCATTTCTCCTTGCATCCCTTACTTTATCTTCTGCTAACCCCCTGGTCTGTCCCACAGGTCTGTTCTTTTTCCTCTAAATGTAGAAATGATTCGAGAATCACGGATTTGAAATCCACCCTTTGTTCAACTCAAATACGTGGGGATTACTCACTTGCTCCCCATAGCCAGTGCATCACTAAATCCTACAGACCTAGCCTCCGAACCATGTCCGAATCTGCTGCTTCTCTCCATCTAGTGCACAGCCCTCACTTGCACCTGAGCAGCTTCCTGAGGCTCCAGTTTCTCCTCTTTCCCTTACAGTCCATTTTGCATACAGCAGCCAGAGTGATATTTACAAGGACAGACTTGTCTAGCTGTAAGACTTATGTGCCTTCTGTGCTCAGAGGACTCTTAACAGCCTACTTGCCTCGCCCCACGTGCAGAAAGGCTGGAGGAAGAACAGGTTTGGGTTGAGGGGGCAGTGAGAATTCATTTGAGGCCTTACTGAGCAGAAGATGCAAGTCAGGAATGCAGGGGAGAAGTCAGAGGTGGAAGGAAGCACAAATGTGGGCCTTCTCTGCAAACAAAGGCTCCCCATAACTGCAGCTAGACTCGCCTTTGTAATGCGCACAGTGGGTGAGAGCAAAGACCCAATCCCCCCCTCCCCGACTCTGCTCACCCCAGCTTCCTCGACCCCTCCTATTCTCTGCCCTGACCACGCACCTTTGCTGCTGGAAGGGCTCCTGCCCTCTGGGCCTGTCTGCTGCCTCCGTTGGCGCTAGCTGCCTTTGTAGAAAATTGGCCCACGTACCCAGCACTCTGCAGTCAGTTGGCACTTAACACACAGGCGCTGAATGGGTGAATGAGCATAAATCCAGTGGGTTTTCTCTGGGTGGTAATTTAAATTTCTAATTTTATGCCCATGTACAGAATCTTTATCTTCTGATCCTGAGGTTTTGCTTCAAATTGATGGTGTTACCGAAGACAAACTGGAAAAATATGGTGCTGAACTGATTCCAATATTACAGAAATACTCTGAGTGGACATTGCCAGGTTCAGTATACAGCCAAATATGTGTTTTTCCAAAAGCCTCTTTTAATGTTAAGCAATGCCTCTCACTGGATTAGAGTTGCGTGGTTTCTGGGTTGTGTCAGTGCTTCCTACACCTCTTCACACTGTCATCCAAGAGCTCCGAGCAGACCCCGGTGGGGTGCCAGGCACTTCATAGAGAACACTGGTGCTTAGGTCCCCTGGGGGTGCCAGTTAGCAGACCTGCTAATAGGACCCAATGGAAGGCCTGTGGGCCCAGCATTTGTTGATTCTGTTAAAGCAAGCGCCTGAGGACCCTGGAGCCCCCAGGTGCCGGTTGCAGATTGGTCAGCATCCCCCTCTGTGATCCTTGGCAGGCCACGAATAACCTTTTCATGTTTCGCTTTCCTTATCTGAGGAAGGAACGTGTTATCCGATGAGCATGTCTAAAGATTAAGTTGAAATGTTTTGGAAAATGAACATGTAGCTGGAACGCTAGAGCCTCTACTGTCGCTAGCGTTGAAAGGTGCTGCCGAGCGAGCGCATCCTTAATGAACGTGCCCAGAGGTTGCGTGAGGCCTGTCGTGTAGCACCTCTCATTACAGAGCTCATCACTTGTACTTCTCACTACCAGCGATAGAAAGTGTGGATGCAGGGAAAATCGAGAACAAAGACTGTTGTGGGCGCCAGGGCATTGTGCACACGAGCCAAGTGAACTGTTGTGTGACTGCAGCCCTTCCCAAGGCTGAGAGGAATGGTGGTGGGGTGAGAAGTGAGCGCGTCGCCTTCTGTCTCTCCATGGTCATTTTTATCCCTTGGCATGATGCAGAAGTCAGGTTCTCGTTAACTCTTCTGTACAGTGATTATTCCATAAGAGCCCCACTTCAGACACACTGAACTCTTGGTGAGAACTTAACGCTTGGTTAGTGCAGCACCTTGTTTGGAAGGGTATTTTACTCATGTCAGACAGGGCAGCTCTGCAGAAATCGCCAGTGATGACCACTCCCACTTACTGAGGGAGAGATGCTGAGCCAGGAGCTTTGCCCGTTTTGAGTCATTCAGTCCTTCCTTATACACCTGTTTTATTTTTGACCATGCTATGCAGCTTATGGGCTCTTAGTTCCCTCAGCAAGGACTGAACCCAGACCCAGGGGCAGTGAAAGGGCAGAGTCGTAACCACTGGACCGCCAGGGACTTCCCCACATCCATTTTGGAGGTGGAAATAGGCAAGGTTTTTCATTTTCCCGAAGTCCCACGCTGGAATGACCGTGCTCTTCATCCTTCCTACCACGCAGTGAGGCAGGGTAGCCTGAGGGTAAACCAGGCCAGCCAGGAAGTACCTTCAGAAAGGAAGACCCAGTCACCGTTGGTGGGGAGATTTCAGGCTTTGGGAGTGCCTTGGGTTGCAAATACCTATGGAAATTACCATCTTCTTTGCAAATGTGTGCTTTGTACAGGCCCATTTCCTGCACAGTATGTGAACTATTCACAGCTATTATGCAAAAAAAAGTAAAATACAGTCTAGAATTTTCTGACACTCACTACTAAGTAACTATCACTCTAAAGATGAGGTGCGAACATAGTCATGTTTTCTTTACATTGGGCTTGTCTTTTCAGCATATGTAAACGAATAAATTGTCTTTTAGTTAGCACTTTCTGCTTTTCAGAGAGCTTAGTGGGATTAATGGCACAAACAATAGCAGGGACTTGGGCTGCAGAGAGTGAGCTAATAAACCTGACGTCTCTAGTTAAGTTAGAGAGCATCACACATTTTCTTAATGAATTCCGACCCCCCCATTCTTTAAAACTGAATTGCTACTGATGACTGTGGGGCTTTGTGAAATAAAAGAGCGCGGTTCTTGTGGCATGGTTGAACCCAAGTGGCAGGATGCTCCAAGAGCAGCAGGGCCTCAGCTGAACTGCGCCCTGTGCTGTGAGTCTGCAAGTAGAGTGTCGTCAGCACAGCATCGCCAGTAAACGTCTGCGTTGTCCGTTTGTAGCTGAGGACACCTCCCCACGGAGAAGCCCCTCCAGCAGCAGAGGCACTGGAAAAAACACTCCTGAGGAGTCTGATGAGGAAGCACCCATATCTTCTCACTACTTTGCAAATAAAACCAGAAACGAAAGAAAGAGGAAAAGGATGCCAGCGTCCCAGAGAGCCAAGAGGAGAAGAACTGGTTTCAGCGGTTCCAGGACGAAAGGGTAAGTTCTGCCACCTTGTCTGCAGTGTCGGGTGGAAAGGAGAAGGGAGCGGGGCTGCCCTGCTTTGCTTTGAGGTGTTCATTAAAATAAGCCATTGTTCATTGTTGCCTGGTCCAACTCGTGGAGTCAGTGTTAAGCTTTGATCCGAAACAAAAAATTTTTTTGTTTTAGATTTTTATATCTGCTCCTAGGTTGACTATCACTGAAGTTTTCTAGTTTGTAAAAAAAAAACTCCAATTTTGACCTTACTTTCAAAGGGGGAAAAAAATTTTTTTTTTTTTTTACACTTGCACTGAAGAGACTTTTCCACCTAAAATAATGTAAACCATATTGTTGTTGTTTAGTTGCTAAGTTGTGTCAGACTTTGCAACACCATGGACTGTAGCCCGCCAGGCTCCTCTGTCCATGGAATTCTCCAGGCAAGAATACTGGAGGTAGGTTGCCATTTCCTTCTCCAGGGGATCTTTCCAACCCAGGGACCTGCATCTCCTGCTTGGCAGACAGATTCTTTACCACTGAGCCACCAGGGAAGCCCATAAGTCATACACTAGCTGAGTAAACAAAAGGGTTTTATTTCCTCATGACTCTTATGATCCCGCCAGTACTTGCTCCACCGCTTTTATTGCTGCAGCATCTGCAGGGCATCCACCTGGAGGCCCCGCACAACCCCTGTCATTCAGTAACAGCCGGGAGGCCAGCCTCCCGAGCTTAGCAGGGTAGCAGAGAAGAGGCGATGACTGGAACCCCCCGGAGGTCAGTCCAGCCCTGCCATCTCCCTGTTCCCACATCTGCCTGGCCCCCGGGCTGGGATGCCCCAGCGTTGGGGTGCTGTGGTGGAGCAAAGCGTTGCCGTCAGGTCCAGGGTGACGATCTGAACAGCGTTTGTATTTCTTCATCATTGCCCTGCTCTTTCCCATCTTCTTCAAGGACATTCTCTGCCCTCACCTTCTGGGTCAGGTCTGGTGGGAGGGCGACCATCCCGTTGGTGTTAACAGAAACACAGGAAGAGGGAACTCAGTAAACTTGTGCAGGCTATCATGGTTTCCTCTTGCAGTTTTTCAACCTCTTTTCCTTCCGGGTTAATAAAGACCAAAAATTGAGTGGAGAAGAGAAAAGAGGCAGTGTTAACAAGCTGTCATTTTCTCCTTAAGTCTGCAAACAAACATCTCGTATGTGCTAATCCTTCTGTCGGGGGACAGAAACTAAAGACACTAGTAAATACTAGTTTAACTTTGTGGGTTTTATTTATCTATTTTAATTCTATTTAAATTTCGCCCATTTATCCTACACCCCACCCCATCCATGCCTCTTGGAACCACCACACCAGTCTGTCTTCTGCATCTATGAACTTGGTTTAAATATTCGTATGTATTTAGGTTCCATCTATGAGAGAGACCATAGAGTATTTGATTTATCTCATTTAGCCTCACGCCCTTGAGGTCCACACTTTAGTTATTGTCATAACTAGCAGGATTTCATTCATTTTTATGGCTAAGTAATTTCTGTGGGTTTTGATGTGCAAGTGACCCACCAGTGCCCTTCCATGGGGACCTTTTCTTAATTTCTTCACTTATTTCCCCATTTTGGGAAAGACTCATTTGCTCAGGCACTCACACAGAGTAGAAGACCTTACAAGGCCTCTGTCCCGCTCCCTGGGACTTACGCTGAGGACCCTGGGGCTTCCTGAAGCTTCCCCTGGGGAGGATGTGTGCAGCCCTGGCCTGTTCTCTGTCTCCTAGGTGGGGCCTCCCCCGAGCACCTTCACTGCTGCACATGGTCCGTGGAGAGTCCATCATGACCTCCTCTTGCTGCCCTTTAGAGCAAAGCAGACCATCGTCTCCCTTCGTGTTGTCGCAACTGTTGTTTTTTAGAGGGAAGCACTTCGCCCTGTGGCCTGGAACCTAAGGCAGTAAGGGCCTTCCCTGGTGGCTCAGTAGTAAAGGGCCTGCCTCCAGTGCGAGAAACGCAGGTTGGATCCCTGGGTCGGGAAGATCCTTTGGAGAAGGGAATCTCACTTCAGCATTCTTGCCTGGAGAATCCCATGGACAGAGAAGCCTGGTGGGCTGCAAGCTGTGGGGTGTCACAAATACGCCTTAGTGACTGAACACAGCAGCACAGAGAAACTCACACTTGTCCCAAAGCCAGCACAGTTTTGATGCTGGTTTTTAATTAGCCTGTGTGTTTACGGCAGGATTCTTGGCTAGTCCCTGCTGGCGAAAAGCAGCAGTTGTGTAATACCGCTTTACCCTGTAGCAGCCTCGCTGTCTCCGTGCCCACTTCTCCACATTTCCACTGACCCACTCTGCAAGGTGGTGGCTCCCCACGTGTCCGGGCCGCTCACCTGGCTGGGGCCCTGAGCGGCCATGGGATTAGCGTGGCTCCCTGCCAGTGCCCTCACCTCCCCACCCTGCCCGCAGAGTTTCACATCTTCTGAACAACACACAATGAACTGGTTGTGTTCTGGGCCCTGAGTGGCAGTGAAATGGATGACCCTGGTGAAAATGGAGGCTGCTGTTGGCAGATTCATTCTGTAAATCAATATCAACAGCAGGTTTTCTCTCGGGGCTTAATTTCTCAGCAGGAAATCAGCATAGGGAGATTTAAGGCTGCTTCTCTGCTGGTTTTAGCAGATCTTTACCAGTTCTGCAGTAAAACTGCCCTCGAGCAAGAGTTTTAAAATGTTGAAAAACCACTTTCCACTCGACCCCACTGAAATATCATCAGCAGACTGATGGCCCTGACACCGGGCCCTCTGAGGCCACTTGAGTGCCCTGATGACCGGAAACTAACACGGGGCAGGAATTCAGCCTGGCTGCAAAGCGGCGGGGAATACTGGTTTAGGGACAGGCTTCTATGGCAAATGCTGCCTGCTGTTAGCCTTGTAAACACACTGGCCCTGTGATTTTTTTTTTTTAACGGTTTATTCGGTGGGGAGAGAAAAGCTGTTATCTTCAGATCAGTGGGGGAAGTGAGGTGCTGGAAGGCCTCTGTAGTAGACTGTGGCAGGGGCTCCTCAACCTGTTTTAAAGGTAGCGAGTAGAAGGTGAGAGCAGGCAGACCTTGGAGTGTAGACGAGCGAGCGAGCCGCTGGCAACAGGGTCCGATGAAGACATGGCAGCCCCAAGCTGCTCCCGCCCAGGAACCACGTCTGCAGCCTTCCCAAGACTGGCGGGCCTGGCCTGGCCAGGAGAAGGCTCCCTCTGCTCCACGCCGCCTCCACCTGCCCACAAAGCTCCCTTCTCTGGGCTGTGGGAGTGCAGCAGTTCCACCACGCCTGTTGTCCAGGCACTGGGGCCTTAAGACGAGGTGCTGTCACTTTTTTGTGTGGTTGGAATAGGTGGGGAATGTGATTTCTCAGCTCAGATGTCTGGAGGGACGGGTGGAAAGACTAGAGGAGAGGGAAGGCAGCTGGGGTTGGGCTCAAGTCAGAGAGGCCTTGACATTTGAGGAAGACACGTCTAGGACAAGTTTGTGTAAAGGGCAGCAGTCCTTTATTCCTTGAATTGCAAAGGAAACTTACCTCACCCCAGGGCCATCATAGGCCAAAAATGGAGAGACATGTCATACCAAGGAAAAGCATGGGTTATAAAGTGCATGCAGGTTAAAGGGCTTCCTTGGGGGCTCAGTGGTGAAGAACCTGCCCAACAAGCAGGAGAAACGGATTTGATCTCTCAGTCAGGAAGATCCCCTGGAGAAGGAAATGGCATCCCACTCCAGTATTCTTCCCTGGAGAATCCCATGGAGCCTGGTGGGCTACAGTCCACAGGGTCACAAAGAGGTGGGACATGACTAAGCAACTAAACCACAATAATGCAGGTTAGGAGAAAAATGACTGTTGACTTTTGGTTTTATTTGACATTTTAATTTTCTTTTTCACATTTCAGGGGGTCCAACACATGCCGAAGGATACCTTCTAAAACTAAACCCTCCAACATAATCGGACCCAGTTCCACTTTTCATGGTTCTCAAGCAGCATCAGGAGTCAGTAGGAAATTGGGGATTATGGCTCCACCAAAGCCTATACATAGACCGTTTCTGAAGCCTTCATATGCATTTTCATAACAACCAAATTTCGATGTACATAGATCTCATTTCTTGTTTGTCAGCATCTGACCATCTGTGAATATAAAGCTGTTAGTTTCGTTATACCATTTGTAAATTTTTACCGGTATCTATTAATATTTAAATAAATGCTCGGGGTGACAGTTCTGGTTTTTTACAATAAAGATTTTCTTATTTTCTTTTGAAACACATGCACAATTTGCTGCCACTGCAAATGCTGTGGCCGTTGTTTCTCAGAATGTCTGAACCAGCAGCTGAATCATCTCAGTGAGAGAAATCCCAAGCACGACATGAAACGCAGAAGCCAGAGGGAAAGATTCAGACGGGACGGCATGAGACTGGAAGACAACACAAGCAACATTAAAACACAGATGACAGAGGAACAAGGGGGGAAAACGTACCACACAGGGCTCAGACCCATAATACATAAAGAGCACTATAAATCGTTAAGAAAAAAGACGAGCCAGTAGAAAAATGAGCAAAGGATGTGAATAAGCTGTTCTCAGAAGAGGAAATGCAAACAGGCCACAAATACGTGAAAAATGCTCAATCACCATTGTTTAAAATATCAGTTAGAACAACAAGTTGCCATTCATTTGCCTATGAAATTGTCAGCCCTAGATGATAATCTGGGGTCTGCAAGAGAAGGGTCAGAAGTTCTCTGTGAAAACGTATTAATACTGGTGTCTTCCTTTAGGATCAAAGAAGCCTTACTTGTCAAGACCCTCCCTGAACTGGCTGATCAGCCAGAAAGTCTTACAGTGAGATTTTGTCACCTCTTCTTGCAGTTCCAGCCCCTCTTTTTTGGAGACATCTTTTCTCAGCTATCATGTAATCTTNGAGAAAGGTCAGAAGTTCTCTGTGAAAACGTATTAATACTGGTGTCTTCCTTTAGGATCAAAGAAGCCTTACTTGTCAAGACCCTCCCTGAACTGGCTGATCAGCCAGAAAGTCTTACAGTGAGATTTTGTCACCTCTTCTTGCAGTTCCAGCCCCTCTTTTTTGGAGACATCTTTTCTCAGCTATCATGTAATCTTGGTGACACCTGTGGGTACCCCACTTCTTGACCTCTGTCAAGAGGGTAGAGCTGGGGAGCCCTTGCCTGGGCCAAACTTGTTGAAGAAGGAGTTGGCTGGGAGTCTGTGGCCTTGGCCCGGAGACGATGTTGAGGCCAACCCTGCACCCACCCCGAGGGGTCGCCCTCGGAGCTGCATGCCTGCCCCCTGCCACTGAGGCCTTGGGCCTTCATTTAATGGAGGAGACTGGGAGGCAGAAGTCTGCTGAGAGCCATGCACTGTTAGCTCCAGATGCCTCCCAGGGCTAACCTTTTCAGAAACGACTTTTCCGGCAAGTCCCGACTCAGGTGGCCGGAAGAGCCTCCTTGGGCTGAGAGGAGGAAGTGGAGAACAAAGTAGCCAGTGGTCTGGACTGCAGGGTTCATGTTGCTGGCCTGAGGCCTCCATGGAGAGCTGGCCGTGCACATGGGCATCTAGCAGTAGGTGGCACCTTCCACCTGCAGCAGCTCTGGCTTTGGGGACAGAGGGGATGAGGGGGCAGCCTCCATGCAGAGTGCCACACACTGGGCTGCTTCCCAGCTCTGACCTCACTCATTCAGTCCTCTACAGGGTACCTCTGTCTGGACTATCTGCAGTGCCTACTCTGCCTTCAGGGGCTCCCAGGGCAGTGGAGGAGAGGGGGCAGGCGAAGGTGGTGCCTGGGGGGCCTGGGGTGAAATGCNAGGCCGCACCAGCACCCCACCAACAAAGCCAGCTCTGTGCTAATTTATTTTTTATATTTAAGAGCGTGTAATGAACGCTCTGCTGATTGACCTAGAAAATATTTCACAGCACGTGTCTGAGGAGCCAAACAGGGTCCCATTGCTTTGCTGTAAGTCCCTGCCCCCGAATGCCAGACCGGGACCCCGGGTCCCTCATGGTCTGCAGGAAGGGCCATGTTATAAGGAATAGCCCGCTTGGCGTTGACATCTTAAATGACAGCTCATTTTGTTTTTGTTATTGTTTTTTTTAAAGCAGGCTATAGAATAACATGGCTAGTAAAGAGTTTGTCACTTTATCTGTGTGTGTGTGTATGTTTAGATAAAGGGATGCTCACCAAAATATTAACAGTTGGGATTGAGATGATTTTTACTTCTCTGAATTGCCTGACTTTTTACAAAAAAGCTCTGTATCTTTTTTTTGTTTAATTTTGGACTTCCTTATTTATTCATTTATTTATGGCTGAGCTGGGTCTTTGTTGCTGCACAGGCTTTTCTCTAGTTATGGCAAGCAGGGGCTGCTCTCTGCTTGTGGCGCACAGGCTTCTCATGCTGGGGGCTTCTCTCGCTGCAGAGCACAGGCTCCAGGTGCACGGGCTGTACTAGCTGCCGCACACGGGCTCAGCTCCCGGGCTCTAGAGCACAGGCTCAGAAGTTGTGGCGCGTGGGCTTAGGTGCTCCACAGCGTGTGGGATCTTCTGGGACCAGAGACTGAATCTGTGTCTCCCTCCTCGGCATGGCGGATTCTTTGCCACTGAGCACCGCCAGGGAAGCCCTGTATCGTTTTTATAATCAGAAGAAAGCAAGGGACACTTTGGGGTCCAGTCACTCTGGGGTTCAGTTTTGCTCAGGAGGGCTGGGGGTGGTGGGGCCCGAACCTCCGGTGGACTAGGAACAGGCCGTGGGGCCAGGAACGAGCACCCTCCTTGGCCGGCACCAGCCAGGACCAAGCAAAGCCAACAGATATCAGTGAACTTTAACTTGCACAGGGTGCTGAGCCTGGAGTGGCCCCGTGGCCTCCAGGTTGGGGAGCCTAGGATCTGGCCATCGCCAATGGGGCCACCCTGCCCATTCCTGAATAGAAATCAACAGTTCCCCACCTGGCCACCCTCCTCGCTTCAGGGGGACAAGCGCCCTGGGCTGGGCCTCCTGACTAGGTGACAACCAGGAGCACAGTGGGACTCTGGCTCAAGGAGAGGGTGCTGCCCAGGGGCAAGGAGAAGGGGCCCCAGATGGCTTGCAAGCACCCCCACCCTACAAGTCCTGCCACTCCCCCATAGTCCTTAGCTGAGGTCTGTGCTTTACCCCAGACCAGGGTTCCAGCTGAGAAGACCTGGCATGCAGCAGGCGCCAGATAATATTCATGGATGAGTGGGCGAAGGAGCCAATATGAAGGCACCTGCCCAGGCTGCCCTCCTAAGATAGGAGGATGGGGACCGGGGCCTGGGGCCTGCTGGATCTTAGAATCTTGCTGCCCACTTGGCGCTGTCCACTTGGCACTGCCAGGCCTGTGGGGACACTCCCCTCTCACCACTTTTGTTGGCTTCACCAAGTGAAAGCTGCCTTCCCATTGGCCTCAGTGGCTTCCCCGGTGGCTCAGACAGTAGAGAATCCGCCTGTGGTGCCGGAGACCTGGGCTTGATCCCTGGGTTGGGAAGATCCCCTGGAAGAGGGCATGGTAACCCCCTCCACTACCCTTTCCCGGAGAATTCCATGGACAGAGGAGCCTGGAGGGCTATGGTCCGTGGAGTCACAAAGAGTCAAACATGACTGAGCAACTAACACTCTCTTCTCAACTTTCTTGGCCTCGGCATTCACTCACATTCCCTTTTGTTTGAGTGCGTTGTTGTTTTTGGTTCTCAGTGTCTTGTTTGTTCTCAGAAAACTAGCCGATTTCCCTGTTTACTNTATGGTCCGTGGAGTCACAAAGAGTCAAACATGACTGAGCAACTAACACTCTCTTCTCAACTTTCTTGGCCTCGGCATTCACTCACATTCCCTTTTGTTTGAGTGCGTTGTTGTTTTTGGTTCTCAGTGTCTTGTTTGTTCTCAGAAAACTAGCCGATTTCCCTGTTTACTGATTCGGAGGTGCATAATTCACCGCTTGCTAAGGTTAGTACAACCACCTGCGTCTGCTTCTAGCTCCCTGTTCTAGCCTCTGCACGTGGAGTTTTCACTGTCTTGTGGGGAAGGCTTTGGGGAGGACCAACCACGATGCAGGGAGGGCTTGGAATTCAACCTTCAATCATTGATACTTGTGCAGAGCTTCATCCCAGTGGAGAAGGCGGAAGCCCAGGGCAGCGGTTCTCAAAGCTTCAGCATCCCTGGAGGGCAGGGTAAACATAGTTTCTGCTTTGGAAGATCTGGGCTGAGGCCAAAGGGTCTGCATTTCTAACATGCTCCCTGGTGATGCTGAGGCCATCAGTCTCCCCAGGGCCCACATTTGGAGAACCACTGGCCTCGGGCAGAGGGAAGAGCCCCGGGAGTCAGCCCTCAGGGTGAATACAAACTTTGGCAGCTGGGAATGTAGCTTTGGGCTGTGGGCAAGGCAACCTCTTTCTTATTTATTTAGGCTGTGCTGGGTCTTCGCCGCGGCCCCTGAGTTTTCTCTGGTTGCAGTGAGCGGGGGCTGCTCTCTGGTCGAGGTGCATGGGCTTCTCTTGTTTCAAAGCACAGACTCCAGGTGCACAAACGCAGTAGTTGCAGCATGTAGGCTTAGTTGCTCTGCGGCATGTGGCATCTTCCCGGACCAGGGATCGAACCTGTGTCTCCTACATTGGCAAGCGGACTCTTATCCACAGTACCACCAGGAAAGCCCAAGGCAACCACTTTCAGCCTTGATTTCCCCTGCAATGTCAGCTGAGCCTGTCGGGTGGGCCTGAAGCCTCCGGAGGGTGTTTAGGAACGCATGGGTGGGAAAGCCATTTGCAGGAAGTGGTCTGGCCTCATGAAAAAGCTCCTCCAGCGCCCAAGTCTGCCTTCACCAAGGAAGCAGGGACAGGAACATGGTTTCCCACAGGCACTTTGCAGAGAACACTGGAGGTAAAGGGAAACTTAAAGCAGTAGAAAGGAGTGTAGGCTGATGTTCCGCAGGCTTTGCCAGCCTGTGAGGTCAAATGGGGCCACAGCACCACCCAAATTTGCCGGGAGAAGTGGAGTTCTGTCTCCCTGCCAGCCACGCAAACACCACTTCATGATACAGGGATGGGGGCACCAACGTGCTACAGAGGCTTTCCAGAACACTACCATTTCAGCATCCACTTAGAGCCTGCTCTCCTTGCGTTGAACCCACAACATCCAAAGGCACGTCTCAGGAGAGGATAAGGCCAGTCCCCCAGCCCCCCGGCCCCCACCCCACTGGCTATGTTTCACCACCTGCTATAAAATGCGGCTCATATGGTAAAGAATCTGCCTGCAATCCGGGAGACCTGGGTTCAACCCCTGGGTCAGGAAGATCCCCTGGAGAAGGGAATGGCAACCCACTCCAGTATTCATACCTGGGAAATCTCACGGACAGAGGAGCCTGACGGGCTACAGCCCATGGGGATCGCAAAGAGTCAGACATGACTGAGGGTCTAACACTTTCACTTTCATAAAGGCACAAGGACTGTCAGATGGTTCTGGAGTCAGAGTGCTTGTGGTCAGAGACCAACTGAAACAATTTACTGTGTGACCTTGAGTAAGTTCCTTAACTTCTTTGTGCCTCAGAGTGATCATAAGAGCATACCCTCTGTGAGATTTACTCTTACGCATGTTTAATGAGGTCATGGTCAGCAGGTAGTGCCATGCCTGGCACTCACTGAACATGAACTATTGTTACTGTGGCATGGACCCACCCTACATTTGTGTTTTCTGCTGCATATATCTGTGCAGAAGTTGACTGGTGAACACACTGGACTTAGCTCTCACTCAGTGGGCTCAGCCATTCTCAACCTGATTCTTTTTTTTCCCTTGGCTGTGCTGGGTCTTTGTTGCTGCTCAAGGGCACTCTCTAGTTGCAGAGTTCAGGCTTCTCATTGAAGTGGCATCTCTTGTTGTGGAACCGGAGCTGTAGGGCCCGGGCTCAGTAGTTGGGGTGCACTGGCTTTGTTACTCTAAGCCATGTGGGATCTTCCTGGACCAGAGATCCAACCCACGTCCCCTGCACTGGCAGGGGGATTCTTACCCACTGGACCACCAGGGAAGCCCCCCTCGACCTGTTCTTTTTTTGAAATTGCTCTCTCAGTAAAAGAAGCCTCCTTCAGGTGTGGACACATCCAGTCCTCTAACCATCATAAGCAGCCAGATCCAGCCAGGTTGTGGAGATTGGCAGACAGCACCTCCTAACATACGAGATCTCCATGCAGACTCTAGGAGCACTTGGAAGATCCAGGGATGGATGGCAGAGGGTGTGCAAACCCCTAAAGTGTATGTACTATTTCTGTATATCTGTGCAGATTTCTGGGAGAGGGGCCAAGACCTTCATCAGATGGTCAGAGAGGCCAGCACACCTGGAAGGTCCAGAGACCCTGCCTCAGAGGCTGAAGAAGTCCTCAGCAGACTCCCTGGACAGTATAGCTCCTCCGAGGAACACATAGGGAGTCCCTGAAACCAAGACCCAGGAAGAATATGGGAGCAGCTCAGCTCTGCCTCTCCTTCCCTGAGAACCAAGCCTTCTTCAAAGTGAGGAGAGGACTCACCACTATAAAATGATGAGAGCGGGACTTCCCTGGTGGTTTGGTGCTTAAGACTCGGCACTTCCAATGCAGGGGGCGTGGGTTTGATCCCTGGTCAGAGAACTACGATCCAACGCGCTGTTGTAGTTTAGTCGCTAAGTCACGCCCAGCTCTCTGTGACCCCATGGACTGCAGCCNATGAGAGCGGGACTTCCCTGGTGGTTTGGTGCTTAAGACTCGGCACTTCCAATGCAGGGGGCGTGGGTTTGATCCCTGGTCAGAGAACTACGATCCAACGCGCTGTTGTAGTTTAGTCGCTAAGTCACGCCCAGCTCTCTGTGACCCCATGGACTGCAGCCCGCCAGGCTCCACTATCCATGGAATTCTCCATGCAAGAATTCTGGACTGGATTGCTGTTTCCTTCTCCAGGGGATCTTTCTGACCCAGTAGTTGAACCTGTGTCTCCTACCTGGCAGGCAGATTCTTTATCACTAGAGCCAGCTATGAAGCCCTAGCATACTGCTATTATATAGGAGACTCCTATTTTACAGATGAGAACACTGAGGCTCAGGGGCTCAGTCACTTGCCACTGGCACACAGCATGCTGTGGCGCAGCCAAAACATTAAAAATGAAAGCAAATTAGGAAGTGTAAAACCCCAGGCAAAAATGTCTGATGACAACTGGGCATAATGACCAGCTGCCTGCAATGTCAAGGAGGAGACAAGCCTTGAAGAAGAGGGAGTGGAGCGAGCCCCATGCAAGCCCCGGCCGCCCTCGTGATTCACACACTCCACGGGGCACCCTCGGGGGCCACTGTCAGCACCCCCAGTTGTGGTAAGAGCTGTGCAAACAGAGGGCTGAGGCTGAACAGTAGAGGGAACTCCAGGTCAAGCGGGAGTGGGAGAGGACAGGGTGGGGGGTGTGTTGAGCAAGGAAAGAGCAGAGACATCCCAGAGAGAAACTCAGTTGCAACTTCATTATGGTGAATGGTGAGATTCCTTTTCAACTCCTCACAAAATTACTCCAGTGAAGCATTTCTTGTTTCCCTGTGGAATGGATCTGTTCTGAGGTCAGGAGAGCACGTTTACAGGAATCTACCCTCCCTGCCACCTAGGAGAGAGTCCTGCTTGTCCCTGAGGCGGGCGGCGGAGCCATCAAACCAGGCAGGGTTGGGTCCGGATTCTCCTCGGGCTGCCCAGTGTCATCAGGCTGGCCAGGGTCCCAGGGAGCGTGCGAATGTCCCAGGGAGTATGTGAATCATGAGGGAGGCGGGGCTTGCACGGGGCTTGCCGCGCTCTGGGAAGTACAGGGAAGTGACCCCATGGCAGGGACATCGTGACTCCATCAGACTCAGGGCGCCCAGGGAGGAGGTGCCAACTTGGGAGGCACACTCAGCTGCTGCTGCAGCCAGCCTTGACCACATCACCACGTGCACGGGCTCCCTGGCTCTACAGCAAGCCCGGGAGGGAAAAGGCCGGGGACTGATAACACCCAGGACACCCGGCGAGGCTGACCTAAATGCCTGAGGGTCCTGGCCATCCTTTTTTGTTTTTTTTTTTTCCGGCCAAGACACTCAGCAGCCAGGAACCTTCCCTGACCAGGAATCGAACCTGTGTCCTCTACAGTAGAAGCTCAGAGTCTTAACCACTGGACTGCCAGGCAAGTCCCTGGCCCATCCTCTTGATGGATGGTCAAACTGTGTTGCCTGGTCATGGCCCAACTGCACCGGGAGCCCCTTCCCTGGGCAAGCAGGCGTCCCTCCCAGAAAGGCCTGACCGACCCCTCTCCAGCCCTCATCCCAGGTTCCCCACCTGTTCTGAGGCTGCTTTCTCGCCGGGACGGCTCAACCTGCCACCCGGCCCATAGTCCTGGCCAGACCTGGGGCTCATGTGGGGAGCATGGCTTTGGGGCAGTGGGTGATAGGGTGAGGCAGGCAGCAGGGGAAGTGGGGTCCCTTTTCCTGGACTGGCAGTGTGCCTCCTGGCCTGGCTGCCCTCTCCAGCAATGCCCCCGGGGAAGGGCTACACCCATATCCTCTCTCCAAGACCCTGAGGTGGGAAGGGAGCTGCTCTTGCTACAGACAGAGACCTTCCTGCCCTCAGAAGAGGGCTATTCTGATCCTGAGGCCTCACACCTGGGACTGGCACTTCCATGTCTTCAAACCTGTCTGTTCAGTCCTTCAAACCTGTTGCTGACATGCTGGGTGACCTTGGGCAAGTCACTTCCCCTCTCTGGGCCTCAGTGGCCTCATCATTAGAATGAATGATCCAATATGCCCATCCATTAGGACATTCCAAAACTGTAATATATTTATAGATATGTGATTTTACATAATCAGAGCCACACTATTTTAACTTGACAAAAATGCAAATGACCCTGGTAGATGACTCAGCAGTCCTCAACCTTGGCCTGTCCACCCATTTCTCTTGGAGTGGAGAGGGAGAGGTCCTACCCAGACACACAGAATCTGAGGCTCTGGGCCTCTGGGTGAGCAGGGCCTGGAGATCTGCATTAAGAGGCCGCCCAGGGACCTCCCCAGTGGTCCAGTGGCTAAGACTCTTCGCTCCCAACACAGGGAGCCCATCCCTGGTCAGGGAACTCGATCCTGCATGATGCAATTAAGCCCCGAGGCAGCCAGAAAGATAAGTAAAATAACAGTGTTAGTCGCTCAGTCGTGTCCAGCTCTTTGCAACCCCATGGACTGTAGCCTGCCAGGCTCCTCTGTCCTTGGGATTTCCCAGGCAAGAGTACTGGAGTGGGTTGCCATTCCCTTCTCCAGGGGATCTTCCCGACCCAGGAATCGAACCCAGGTCTCATGCACTGCAGGTGGGTTCTTTTCCATCTGAAGTTTCCCTGGTGGCTCAGATGGTAAAGAACAAAATTAAAAAAAAAATTTTTTTAATTGCTTTCAAAGAGACTGCCCAAGAGAGGAGTTCAGGCTTTAGATGGCAGAGAGAGGAGAACACAGACTCTCCCTACCCCAGTACCTGACAGTGTGAACAAGAATGACAGATTATGAGAGACGAATCAACATGCTAAGAAAACAATCTCAGGCAGAGGACACCAGGGCCCCCCGATCTCATGGATCCCAGGCTACGTGGGACATGGGAGTAGGACACAGGCCTGGCTGGGTAGAAAGGGTCAGGGGTGCAGGGTATGTGATGGGCAGGTAACAGAAGACCTGTGCCTTGAGCAAGGAGGGGCCTCTCTCCCAACCCCTGCACACTTGGGGCTCCCCCAAAAACTGAGGACAACACAGTCCTCGAAACCATCCTTCCAGGGGAAAGCAGCCTGGTTTCCAAGTGAGAAGTGGACCATTTGCAGGAGATGCTCGAGTTAACTGAGCAAGATGAAAAGAACTTGCAAGGCCACCCTGCCAACCACCAGGAAAGGGAAGGAAATCACATGAGGGCATGGCTGGAAGGCGAAGGGGCCGAGGATCAAAGGCAGCTTCCTTGAAACTAACAGCTTCAGGAGAGAGAAACATCAGTAAGATGAGTGGAGTAGAACAAGAGCACAGAAGTTCGCTCTCTGAGTCTGTGAGTCTCTTTCTGTTTTGTAATGAAGCTAATTTGTATCACTTCTTTTTGAATTCCACCTTTAAGGCATGTCATTATGGTGGGGGATGCTGGGGGAAAGGGGCTGCTGCTGCTGCTGCGTCGCTTCAGTCGTGTCCGACTCTGTGCAACCTCATAGACCGCAGACCGCCAGTCTCCCCCATCCCTGGGGTTCTCTAGGCAAGAACACTNCCTCTTTCCTGAACACTCAGTTTTACCCAAGTCTATCTCTTCTGACTTAAGATTCTTAAGACTCCAAATAAACTCTTTTCTTATTTGTAGCCTTCCGTGTTTTTTTTTTTTTTTTTGGTTGACAACCTCAGATTCTTCCACAGCAACGTTCAAGACCAGAAGAAAAGAGAGCTGAGTGTTCACAGTGGTATGGAAAGGGGAAACCAAGAATGTTACACCCGCTGGGGTTGTTTGGATTCATAGACACTGTGGAAATAGTATCCTTGAGCCTTTTTTTGAAGGAAAAAAAAAACCAAACAAGAAAACGTAGTCATGAATGCAGCTAACTGTTAGAAGTGTTCATTTTGGGGAATTCCCTGGCAGTCCAGTGGTTAGGACTCAGTGCTTCCACCGCCGTGGCCCGGGATTCAATCCCTGGCTGAAGAACTAAGATCCTGCCAGCCATGCAGAGCAATACCCCACCCAAAAAAAGTGTCCATTTTTGCCAAAGGTAAAGTCAAGNGCTAACTGTTAGAAGTGTTCATTTTGGGGAATTCCCTGGCAGTCCAGTGGTTAGGACTCAGTGCTTCCACCGCCGTGGCCCGGGATTCAATCCCTGGCTGAAGAACTAAGATCCTGCCAGCCATGCAGAGCAATACCCCACCCAAAAAAAGTGTCCATTTTTGCCAAAGGTAAAGTCAAGGAGTTCTCTGGTGGTCCAGTGGTTAAGAATCTGCCTTACAATTCAGGGCACGCCGGTTCAATCCCTGGTCGGGGAACTAAGATCCCCCATGCCAACTGAGCCCCTACACCAGAGTCAGTGCTCCACAACTAAGGCCCCAAACTACCAAATAAATGAATGTTTTTCTGAAAAAAGGTAAAATCATGACTCTCAGACAATATAAAATGAACACATGTCAAAAATTTTATTAAACTCCTTAAGTAATGAAGGAACAAGTAATATTTTCCAACTAGTTCAAAGGAAAATTGGAACAACACATAACACATATATAGGCAGACAAAGACTGAAATGAACTTACATGTACGAGCAGGAACTGTTCAATGGCCACAGATAGCAGTCAGTTGCCTTCCACTGGACAAAACCCATTTGCATTTCTAGATGCAGGACGCCCACCAGTCTTTTGTTGTTTTTGTTGGTCCAAATTCAAAGTCTTTCACAGGTTTTACTGATTCAACCGAGAGATGACTCCAAAGGCAAAATTCAGGGACACGATGTGCTCAAAAGAAAGAATGAAATCTATTTAAGTACAGAACTAAGCCAAAATACTAGGAGAATTATAGATGCAGAACAGAGGATAAGTGTTATAAACCTTGACGAAGTGAAAATATTAGCATCAGAACCAGGAGCTGTGGGGAACGGGAAAGGAGGAAGTGATCCCAAGACATACTGAGCCTGCCCAAAGTGGAGGGTTTATTCTTTCTCCTCAAGACTCCAGTCTCTTAATGGGTTTCATGATTTTTTTCTTAATGTTTCATAAATTCATTATGAATGAATATCTCTGTGGAAAATAAAAGTTTATTTAAGATTCAGCAAGTTTTTCATTTTCTTTCCATTAAACTCAATAAAAATTAAATACTTTTTGTTTAAAATAGAGCAGGTGTGATACAATCCCACGTTTTAAAATTATTTCGGCTTCCCAGGTGGCTCAGTGGTGAAGAATCTGCCTGCAAGGCAGGAGACGTAGGGTTCGATCCGTGGAGGAGTAAATTGCAACCCACTCCAATATTCTTGTCTGGAGAATCCCATGGACAGAGAACCCTGGTGGGCTATAGTTTATGGGGTCACAAAGAGTCGGACCCGACTTAGCCACTAAATGACAGCCACCGATTGACCTTTCTACCTGTACCTCATTATCTCCCCCAAGCTCTCTGTGTACAGTTGACATTCACCAAATGTTAGCAGTGGCTAATTGGCTGTATTAAGCATCTACTCCATGCCAGAAAGTTCTAGGATCTGGGAGCACAGTACAGAACAGGAGAGATAAAGCTCCGGCGCGCAGGACGTTGACATGCTAGCCGGGGGATTTATGGCTTCCTTCTTTGTACTTTTCTAACTTGCTTGTTTTGCCTGAGAAAGAGCATGTATCATTCTTATAAAAACAACAGTCATTACCTTCACACACACCTCAGATGACTTTTCTGAACAGTCAGAGCTGAGAACCACTATCTTGTGAGCAATATGAGTCATTAACACTTTAGTGCAAATACGGTTTTTAAAAAGTCACCATGAGGACCCAGAGTCTCTGCAGATCCCAACCTGGGGAACCTGACTCCTGGGAAGAGCTGAAGAGGGGAGGTGGTCCCAAGGTCTTCAGACCCCCTCAGCTGAAAGAAACTCTGAGCTTGTCTCCGGAGCCCCTCAGCCAGAGGTTCCCATCCCTGCCCTGGGATCCTAAGCCTATGAGACAGACGCCCACTCTAGCAGGCACTGGAACCAAGCAGCCGGGGGCCCAGCCCAGTCTTGCTAAATGTCTGGGACATGCCCGGCCTCCTCCCTCAGCCCTGGGGACGCCCGAGCCCCATCTGACTCCACTGACTCCACTGCCCTCACCTCCCACTCCCACCTCTTTTCTTTTTTTTTAATTTTTGGCCACACTTTGAGGCAGGCAGGATCTTAGCTCCCTGACCAGGAATCAAATCCATGTCCCTGCACTGGAATGGGGTTTCTATTTTTTCTTAATCTTATTTATTTATTTTTGGCTGTGCTGGGTCTTTGTTGCTGCACAGGCTTTTCTCTAGTTGCAGGGAGTGGGGGTTACTTGCTAGTTGCGGTGCGTGGCGTTCTCACTGCAGTGGTTTCTCTCGTGCAGCGCAGGCTCTAGGGTGGCTTCAGTAGTTGCAGCCCCTGGGCGCTGGAGCACAGGCACAGGAGCTGTAGTGCAGGGGCTTCGTTGCTCCGAGGCCTGCGGGATCATCCTGGACCAGGGATGGAGCCTGTGTCCTCTTCACTGGCAGGCAGAGTCTCTACCACTGAGCCACCAGGGAAGCCCGGAAGGTGGGCTCATCGTCACTGGGCCTCCAGGGAAGTTCCCCGCTCCCGCCTCTTGGGCGGAGCCCTGACCCCACCCTTCTCCGTTTGTCCCCACTCTCTAGCCACCCCAACCTAAGTCTACCCTCCCCACACCAGCCTGCCTTTGCACACACTTTTTTCCCCCCACCAGAACCCTCTTCCTGCCTCCTTCCCTTGCCCCTAGATCCCCAGACTCCTTCCTCTGGAAGCCTCCCTGACATATCTCTTAAGCCCTCAGGTCAGGCCTCTGACCTCTGGCGGTGGGCTGAGCGCCCCCTGGGACAGCCCAGTGCTGGCCAGGCCTGCTGTCCAGGAGGCAGGAAAGCGTGTGGGTGAGCCTGGGCCCTGGCCTCTTACCATCAGGGCGACCTCAGCGAGGTCCCTTGTCCTCGCTGCCTGTTTCCTCATCTGAAAAACAAGGACATTGTCAAGTCTTCCTTATGGGGCCCTTGAAGGGAATAAAGAAGTAATTCATATCGCTGTATTTTAAGGTCTGTAGCAAGAAAGCAATGAGATGTGCACTTAAAGGAGGCGGGAAAGTGAAACGGGGAAATAAGTCGTCAAGTCGGAAAGGTCTAATTAGGAAAAAAAGTCTAACTTTTCAGAGGGGACAGAGAATCCCTCCAAAGCCCACTGCCAGCCTGCAGGTCCAGGGATTGGACACCATCAGGCTCACGGAAGATCACAGGGCTGGGCCCCCGCGCCTGCAGGCCCAGTGGGAGCTTCGTTCTCAGACCCCCATCTTTTCTAGCTCAGTCCTGCTCAGAGTCCCAGGAATGGTCACCCGACACAGCGTCCACCAGCTCCCCCGAAGTTCCCTAAAACTGTTGTCTCTATTCATGTAGCGAGCTCGCCGAGCAGACGTGGCTCCGGGACAAGCCCGCAGCCCCCTGGGTGAATTGAGGTCTCCCTGCTCCAGCGGTGCCGGCTGACTCTTGGAGCAGGTGGGGAGCGGGCGGGAGCGCTGGGGCTGTCACCCTGTGTCGCCTGACACGCTTCCTCCCCCTCCGTCAGGAAACGGTGGCGTGAACTCTTCCCCTCGTCTGCTGTGGGGGCGGCCCGGGGAGCTGGGATCAGCACCCCGACACGTACGCGGAGCACATGACAGGCAAGGCTGCCGTCTGAGCCCCTGCCCCGCCCCCGCCAACGGCTCCCCCACCTTCCCGACCACCCCCCCCAGCCTCTGGTCTGCACCCCCGTAGTTCCCAGTGAGTAAAACTTAGGTCACATTCACCCCTGCTGGACTCCTACTCTGTGAACCACGTGCTCATCTCACCTGCGAGGTGGGGAGATTGTCCCCATTCTACCGGCAGGGAGACTGAGGCAAAGAGCAGGCGCTGGGTTGCTCTAGGTCACACAGCTGAGATTGGCCTACCAGGCTCTTCTGCCTCACTTTCTGCCCCAGTCCCAGTGCTGGGCGGAGACAGGGTCGGGAGACACAGGGAGCCCTGAGTGAGGCTACGGCGGGGGGGGGGGTGTCTCTGAGGGACATGGGAGCCCGGCAACGGGGTTTACGGCAGCCTCTGAGGAAATGGGGGGCTCCCCAGGTGGCTCAGTGGTAAAGAACCCACCTCCCAAAGCTAGAGATGCGAGAGATGCAGGTTCTGTCCCTGGGTCGGGAAGACCCCCTGGAGGAGGAAATGGCAACACACTCCAGTATTCTTGCTGGAGAATCTCATGGACGGAGGAGCCAAGCAGGCTACAGTCAATGGGGTCACAAAGTGCCGGAGGAGCCGCTGAGTGCACTGAGGGGATGGGAACAGAGAAGCTACCCTCTCCCCTGTGAGCACACTCCGGAGGCCCTCATTCCTTTTCTGGGCTTGCAGTACTCCATGGAAACCTATGCTTGTGTGCTCCGTCATGCTCCACTCTTTGTGACCCCATGGACGGCATGTAGCCCACCAGGCTCCACTGTCTATGGAATTTTCATGCAAAAATACTGGAGTGGGTTGCCATTTCCTTCACCAGGGGATCTTCAGACCCAGGAGTTGAACCTACATCTCCTGCACTGGCCAGGGGATTCTTTACCACTGAGTCGCCAGGGAAGCACAGAATCCTGATCCCCTCCCCTACTCTTGGACATGGAGGAGGTTATTTCTAGTCTTGCTAAGACAGGCAGTGCTGTGATGACATCCCTCTCCATGCCTCTGTGTGTGTGTGTGTGTATGTGACAGATTCTCCCAGAGCTCCCTCTGGCCCCACAGATGGGATGGTGGGCCTCTCGCCAGGAGGATGCAGTTTCCAGGAGGGCCCCTCACTTGGGACTGACCCAAGCTTACTCCAGAGCCAGCCAGTCCCCAGGAGGCAGCTCCCCAGAAAGACTGCCCAGGAACCACCGATAGCCTGTCCTTATACCACAGATTTGTTTGTTTGGATGGTTGGGGTTTTTGGCCAAAGGGCAGTGCTGGGCTCCAGCCCTGGGTGCTCAACGGACAGAGCTGGTCTGGGCAGATTGTTATGCAAATCAGATGAAGAAGCCAAGCTTGGGGATCAGGGGCGCTCTTCTGATGGGTTGCCTGCCAGGGAGGAAGGGGACCTTAGGGACCCCACCCCTGCAGGAGTCTTAAGGGGTTCTAGGAAAGCACAGTGACCCCCCAGTCCCAGGGAAACAGATCTAGCCATCGCCCCAGCTCCTACGTTCCTGGAGCCCCTCCAGAGAGCTCAGAAGCCAGTCTGGGCAGGTGCTGAGACTGTGTGGCCGTTTCCTTACCCTTTGCCAATTCTGGCTCCTCAGACGCCTACACAATGTCCCTGGGTGTTGCAGGAATATTTGATGGGGGCGCCCCTGTGCCCACAGCCCTGACCCTTCTGCATAGTGAATGGGTCTAGGTCATGGGCACCGACACAGAGCTTGGGTACATCATACATGCCCAGTGCTCTGGCCCACTGGAAACCCTCCTACTCTCACACTAACAGGGAGTGGGGCAAAGTCGTGTCTGGCCGAGGGCCCCCAAGCAGGGCCCGGCCCCAGGGAGGACAAGAAACGGGGCTCCATCAGCTCTCTGGCCAGAGCTACTAACAACAAATGAAGAAGAGGGAGGAGGAAGAGAAATGAAGAAATCCTTTCCTGGAGCCCGAGGCCTGTGGGGCGAGGCTGGAAGAGCCCAGGCCAGCTTCCTTCCAATGGTGCATATATTATTACATGACGTTCCTAGATAGAGTCCAGTTTCTCTCACCTTCTTTGGTGCACTTCAGAAACTGTTTTTTAGCTAATTATCTTAAGGACTCTGGTGCCTAGGACTGGCGATTCTAACAAGCCTCGTTTCAGACACAGGCTTCAGGTGTCCCCACTTACCTCTGTTCTTGGTGAGTTTTGCCTGCGTCTGTGCTCAGGGCGAGCTCATTAAGCAAATTAGCTGTGCCTGTTGCGTGCTCCCTGACTGCCGTTGAGGAATGGCACCTTCAGAAGATGCTATGGATCTCACCAGAGAAGAGTCATAGTCAGCTCCTCTGCAGACGCGCCAGTCGGAGGTGACATGGAGCCAAGCGATGTTCAGTTTCCATGCACATCACTGCCTGTCAGTTGACCATTAGCATGTTTTCTGTTCTGGGCTTCCCTGGTGGCTCAGTGGTAAAGAATCCACCACAGTGCAGGAGACCTGGATTCAATCCCTGGGTCGGGAAGATTTGCCAGAGAAGGAAATGGCAAACCACTCCAGTGTTCTTGCCTGGAGAATTCCATGGACAGAGGAGCCTGGCGGGCTACAGTCCATGGGGTCACAAGAGTCGGACACAACTTAGTGACTAAACAACAACAAAGTTTTTGTTTTATTCTAGCTGCCCCCATAGCTTCCTTGGTGGCTCAGACGGTAAAGAATCTACCTCCAATCAGGAGACCCAGGGTGGTGGTGGTGGAGGGGGGCGGGTGTTGAACCATGAAGAAGGTTGAGAGCCAAAGAACTGATGCTTTTAAATTGTGCTGGAGAAGACTCTTGAGAGTCCACTGAACTGCAAGGAGATCAAACCAGTCAATCCTAGAGGAAATCAGTCCTGAATATTCATTGGAAGGACTGACGCTGAAGCTCCAATACTTTGACCATCTGATGCAGAGGGATCGTTCATTGGAAAAGACCCTGATGCTGGGAAAGACTGAAGGCAAGAGGAGAAAAGCACGACAGAGGATGAGATGGTTGGATGGCATTACTGACTCAATGGACATGAGTTTGGCCAAACTCTGGGAGATAGTGAGGGACAGGAAAGCCAGGTGTGCTGCAGTCCATGGGGGTTGCAAAGAGATACAATTTAACAACTGAGCGACAACAAACTGTTCTGTTTGAAAAAACAGCCCAGTTCTGTTGCTCCCGATGGTTTGCTCGGGTGAGGATCTGGGTTGGGCCACCTGCTACTCAATGCCTAGTGCTGAGAGCAAGCCTCTGGGTCTGTGCCTGGGAAGCCTCTAGCTACTATCCTTTGAAAAAGAGGTCAAATCATGACTGTCACACATATATAAAAATGAACACGTGTTAAAGAGTTTATTATACTCCTAAATCCATAGGAAAATTAGGAGATATAACCAGTTCAAAAGAGAAGGGGAAGAACAGACACACTTGTTGGTCGGGACTACTGAAATGAATGTAGACAGGGAGGCAAGCCCGGGGAGGGGCAGCCAGTCGATCAGTCGATGTTCTGCAGGCGGGTTCTGAATCCACAGTATACACCGAAATTGGTTTGAGTCGCCATCAGTTACCTAGGATTTGCAGAGCTGTAAAATAGCCTTCATAAAATGGAATCCGATAATCCCGGGGGGCCCTTGCAGAGTTGAGGTAATGCAGGGCTTCTCCACAGATAATACAATGATTTGCCCACCACTCTGAGCACCCAAAGCCCTTCACCTGACCTGCTGAGGCCACACCTCCCCCAGAACGCCCTCCCTGGCTTCAGACAGGGTGGGTATTATCCACTCTGCTTCCCTAGCCCCTGCAACTCCTTTTTAAAAAATATCTAATTTTATTTATGTATTTATTTTTGGCTGTGCTGGATCTTTGTTGCTGTGAGGGCTTTTTCTCCAGCTGTCTAGACCAGGGGCTACTTTTCATTGCAGCTTGGGGACTTAAGGGGTCACAGAGGATTGGCTCTAAGCACGTGGGCTCAGTAGCTGTGGTTCCCAGGCCCTGAGCACAGGCTCACTAGTTGTGGCCCACAGGCTTAGTTGCTCCAAGGCATCTGGGATCCTCCTGGACCAGGGATGGGACCCGTGTCTCTTGCATTGGCAGGAGAACTCTTTACTACTGAGCCACCAGGGAAGCCCCGTCCCTGCAACTTATGATCACACTATCTCCTCCATCGGACCTTGAGATTCTCAAAATAGAAGTTGCGTCTTCTCCACCTCTCATTGTGCCTGTGAGAACTCAAGATACATTTGTTGAATGAATAAGTAAAATGAATGAGAGAACAAAGCAAAAAGACAGCGTCCTAAAATCAGGGTGGGCTTCACTGGTGGCTCAGTGGTAAAGAATCCACCTGCCAGTTCGGGAGGCCTGGGTGNGCGTCTTCTCCACCTCTCATTGTGCCTGTGAGAACTCAAGATACATTTGTTGAATGAATAAGTAAAATGAATGAGAGAACAAAGCAAAAAGACAGCGTCCTAAAATCAGGGTGGGCTTCACTGGTGGCTCAGTGGTAAAGAATCCACCTGCCAGTTCCGGAGGCCTGGGTGTGATCCCTGAGTCAGGAAGATCCCCTGGAGAAGGAAATGGCAACCCACTCCAGTATTCTTGCCTGGGAAATCCCATGGGCAGAGGAACCTGGCAGGCCACAGTCCATGAGGGTGGCTAAGGAATCAGATACAACTGAGCAACTAACCAACAACAAAAGCCAGGTGGTCCACAGGATGCCCCCCACCCCTTTAAGAAAGTAAGAGACTCCTGATGCAGCAGGCGAAAGTCAGCAGTGCCTCATGGAAATGTGTAAGTCTCCATCTTGATCTTACTAAGGGCATCTCAGAAGTAAGACTCCAAGAGCGAACAAGCTTCGAAATGCTGGGTTACACATAAACAGGTTCTTTGCTTTTTCCTTTTTCGTCACAACATGCCTGAGAGCCTCTGATATATCAGAGTGCCAGAGAATGCAGTGTTCCAGCATTTTTCATGCTTATCAGATAGTGAAGTGAATTTTTTAGATGGGGCAAAGGTGAGGGTTCTGGAGAATTCACATTGAGAAACCAATTTAATTCAACTGGCTTGATGTAGTGAACAAGATATAAGTCATTATCACCTGGATCAGAATTCTGGCNTGCCAGGCTTCCCTGTCCTTCACTGTCTCCTGAAGTTTGCTCAGACTCAAGTCAATTGAGGCCATGATGCCATCCAACCATCTCATCCTCTGTCGTCCCTTTCTTCTCCTGCCCTCAATCTTTTCCCAGCCTCTGGGTCTTGGTAGCCAAAGCATGTGAAAAACAAAGAGGGTGGTGCTTCATCCTCCCCAAGGAATCCGATGGGAAGGCTGTAGCAGGTGGGGCGGCCCTGCCAGCTCACACCTTCTACCCGCCCCTACTCATTCAGTCAGTCAATTATCAAGCACTTTCTAAGGAGCCACCTCTCAGCTGCACCCTAGACTTCCCATCTCAGCCAATGACATCACCAGCCACTGTGGCCAAAAAACAAGGAGTCGTCTTGGATCCCCAATTCTTCTTACCCGTCAGCAAATCCCGTCCTCTTTATGTCTGTCACAGATCCAGTATCAGTCCATTCCTAGGCCTTGCTGCTCTCCTCTAGCTTGGACACTGCAGCAGCCACCAACTGGACTCCTGACCCCTGGGCCTTGGCCTAAAATCCATTCTCCACTCCTCAGAGTGACCTCGACACAGAATCATTCTGACTCCACCATTTCCAGTCCTCAAACCCTCTGAGGGGTCCTACTGAATATTTAACCTTTTAAAGGAAATTAAGGACACTAGCTTTGGCATCAGGCTATAAAGAGATGAAATGAACAGAAGAAGGGCCCAGAGGCAGGATTGTGCATAAATGAGAACTTGCTATATGACAAGGAGGCATCACCAGCCAGAGGCGAAAAGACAAAACTCTTTTATAAATGGTGCTGGGACAAGTGGTGATCCATATGGAAAAAGTAAAATTAGATCCCCAACTAACACCACACACACACAACTCCAGGTGGATTCCAGGCTTACATGTGAAAAACAAAATGTTTAACACATTTAGGAGAAAATCTAGGAGAATATTTTTATGACCCAAGGATAAGGAAAGATTTCTTTTTTAAACAAACCTTTTGTTAATCACAATATGCATTTTGAAAGTGCACATTACGATTGTGCCGCTCCATAAAATTTCACAAAGTGAACCTGGCTTTGTACCCCACACCCACGCCAAGAAATAGGATGCAACCAGCAACTCAGAAAAAGCCTCCCTGTGCTTCTTGACAGGGAAGAACATCTTAGGTGCAAAAAAGCATCAGCTGTGAAGGAAAATATAATGAGTCTGATGACATTAACATTCAAATCTTCAGTTCAACAAAAAATATCATAAACAAGATTAAAAGATATGCCACAATCTGGGAGGAGATATTTGCAATACAAACGACCAGCAGGAGCTTTGTTTCCAGAATATATAAAGGACTTCTGCAAATCAAGAAGACAGCCAACCCAACAAAAAATTCAGCAGAAGTGGTCAACAAATACCTCCTAGGAAAAGAAACCTGTATGGCCAATAAGTGTTAGTCACTCAGTTGCATCTGATTCTTTTCGACCCCACAGACTATAGTCGGCCAGGCTCCTCTGTCCATGGAATTCTCCAGGCAAGAATACTGAAGTGGGTGCTATTCCTTCCTCCAGGGAATCTTCCTGACCCAGGGATGGAACCCAGGTCTACCTGCATTGCAGGCAGATTCTTTACCATCTGAGCCACCAGAGAAGCACAATAGTCATATAAGAAAAAAGGTGCTACCTTGCCAGTATCAGAAAAATGTAGATTAAAACAACAGTGAGATATTGCCTTCAAATGGGCAAAAATTAAAAAAAAAAAAAAAAAAA